>CM064482.1:28826166-28923635 GCA_032716605.1 Paralithodes platypus
ACAGCTTACGTTACTTTAATCAATAAATGTCAGGCACTCCTGCATGAAAGAAAGTGCACTAAAGTCCTTCAACACTAACAAGGAATCTTCTTTAAATGTTAGATGCTATAAAGATGCTCGTATCGGAAATGGAACCCAAAAAGGCAGGCAGCGGAACAATGCTCGTGCAGGCTATGCACACAAAAAGGCAGAATATATAATGCCGTCGGAGCCAAGAATATCCTAAACACAACAACAATAATAATAATCGCCACGACAATGCAGTATTCCTATCAACAAAAAGAGCCTAAGTCGTTTGTGTCTCAATACATCCAACTAGGCTGCGAAATGCTTGTGTAATCATAAACGGGTATGCATAAAAAGAGTAATTAGGTTAATATACTTAATGTCTACTATGATTGATAAAGTCTAGCTAGAGTCAATGATACGAGATACTGGTGCGCATGGCATGCCGCATAGCCTAGTGCAAATCTCAAGTCTGTGCGTCAAATATTACGTTATAATGAAGGGTAGTTCTCTTGAGAAACCTTAATACCGAAATATTAAGCGTTCTCCTGGCGTACCTCAAAGACAAACAATCGAGACTAGAACAGTGCAGAATGGTATAGGCAAAAAACCCTCATTCGTGCATGCTCTACTCTTAATGGCACACAGACTAGAATTTACTCAATCAACTCCAGTTCTCAGGTATGTCGTGCCGCTTTTAACTGAAGCCAGCACTCATAGGAAACAATACCTATAATATCAGACTCCTAGTCTAGCATTATCTAATCCAGCAGAACACTAATAACTAAAGGAAGCAGTACTAAACAATATAAATGCCAACCAATGCTTCGTGATCCACTTATCTTAACAACTAACATACATAGGCTATATCAGACCTTAACACACAATACAACTGGCCAGCATGAAGCTGATTTTGCAGAGTTAACCAGAGGGGGTATAATATTAATAAAAGGTGGTGAAAGATATGGAAAATGAGAGAGATAGGCAGAGGAAAAGATTCTCAGGTACGGAGCGGGGACAGATAGCAAGGGAAAAAAGATGGGTGTGTTCTAGAAACCAGATCTGAGGGAGAGAGTGGCGAGGAACTGTATATATACCCGCACCAGCTCGAGCCGCGCGGGAAAAAAGCGGTTACAAGTCCTCTAACCAATAGCAAGAGAGCCCGCAGCATGGCAAGGACCTCTCTCCACCAACCCCCGCGAACGAGGCAGCCAGCCTTGACGTCATCGAGCGGGACAAAAACACTACGCGCTCCCTCTCACTCTGTTCTACTCTCTCTCTCTCCCAGATCCCATCATTACTAGTTAATGATAAAACACATACTTTACAATTAAACATATAAAGCCTTGACATGGGTGAAAACAAAGAGCCTTTCTGGACTGCCCATGACACAAGCTTTCATATGAAATAAAGCACACTCTAATACACAAACTGTAGCCCCATCCACTGCCCTGGCGATCCTAGCGAGTCACTGTAGGACAAGCCATGCGGTTCTAACGGAGTGGTTAACGTCACCCCCCCCCAAGATTTTTCTCAGAGGCCCCAAGGCTCACAAAAATCTGATGGTTAGAACCCATGCTATATCTCCACTTCCCATCACCCAGCGGCAGTAAAATATCTGGCACAGTTCTTCAACAAAACATTTTTCAAAATTATAAGCCTCCCCAACACCATAGGTTAAATTATATGTAGTTATGCTCCTCAAGAGCGAGCTTCTCTAGCCCAGCATTCTGAGAGGAGTGCAACTCAGAATTACTGCTATAACATACTAAAAAAAATCAACTATCAAAGAAAGAGTTTTTATTTGATTTTTGTTATGTTTATAATTTGTTTATTTCGGCTGCACTATAGGGGCAAGCCTAGTTTTTTCTTCTATACCAAACGCTCAACTCCTGCTTTACGACCCAATACGCTGGGCTACAACCGCGAGCCAACAAGCACCAAGCGCAAAATACTATTCAAACTAAAGCAGGAGGCTACCCGTGTGTCAATCTACCCAGGATCATATACCCTTGAACGACCATCTGCAACCACGTAGTCACAACCGGCAATATGGCGTATGTCCAGGTTATATACCAATAACCTTAGTGACCACCTGGTCAGCCTCATATTCCGATTGTGAAACTGGTCCAAGAACTTGAGAGGGTGATGATCTGGGTAAACTACAACGACCGGACCATAGGCTGGAACACAGACCTCGAAATGCCTCAGAGCAAGTACAACCGCCAGCAGCTCCTCCTTGACAACAGAGCAGCCCCCCTGGGCCGAATTGTACTTCTCCGAGCAGAAACTAACAGGATACTCCAGCCCATCATCGTCCTTTTCCACAAGGACGGCACCAGCCCCCACACCACTAGCCTCCGTTGCTAGTTGGAAAGGTAGGCTAAAGTCAGGGGCCCTGAGGATCGGGTGAGTGCACAACAGGTGTTTTACTTCCCTAAACACCTTCTCACACTCAGGCGCCCATTTGAACTTCTTATCCTTCCAGTTATCCTCCACCTGAGCTTGACTGTCCCGTTCTCCTTCTCCACCTTGACTGCTAAACGTCATCACAGGCACAGTGAGAGGCTCAGGGGGGTGCCTCCCATACTCCTTCACGGGATTATCATGACATAACTGATTGCGCTTCCGCCTGTCTGGAGTGGCTACCAAGTAAACCAGGTCCGATAGCTCCTCCACCACCCTATAAGGACCAGCGTACTTCGCGGATAAGGGGTGACCTACAAGGGGCAGTAGAATCAACACCTCCTGACCCACGTGAAACTCCCTGAGTTCAACCTTGAGGTCGTACCTGTCCTTCCTGAGGGCCTGAGAGCTAGTCAAATTACGGCCAGCCAACTCCAGACTGCGCAACATCCGTTCTCGACTGTTGAGGACACACTTGAGCATAGAACAAGGTTTTTCTGCGCCCTCCCATACTTCTTCAACCATATGGAGAGGCCCTCTGACACGGTGGCCAAAGACGAGCTCATTAGGGCTGAATCCCAAACTCTTCCCAGGTACCTCCCACACAGCAAACAAAACACATGGCAGGCCAAGATCCCAATCCCTCCCACTCTCAAAGCAACAACAACGAAGCACAGATTTCAAGGCTGAGTGCCATCGCTCTAACACACCCTGGCTCTCCGGATGATATGCAGATGACACAACCCCAACAATCCCATGCTGCGGCATTGCTTGTACAAAGAGGCTAGAAGTGAAGTTGGGTCCCCGGACTGACTGAATCCCCTGCGGGTAACCATACCGGGAAAAATACACTAGCAAGCTTCGGACCACCGTTTTCGCCGACCCATTTCTCATAGGGTACGCGTCAGGGTACCTTGTTGCTACATCTCCCTACTGTGCATCACTGCCCTCCTTCAACTCTTTCGTCTTTTTAAGCCCATCCTCTGCCCCTTCAGGAACAGTTACTGGGTCCTCTCCAGACTCGAAATGTGGTCCTAATAATGAGTCCCCGAGAAGGTCCGTTGACACTAAACTCTCAACCGCATCAACTTTCAACCCCCCTTCCTCCGCTGATCTAAAGATTGTTGACCAGAATGTGACTCCCTGGATGCAGAATCTCTGGTGACAACACACGCCATAGGCTGCACCGGACACATCTCAACCCACTCCTGCTCCTCCCTACTCACGTCGGCCGGCTTCTCGACAACGACTAAGGGTGGAGCCTCAGAAGTAGGCCCCGCAAAGTCGTTGCCAAGAAGGAGGTCGACGCCCCCAACAGGTAACTTCTCCACAATTCCTACATCCAGGTCACGAGTCACACCATCAACTTCCACCTTCATTCTTACAAGCGGGTATGACCTTGTCGCATTAACTCCCTGAACCACAACCACCCGCGCCGTATTGACAGGTTTACCAGTGAAATTTCTCAACAGTGTTTGCGATGCCCCAGTGTTACTCAAAATTCTCACCTCATGTCTTCTACCCCCCCACTCCACACAACCGAGTCCCCTGTGGTCACTAAAGGCATCACGGACTGGGAATAAGCCTTCCGGATCCTTCTGCACTGGCAGTGTATTTACCTCGGAAGAAATGCCTCTAACAAACTCCGATGTCCTCTTGAACACTCCAATGCCGTGAGCAAAAGACACGGCTGCCGGAGGAGGTCGACTAGGGCACTCATTTGCCTTATGACCCTCCTGGTGGCACCTAAAACACATAAATTTCGGTTTCGGCTTATACTGTGATGTAAAAGGCCCCTGACTTTTCACATACGGTGTGGTGGTAGGTTTGGCTTCAGTTTTAGTTTCATTGCTCTTTGGTTTAAATGTGTCATTGCTACGGGGAGGGGGAGGATAACGGTCCCTAGCACTTGCATCGTACTTCTGTGAGGACCTGCAACCCCGAATCAACGACAGCCGTAGATCAGCCATTTCTGCTGCTTCTACTAGAGTTCTTGGGTTTTTCTCCTTTAAGTTCAAAGTTAGATCACCGCCCGTGCTCTTAAAGAACTGCTCCAACATCATTAACTGCTTAACTCCATCAAACGTTGTTACCTTCTCAGATCGGAGCCAGTTCCCCATAGCATCGGACAAGTCCCGGGCGTGTTCCAAAAAGGTGCTATCTCTTCCCTTAGTTACACCCCGGAACTTCAAACGGTACGTTTCTGGTTGCAGTTCGTAAGCCCTCAGGACAGCCTCCTTGAGATCCTCGTACACAATACATAACTCCAAAGGTAATGCATCGTAGGCTTTAACACCTTAAGAGCGGCCTATGCGGTTTATTTATATGTACCGCCCAGCGGGGTGTTTTTAGCCAAAATAGGGCTGTTTACGTGATCATTTTCATGCCTAAATAAGACCCAGAACGTAAAACAAGTACCTATCCCTGAAAGGGCATAAACAGAGCTTTCGAATGACACCATAACGATCCTTTTATGATGGCTAGTTTTCTTGCAATAACCGTGCAACGCGAGTGCAAAAAGCATGTAATTCGGTACTTTCCCCATATAATTCAGTATGTAGCGAGTGAGAGAGGGAGGAGGGAGCTGAGATTCGTGTCAGTAGGTTCGCCGCGGTGGTCTGGAGCAGTCATACGCTCGCTAGTCTCCTGCCACCACTTGTCTCTCTCTCTCAGCAACATTACGTGCTGAAATTGCCACTCGACCTATGTCGAGCGCCGCCACATAGTCCAGCTTTATTAAATACGACTTATGTGGTGAGCCGCTAATTAAGGGTTAAGACCCTTGCCTATTAATCTAGAGGATACAAGTGCTGCCCATTTATTCTCTGGCCACTGGTGTTCCTGGCACTTCTTCTCAAAGCGTGTGAAAAATTCTGTTACACCACTCTCATCAAACACCGGAACCAGTTTCAATAAGTGCGAGAGAGACTGCTCATGAACACGGTTACCAGCCCCAAGTCGCTGTCCCGTTGTCTCTACTCGCGACTTCTCTACGTCCCTGTCGGCACAGTACTTAGTCGACTCAGCTTGGATTTTTGCTAGCTCTATTTGCTGCTGAAGCTCACCTGCCCTTTGTTGCTGGTGACTTTTTCTCTCTTCTATCTTGGCTAATTCTATTTGCTGCTGAATCTTAGCTAATTCGAGTTGAAGCAATAATTCTGGAGATAACCCTTGAGGAGGTGAAGGTGCTACAATGTTTGAAATTACCGGTGGTCCCCCCAGGGGCAACCCCCCCTGCCAGTCACCACCCACCTGTGGAAGCGTACCCGGGGTAGGCAAACTACTGGGATGGCTGGGAGTCGAGTGTAGGGGAAGCATGGCCGAAGGGCTCTGAGCACTCAACCCATCTCGCTCACCAGTCACCCTGCCCAGTACACACGTTATCAAGTTATCCCTGGTCATGCCGCTAGTACCCGCATGACCGATAGCTGTGGCCAGGCATTGAAGACCGTACCGCTCCATACCCTCCAACCGCTCGGCAGTAACAGGCCATTGCAAAAATATCCTAGCATCCTCCTCACAGTTCACCCGATTAACCCTTTCATCATGCTGCTGTTCTTCAGTTTCGACATTACGTACTGTGTCTCCATTCTCCTCTGACCCGGTATAAGACATGATGCTCACAAAAATGTCCCACCTCAATATTCAGAAAAGAAGTACCCCAAACTCTTATACCTCAATATACACACAAAAATTCTCGGAAATACTCAAGGGCTATACTATGTTGCAAAAAAAAAAAAATATATATTCTTGCTGATCCCCGCAAAATATTCTCCAAAACAACAAATGTTCCCTGCTAATAAATGTAGGTTCACCAAATCCTAGGTAAGGTCGCCATTTGTTACGACTGGGGTTCAAATATATCCGGGCTCTTATTCATTGGACTAGTAATGGCATAAATGCTACAACGGAAAGCGCTAGCTCCAACCTCTGATGTATATTCCCAGTGAACAAAGAACACAAATACTCTACAGAGTTCTATATGCAATAATAGGCTATCAAACTCTCAATAAATGTGCGTCTACTCTAGGCTTAATGTTATGTGAAAACAGCCTATTACTACCTATAACCGAAGGTGCTTGGTTATGGTATGCAAAGTAAGGTGGTAAGAGAAGTTACAGCTTACGTTACTTTAATCAATAAATGTCAGGCACTCCTGCATGAAAGAAAGTGCACTAAAGTCCTTCAACACTAACAAGGAATCTTCTTTAAATGTTAGATGCTATAAAGATGCTCGTATCGGAAATGGAACCCAAAAAGGCAGGCAGCGGAACAATGCTCGTGCAGGCTATGCACACAAAAAGGCAGAATATATAATGCCGTCGGAGCCAAGAATATCCTAAACACAACAACAATAATAATAATCGCCACGACAATGCAGTATTCCTATCAACAAAAAGAGCCTAAGTCGTTTGTGTCTCAATACATCCAACTAGGCTGCGAAATGCTTGTGTAATCATAAACGGGTATGCATAAAAAGAGTAATTAGGTTAATATACTTAATGTCTACTATGATTGATAAAGTCTAGCTAGAGTCAATGATACGAGATACTGGTGCGCATGGCATGCCGCATAGCCTAGTGCAAATCTCAAGTCTGTGCGTCAAATATTACGTTATAATGAAGGGTAGTTCTCTTGAGAAACCTTAATACCGAAGTATTAAGCGTTCTCCTGGCGTACCTCAAAGACAAACAATCGAGACTAGAACAGTGCAGAATGGTATAGGCAAAAAACCCTCATTCGTGCATGCTCTACTCTTAATGGCACACAGACTAGAATTTACTCAATCAACTCCAGTTCTCAGGTATGTCGTGCCGCTTTTAACTGAAGCCAGCACTCATAGGAAACAATACCTATAATATCAGACTCCTAGTCTAGCATTATCTAATCCAGCAGAACACTAATAACTAAAGGAAGCAGTACTAAACAATATAAATGCCAACCAATGCTTCGTGATCCACTTATCTTAACAACTAACATACATAGGCTATATCAGACCTTAACACAATACAACTGGCCAGCATGAAGCTGATTTTGCAGAGTTAACCAGAGGGGGTATAATATTAATAAAAGGTGGTGAAAGATATGGAAAATGAGAGAGATAGGCAGAGGAAAAGATTCTCAGGTACGGAGCGGGGACAGATAGCAAGGGAAAAAAGATGGGTGTGTTCTAGAAACCAGATCTGAGGGAGAGAGTGGCGAGGAACTGTATATATACCCGCACCAGCTCGAGCCGCGCGGGAAAAAAGCGGTTACAAGTCCTCTAACCAATAGCAAGAGAGCCCGCAGCATGGCAAGGACCTCTCTCCACCAACCCCCGCGAACGAGGCAGCCAGCCGTGACGTCATCGAGCGGGACAAAAACACTACGCGCTCCCTCTCACTCTGTTCTACTCTCTCTCTCTCTCCCAGATCCCATCATTACTAGTTAATGATAAAACACATACTTTACAATTAAACATATAAAGCCTTGACATGGGTGAAAACAAAGAGCCTTTCTGGACTGCCCATGACACAAGCTTTCATATGAAATAAAGCACACTCTAATACACAAACTGTAGCCCCATCCACTGCCCTGGCGATCCTAGCGAGTCACTGTAGGACAAGCCATGCGGTTCTAACGGAGTGGTTAACGTCACAACACACACGGAAAAGTCCGTCTCTCCAAACCTCATTAAAGCCTAATACATAGAAATATCTGAGAGCTTCGCGTACAATACGACTGGCCGACGGTGAACGTCTATGCTGAAACCAGAAGGGATGTTGAGTTTAATAAAGATTAGAGAATGAGAAAGGAGAAGTCGAGAGAGAGAAATAGTATGCAAAGTGGCGAGTATGGGGGACAGAATTGCAAAGGATGTAGACGATACGCGTGTCAGGCCAGCTCTGAGCTTGGTAAAAAACCATGAGGCCGCGACGGGAAGGGATTAGTTGACCACCTGGCCGCCAACGCCGTCAGCGCTCAAGCGAGCCGCGTCACAGCCCACCCCCCGCTGCCAGGTGTACTCCCTCACCCGCTCTCGCTCGCCTCCCACACAAGCAACATTTATATTATAGCGAATATAAAATATAAGGCGCTGTCACAGACCAAAACAAAGTCACTTCTAGACTGTCTGTGGCAACACGACACTAACGAAATAAAGCAGATCATTCTAGGACAACTGTAGCCCATCCCCCCATCCTGGCGAGCGCTAGCAAGCTGCAATGCCCCACGCAACCATTCTGCTAGCGCCGGGAGGCATCACAAGGGGGTGACATGTGGTGGATGATTAATACTGTATAGTGGGTGACATGTGGTGGATGATTAGTACTGTATAGTGGGTGACATGTGGTGGATGATGAGTACTGTATAGTGGGTGACATGTGGTGGATGATGGGTACTGTATAGTGGGTGACATGTGGTGGATGATGAGTACTGTATAGTGGGTGACATGTGGATGAGTACTGTATAGTGGGTGACATGTGGTGGATGATGAGTTATGTATAGTGGGTGACATGTGGTGGATGATGAGTACTGTATAGTGGGTGACATGTGGTGGGTGATGAGTTATGTATAGTGGGTGACATGTGGTGGATGATGAGTACTGTATAGTGGGTGACATGTGGTGGATGATGAGTACTGTATAGTGGGTGACATGTGGTGGATGATGAGTATTGTATAGTGGTGACATGTGGTGGATGATGGGTACTGTATAGTGGGTGACATGTGGTGGATGATGAGTACTGTATAGTGGGTGACATGTGGTGGATGATGAGTACTGTATAGTGGGTGACATGTGGTGGATGATGAGTACTGTATAGTGGGTGACATGGATAATGAGTACTGTATAGTGGGTGACATGTGATGGATGATGAGTACTGTATAGTGGGTGACATGTGGTGGATGATGGGTACTGTATAGTGGGTGACATGTGGTGGATGATTAATACTGTATAGTGGGTGACATGTGGTGGATGATGAGTACTGTATAGTGGGTGACATGTGGTGGATGATGAGTACTGTATAGTGGGTGACATGTGGTGGATGATTAATACTGTATAGTGGGTGACATGTGGTGGATGATTACTGTGGGTGACATGTGGTGGATGATGAGTACTGTATAGTGGGTGACATGTGGTGGATGATGAGTACTGTATAGTGGGTGACATGTGGTGGATGATGAGTACTGTATAGTGGGTGACATGTGGTGGATGATGAGTACTGTATAGTGGGTGACATATGGTGAATGATTTATACTGTATAGTGGGTGACATGTGGTGGATGATGATACTGTATAGTGCGAGACATGTGGTGGATGAGGGATACTGTATATTGGGTGACATGTGGTGATGATGAGTACTGTATAGTGGGTGACATGTGGTGGATGATGAGTACTGTATAGTGGGTGACATGTGGTGGATGATGAGTACTGTATAGTGGGTGACATGTGGTGGATGATGAGTACTGTATAGTGGGTGACATGTGGTGGATGATGAGTACTGTATAGTGGGTGACATGTGGTGGATGATGAGTACTGTATAGTGGGTGACATGTGGTGGATGATGGGTACTGTATAGAGGGTGACATGTAGTGGATGATGAGTACTGTATAGTGGGTGACATGTGGTGGATGATCGATACTGTATAATGGGTGACATGTGGTGGATGATGAGTACTGTATAGTGGGTGACATGTGGTGGATGATGAGTACTGTATAGTGGGTGACATGTGGTGGATGATGAGTACTGTATAGTGGGTGACATGTGGTGGATGATGAGTACTGTATAGTGGGTGACATGTGGTGGATGATGAGTACTGTATAGTGGGTGACATGTGGTGGATGATGAGTACTGTATAGTGGGTGACATGTGGTGGATGATGAGTACTGTATAGTGGGTGACATGTGGTGGATGATGAGTACTGTATAGTGGGTGACATGTGGTGGATGATACTGTATAGTGGGGGTGACATGTGGTGGATGATGATTTCTGTATAGTGGGTGACGTGTAGTGTATGATTAATACTCTATATGGGGTGACATGTGGTGGATGATGAGTACTGTATAGTGGTGGATGATGATACTGTAT
Organism: Paralithodes platypus; assembly: GCA_032716605.1. Taxonomy (NCBI): domain Eukaryota; kingdom Metazoa; phylum Arthropoda; class Malacostraca; order Decapoda; family Lithodidae; genus Paralithodes; species Paralithodes platypus. The sequence continues at coordinate 28,836,643 of CM064482.1, forward strand.
ATGGGGTGACATGTGGTGGATGATGAGTACTGTATAGTGGGTGACATGTGGTGGATGATGAGTACTGTATAGTGGGTGACATGTGGTGGATGATGAGTACTGTATAGTGGGTGACATGTGGTGGATGATACTGTATAGTGGGTGACATGTGGTGGATGATGAGTACTGTGGGTGACATGTGGTGGATGAGTACTGTATAGTGGGTGACATGTGGTGGATGATTACTGTATGTATAGTGGGTGACATGTGGTGGATGATGAGTATTGTATAGTGGGTGACATATGGTGGATGATGAGTACTGTATAGTGTGTGACATGTGGTGGATGATGGGTACTGTATAGAGGGTGACATGTAGTGGATGATGAGTACTGTATAGTGGGTGACATGTGGTGGATGATCGATACTGTATAATGGGTGACATGTGGTGGATGATGAGTACTGTATAGTGGGTGACATGTGGTGGATGATGAGTACTGTATAGTGGGTGACATGTGGTGGATGATGAGTACTGTATAGTGGGTGACATGTGGTGGATGATGAGTACTGTATAGTGGGTGACATGTGGTGGATGATGAGTACTGTATAGTGGGTGACATGTGGTGGATGATGAGTACTGTATAGTGGGTGACATGTGGTGGATGATGAGTACTGTATAGTGGGTGACATGTAGTGGATGATGAGTACTGTATAGTGGGTGACATGTGGTGGATGATCGATACTGTATAATGGGTGACATGTGGTGGATGATGAGTACTGTATAGTGGGTGACATGAGGTGGATGATGAGTACTGTATAGTGGGTGACATGTGGTGGATGATGAGTACTGTATAGTGGGTGACATGTGGTGGATGATGAGTACTGTATAGTGGGTGACATGTGGTGGATGATGAGTACTGTATAGTGGGTGACATGTGGTGGATGATGAGTACTGTATAGTGGGTGACATGTGGTGGATGATGATGAGTACTGTATAGTGGGTGACATGTGGTGGATGATGAGTACTGTATAGTGGGTGACATGTGGTGGATGATGAGTACTGTATAGTGGGTGACATGTGGTGGATGATGAGTACTGTATAGTGGGTGACATGTGGTGGATGATGAGTACTGTATAGTGGGTGACATGTGGTGGATGAGTACTGTATAGTGGGTGACATGTGGTAGATGATGAGTACTGTATAGTGGGTGACATGTGGTGGGTGATGAGTACTGTATAGTGGGTGACATGTGGTGGATGATGAGTACTGTATAGTGGGTGACATGTGGTGGATGAGTACTGTATAGTGGGTGACATGTGGTGGATGATGAGTACTGTATAGTGGGTGACATGTGGTGGATGATGAGTACTGTATAGTGGGTGACATGTGGTGGATGATTGGTACTGTATAGTGGGTGACATGTGGTGGGTGATGAGTACTGTATAGTGGGTGACATGTGGTGGATGATGAGTACTGTATAGTGGGTGACATGTGGTGGATGATGAGTACTGTATAGTGGGTGACATGTGGTGGATGATGAGTACTGTATAGTGGGTGACATGTGGTGGATGATGAGTACTGTATAGTGGGTGACATGTGGTGGATGATGAGTACTGTATAGTGGGTGACATGTGGTGGATGATGAGTACTGTATAGTGGGTGACATGTGGTGGATGATGAGTACTGTATAGTGGGTGACATGTGGTGGATGATGAGTACTGTATAGTGGGTGACATGTGGTGGATGATGAGTACTGTATAGTGGGTGACATGTGGTGGATGATGAGTACTGTATAGTGGGTGACATGTGGTGGATGATGAGTACTGTATAGTGGGTGACATGTGGTGGATGATGAGTACTGTATAGTGGGTGACATGTGGTGGATGATGAGTACTGTATAGTGGGTGACATGTGGTGGATGATGAGTACTGTATAGTGGGTGACATGTGGTGGATGATGAGTACTGTATAGTGGGTGACATGTGGTGGATGATGAGTACTGTATAGTGGGTGACATGTGGTGGATGATGAGTACTGTATAGTGGGTGACATGTGGTGGATGATGAGTACTGTATAGTGGGTGACATGTGGTGGATGATGAGTACTGTATAGTGGGTGACATGTGGTGGATGATGAGTACTGTATAGTGGGTGACATGTGGTGGATGATGAGTACTGTATAGTGGGTGACATGTGGTGGATGATGAGTACTGTATAGTGGGTGACATGTGGTGGATGATGAGTACTGTATAGTGGGTGACATGTGGTGGATGATGAGTACTGTATAGTGGGTGACATGTGGTGGATGATGAGTACTGTATAGTGGGTGACATGTGGTGGATGATGAGTACTGTATAGTGGGTGACATGTGGTGGATGATGAGTACTGTATAGTGGGTGACATGTGGTGGATGATGAGTACTGTATAGTGGGTGACATGTGGTGGATGATGAGTACTGTATAGTGGGTGACATGTGGTGGATGATGAGTACTGTATAGTGGGTGACATGTGGTGGATGATTTATACTGTATAGTGGGTGACATGTGGTGGATGATGAGTACTGTATAGTGGGTGACATGTGGTGGATGATGAGTACTGTATAGTGGGTGACATGTGGTGGATGATGAGTACTGTATAGTGGGTGACATGTGGTGGATGATGAGTACTGTATAGTGGGTGACATGTGGTGGATGATGAGTACTGTATAGTGGGTGACATGTGGTGGATGATGAGTACTGTATAGTGGGTGACATGTGGTGGATGATGAGTACTGTATAGTGGGTGACATGTGGTGGATGATGAGTACTGTAGTGGGTGACATGTGGATGATCGATACTGTATAATGGGTGACATGTGGTGGATGATGAGTACTGTATAGTGGGTGACATGTGGTGGATGATGAGTACTGTATAGTGGGTGACATGTGGTGGATGATGAGTACTGTATAGTGGGTGACATGTGGTGGATGATGAGTACTGTATAGTGGGTGACATGTGGTGGATGATGAGTACTGTATAGTGGGTGACATGTGGTGGATGATGAGTACTGTATAGTGGGTGACATGTGGTGGATGATTAGTACTGTATAGTGGGTGACATGTGGTGGATGATGAGTACTGTATAGTGGGTGACATGTGGTGGATGATGAGTACTGTATAGTGGGTGACATGTGGTGGATGATGAGTACTGTATAGTGGGTGACATGTGGTGGATGATGAGTACTGTATAGTGGGTGACATGTGGTGGATGATGAGTACTGTAGTGGGTGACATGTGGTGGATGATGAGTACTGTATAGTGGGTGACATGTGGTGGATGATGAGTACTGTATAGTGGGTGACATGTGGTGGATGATGAGTACTGTATAGTGGGTGACATGTGGTGGATGATGAGTACTGTATAGTGGGTGACATGTGGTGGATGATGAGTACTGTATAGTGGGTGACATGTGGTGGATGAGTACTGTATAGTGGGTGACATGTGGTGGATGATGAGTACTGTATAGTGGGTGACATGTGGTGGATGATGAGTACTGTATAGTGGGTGACATGTGGTGGATGATGAGTACTGTATAGTGGGTGACATGTGGTGGATGATGAGTACTGTATAGTGGGTGACATGTGGTGGATGATGAGTACTGTATAGTGGGTGACATGTGGTGGATGATGAGTACTGTATAGTGGGTGACATGTGGTGGATGATGAGTACTGTATAGTGGGTGACATGTGGTGGATGATGAGTACTGTATAGTGGGTGACATGTGGTGGATGATGAGTACTGTATAGTGGGTGACATGTGGTGGATGATGAGTACTGTATAGTGGGTGACATGTGGTGGATGATGAGTACTGTATAGTGGGTGACATGTGGTGGATGATGAGTACTGTATAGTGGGTGACATGTGGTGGATGATGAGTACTGTATAGTGGGTGACATGTGGTGGATGATGAGTACTGTATAGTGGGTGACATGTGGTGGATGATGAGTACTGTATAGTGGGTGACATGTGGTGGATGATGAGTACTGTATAGTGGGTGACATGTGGTGGATGATGAGTACTGTATAGTGGGTGACATGTGGTGGATGATGAGTACTGTATAGTGGGTGACATGTGGTGGATGATGAGTACTGTATAGTGGGTGACATGTGGTGGATGATGAGTACTGTATAGTGGGTGACATGTGGAGGATGAGTACTGTATAGTGGGTGACATGTGGTGGATGATGAGTACTGGATAATGGGTGACATGTGGTGGATGATTAGTACTGTATAGTGGGTGACATGTGGTGGATGATGAGTACTGTATAGTGGGTGACATGTGGTGGATGATGAGTACTGTATAGTGGGTGACATGTGGTGGATGATGAGTACTGTATAGTGGGTGACATGTGGTGGATGATGAGTACTGTATAGTGGGTGACATGTGGTGGATGATGAGTACTGTATAGTGGGTGACATGTGGTGGATGATGAGTACTGTATAGTGGGTGACATGTGGTGGATGATGAGTACTGTATAGTGGGTGACATGTGGTGGATGATGAGTACTGTATAGTGGGTGACATGTGGTGGATGATGAGTACTGTATAGTGGGTGACATGTGGTGGATGATGAGTACTGTATAGTGGGTGACATGTGGTGGATGATGAGTACTGTATAGTGGGTGACATGTGGTGGATGATGAGTACTGTATAGTGGGTGACATGTGGTGGATGATGAGTACTGTATAGTGGGTGACATGTGGTGGATGATGAGTACTGTATAGTGGGTGACATGTGGTGGATGATGAGTACTGTATAGTGGGTGACATGTGGTGGATGATGAGTACTGTATAGTGGGTGACATGTGGTGGATGATGAGTACTGTATAGTGGGTGACATGTGGTGGATGATGAGTACTGTATAGTGGGTGACATATGGTGGATGATGAGTACTGTATAGTGGGTGACATGTGGTGGATGATGAGTACTGTATAGTGGGTGACATGTGGTGGATGATGAGTACTGTATAGTGGGTGACATGTGGTGGATGATGAGTACTGTATAGTGGGTGACATGTGGTGGATGATGAGTACTGTATAGTGGGTGACATGTGGTGGATGATGAGTACTGTATAGTGGGTGACATGTGGTGGATGATGAGTACTGTATAGTGGGTGACATGTGGTGGATGATGAGTACTGTATAGTGGGTGACATGTGGTGGTGGATGAGTACTGTATAGTGGGTGACATGTGGTAGATGATGAGTACTGTATAGTGGGTGACATGTGGTGGATGATGAGTACTGTATAGTGGGTGACATGTGGTGGATGATGAGTACTGTATAGTGGGTGACATGTGGTGGATGATGAGTACTGTATAGTGGGTGACATGTGGTGGATGATGAGTACTGTATAGTGGGTGACATGTGGTGGATGATGAGTACTGTATAGTGGGTGACATGTGGTGGATGATGAGTACTGTATAGTGGGTGACATGTGGTGGATGATGAGTACTGTATAGTGGGTGACATGTGGTGGATGATGAGGATTGTATAGTGGGTGACATGGTGGATGATTAATACTGTATAGTGGGTGACATGTGGTGGATGATGAGTACTGTATAGTGGGTGACATGTGGTGGATGATGAGTACTGTATAGTGGGTGACATGTAGTGGAGGATGAGTACTGTATAGTGGCTGATATGTGGTGGATGATGAGTACTGCATAGTGGGTGACATGTCGTGGATGATGAGTACTGTATAGTGGGTGACATGTGGTGGATGATGAGTACTGTATAGTGGGTGACATGTGGTGGATGATGAGTACTGTATAGTGGGTGACATGTGGTGGATGATGAGTACTGTATAGTGGGTGACATGTGGTGGATGATGAGTACTGTATAGTGGGTGACATGTGGTGGATGATGAGTACTGTATAGTGGGTGACATGTGGTGGATGATGAGTACTGTATAGTGGGTGACATGTGGTGGATGAGTACTGTATAGTGGGTGACATGTGGTAGATGATGAGTACTGTATAGTGGGTGACATGTGGTGGGTGATGAGTACTGTATAGTGGGTGACATGTGGTGGATGATGGGTACTGTATAGTGGGTGACATGTGGTGGATGATGAGTACTGTATAGTGGGTGACATGTGGTGGATGATGAGTACTGTATAGTGGGTGACATGTGGTGGATGATGAGTACTGTATAGTGGGTGACATGTGGTGGATGATGAGTACTGTATAGTGGGTGACATGTGGTGGATGATTAATACTGTATAGTGGGTGACATGTGGTGGATGATGAGTACTGTATAGTGGGTGACATGTGGTATATGATGAGTACTGTATAGTGGGTGACATGGATAATGAGTACTGTATAGTGGGTGACATGTGATGGATGATGAGTACTGTATAGTGGGTGACATGTGGTGGATGATGAGTACTGTATAGTGGGTGACATGTGGTGGATGATGAGTACTGTATAGTGGGTGACATGTGGTGGATGATGAGTACTGTATAGTGGGTGACATGTGGTGGATGATGAGTACTGTATAGTGGGTGACATGTGGTGGATGATGAGTACTGTATAGTGGGTGACATGTGGTGGATGATGAGTACTGTATAGTGGGTGACATGTGGTGGATGATGAGTACTGTATAGTGGGTGACATGTGGTGGATGATGAGTACTGTATAGTGGGTGACATGTGGTGGATGATGAGTACTGTATAGTGGGTGACATGTGGTGGATGATGAGTACTGTATAGTGGGTGACATGTGGTGGATGATGAGTACTGTATAGTGGGTGACATGTGGTGGATGATGAGTACTGTATAGTGGGTGACATGTGGTGGATGATGAGTACTGTATAGTGGGTGACATGTGGTGGATGATGAGTACTGTATAGTGGGTGACATGTGGTGGATGATGAGTACTGTATAGTGGGTGACATGTGGTGGATGATGAGTACTGTATAGTGGGTGACATGTGGTGGATGATGAGTACTGTATAGTGGGTGACATGTGGTGGATGATGAGTACTGTATAGTGGGTGACATGTGGTGGATGATGAGTACTGTATAGTGGGTGACATGTGGTGGATGATGAGTACTGTATAGTGGGTGACATGTGGTGGATGATGAGTACTGTATAGTGGGTGACATGTGGTGGATGATGAGTACTGTATAGTGGGTGACATGTGGTGGATGATGAGTACTGTATAGTGGGTGACATGTGGTGGATGATGAGTACTGTATAGTGGGTGACATGTGGTGGATGATGAGTACTGTATAGTGGGTGACATGTGGTGGATGATGAGTACTGTATAGTGGGTGACATGTGGTGGATGATGAGTACTGTATAGTGGGTGACATGTGGTGGATGATGAGTACTGTATAGTGGGTGACATGTGGTGGATGATGAGTACTGTATAGTGGGTGACATGTGGTGGATGATGAGTACTGTATAGTGGGTGACATGTGGTGGATGATGAGTACTGTATAGTGGGTGACATGTGGTGGATGATGAGTACTGTATAGTGGGTGACATGTGGTGGATGATTAATACTGTATAGTGGGTGACATGTGGTGGATGATGAGTACTGTATAGTGGGTGACATGTGGTGGATGATGAGTACTGTATAGTGGGTGACATGTGGTGGATGATGAGTATAGTATAGTGGGTGACATGTGGTGGATGATGAGTACTGTATAGTGGGTGACATGTGGTGGATGATGAGTACTGTATAGTGGGTGACATGTGGTGGATGATGAGTACTGTATAGTGGGTGACATGTGGTGGATGATGAGTACTGTATAGTGGGTGACATGTGGTGGATGATGAGTACTGTATAGTGGGTGACATGTGGTGGATGATGAGTACTGTATAGTGGGTGACATGTGGTGGATGATGAGTACTGTATAGTGGGTGACATGTGGTGGATGATGAGTACTGTATAGTGGGTGACATGTGGTGGATGATGAGTACTGTATAGTGGGTGACATGTGGTGGATGATGAGTACTGTATAGTGGGTGACATGTGGTGGATGATGAGTACTGTATAGTGGGTGACATGTAGTGGATGATGAGTTCTGTATAGTGGGTGACATGTGGTGGATGATGGGTATTGTATAGTGGGTGACATGTGGTGAATGATGAGTACTGTATAGTGGGTGACATGTGGTGGATGATGAGTACTGTATAGTGGGTGACATGTGGTGGATGATGAGTACTGTATAGTGGGTGACATGTGGTGGATGATGAGTACTGTATAGTGGGTGACATGTGGTGGATGATGAGTACTGTATAGTGGGTGACATGTGGTGGATGATGAGTACTGTATAGTGGGTGACATGTGGTGGATGATGAGTACTGTATAGTGGGTGACATGTGGTGGATGATGAGTACTGTATAGTGGGTGACATGTGGTGGATGATGAGTACTGTATAGTGGGTGACATGTGGTGGATGATGAGTACTGTATAGTGGGTGACATGTGGTGGATGATGAGTACTGTATAGTGGGTGACATGTGGTGGATGAATACTGTATAGTGGGTGACATGTGGTGGATGATGAGTACTGTATAGTGGGTGACATGTGGTGGATGATGAGTACTGTATAGTGGGTGACATGTGGTGGATGATGAGTACTGTATAGTGGGTGACATGTGGTGGATGATGAGTACTGTATAGTGGGTGACATGTAGTGGATGATGAGTACTGTATAGTGGGTGACATGTGGTGGATGATCGATACTGTATAATGGGTGACATGTGGTGGATGATGAGTACTGTATAGTGGGTGACATGTGGTGGATGATTAATACTGTATAGTGGGTGACATGTGGTGGATGATGAGTACTGTATAGTGGGTGACATGTGGTGGATGATGAGTACTGTATAGTGGGTGACATGTGGTGGATGATGAGTACTGTATAGTGGGTGACATGTGGTGGATGATGAGTACTGTATAGTGGGTGACATGTGGTGGATGATGAGTACTGTATAGTGGGTGACATGTGGTGGATGATGAGTACTGTATAGTGGGTGACATGTGGTGGATGATGAGTACTGTATAGTGGGTGACATGTGGTGGATGATGAGTACTGTAAAGTGGGTGACATGTGGTGGATGATGAGTACTGTATAGTGGGTGACATGTGGTGGATGATGAGTACTGTATAGTGGGTGACATGTGGTGGATGATGAGTACTGTATAGTGGGTGACATGTGGTGGATGATGAGTACTGTATAGTGGGTGACATGTGGTGGATGATGAGTACTGTATAGTGGGTGATATGTGGTGGATGAGTACTGTATAGTGGGTGACATGTGGTGGATGATGAGTACTGTATAGTGGGTGACATGTGGTGGATGATGAGTACTGTATAGTGGGTGACATGTGGTGGATGATGAGAGTACTGTATAGTGGGTGACATGTGGTGGATGATGAGTACTGTATAGTGGGTGACATGTGGTGGATGATGAGTACTGTATAGTGGGTGACATGTGGTGGATGAGTACTGTATAGTGGGTGACATGTGGTGGATGATGAGTACTGTATAGTGGGTGACATGTGGTGGATGATGAGTACTGTATAGTGGGTGACATGTGGTGGATGATTAATACTGTATAGTGGGTGACATGTGGTGGATGATGAGTACTGTATAGTGGGTGACATGTGGTGGATGATTAGTACTGTATAGTGGGTGACATGTGGTGGATGATGAGTACTGTATAGTGGGTGACATGTGGTGGATGAGATGTACTGTATAGTGGGTGACATGTGGTGGATGATGAGTACTGTATAGTGGGTGACATGTGGTGGATGATGAGTACTGTATAGTGGGTGACATGTGGTGGATGATGAGTACTGTATAGTGGGTGACATGTGGTGGATGATGAGTACTGTATAGTGGGTGACATGTGGTGGATGATGAGTACTGTATAGTGGGTGACATGTGGTGGATGATGAGTACTGTATAGTGGGTGACATGTGGTGGATGATGAGTACTGTATAGTGGGTGACATGTGGTGGATGATGAGTACTGTATAGTGGGTGACATGTGGTGGATGATGAGTACTGTATAGTGGGTGACATGTGGTGGATGATGAGTACTGTATAGTGGGTGACATGTGGTGGATGATGAGTATTGTATAGTGGGTGACATGGTGGATGATGAGTACTGTATAGTGTGTGACATGTGGTGGATGATGAGTACTGTATAGTGGGTGACATGTGGTGGATGATGAGTACTGTATAGTGGGTGACATGTGGTGGATGATGAGTACTGTATAGTGGGTGACATGTGGTGGATGATGAGTACTGTATAGTGGGTGACATGTGGTGGATGATGAGTACTGTATAGTGGGTGACATGTGGTGGATGATGAGTACTGTATAGTGGGTGACATGTGGTGGATGATGAGTACTGTATAGTGGGTGACATGTGGTGGATGATGAGTACTGTATAGTGGGTGACATGTGGTGGATGATGAGTACTGTATAGTGGGTGACATGTGGTGGATGATGAGTACTGTATAGTGGGTGACATGTGGTGGATGATGAGTACTGTATAGTGGGTGACATGTGGTGGATGATGAGTACTGTATAGTGGGTGACATGTGGTGGATGATGAGTACTGTATAGTGGGTGACATGTGGTGGATGATGAGTACTGTATAGTGGGTGACATGTGGTGGATGATGAGTACTGTATAGTGGGTGACATGTGGTGGATGATGAGTACTGTATAGTGGGTGACATGTGGTGGATGATGAGTACTGTATAGTGGGTGACATGTGGTGGATGATGAGTACTGTATAGTGGGTGACATGTGGTGGATGATGAGTACTGTATAGTGGGTGACATGTGGTGGATGATGAGTACTGTATAGTGGGTGACATGTAGTGGATGATGAGTACTGTATAGTGGGTGACATGTGGTGGGTGATGAGTACTGTATAGTGGGTGACATGTGGTGGATGATGAGTATTGTATAGTGGGTTACATGTGGTGGATGATGAGTACTGTATAGTGGGTGACATGTGGTGGATGATGAGTACTGTATAGTGGGTGACATGTGGTGGATGATGAGTTCTGTATAGTGGGTGACATGTGGTGGATGATGGGTATTGTATAGTGGGTGACATGTGGTGAATGATGAGTACTGTATAGTGGGTGATATGTGGTGGATGATGAATACTGTATAGTGGGTGACATGTGGTGGGGATGAGTACTGTATAGTGGGTGACATGTGGTGGATGATGAGTACTGTATAGTGGGTGACATGTGGTGGATGATGAGTACTGTATAGTGGGTGACATGTGGTGGATGATGAGTACTGTATAGTGGGTGACATGTGGTGGATGATGAGTACTGTATAGTGGGTGACATGTGGTGGATGATTAATACTGTATAGTGGGTGACATGTGGTGGTGGATGAGTACTGTATAGTGGGTGACATGTGGTAGATGATGAGTACTGTATAGTGGGTGACATGTGGTGGATGATGAGTACTGTATAGTGGGTGACATGTGGTGGATGATGAGTACTGTATAGTGGGTGACATGTGGTGGATGATGAGTACTGTATAGTGGGTGACATGTGGTGGATGATGAGTACTGTATAGTGGGTGACATGTGGTGGATGATGAGTACTGTATAGTGGGTGACATGGTGGATGATGAGTACTGTATAGTGGGTGACATGTGGTGGATGATTAATACTGTATAGTGGGTGACATGTGGTGGATGATGAGTACTGTATAGTGGGTGACATGTGGTGGATGATTAATACTGTATAGTGGGTGACATGTGGTGGATGATGAGTACTGTATAGTGGGTGACATGTGGTGGATGATGAGTACTGTATAGTGGGTGACATGTGGTGGATGATGAGTACTGTATAGTGGGTGACATGTGGTGGATGATGAGTACTGTATAGTGGGTGACATGTGGTGGATGATTTCTGTATAGTGGGTGACATGTGGTGGATGATGAGTACTGTATAGTGGGTGACATGTGGTGGATGATGAGTACTGTATAGTGGGTGACATGTGGTGGATGATGAGTACTGTATAGTGGGTGACATGTGGTGGATGATGAGTACTGTATAGTGGGTGACATGTGGTGGATGATGAGTACTGTATAGTGGGTGACATGTGGTGGATGATGAGTACTGTATAGTGGGTGACATGTGGTGGATGATGAGTACTGTATAGTGGGTGACATGTGGTGGATGATGAGTACTGTATAGTGGGTGACATGTGGTGGATGATGAGTACTGTATAGTGGGTGACATGTGGTGGATGATGAGTACTGTATAGTGGGTGACATGTGGTGGATGATGAGTACTGTATAGTGGGTGACATGTGGTGGATGATGAGTACTGTATAGTGGGTGACATGTGGTGGATGATGAGTACTGTATAGTGGGTGACATGTGGTGGATGATGAGTACTGTATAGTGGGTGACATGTGGTGGATGATGAGTTATGTATAGTGGGTGACATGTGGTGGATGATGAGTACTGTATAGTGGGTGACATGTGGTGGATGATAAGTACTGTATAGTGGGTGACATGTGGTGGATAATGAGTACTGTATAGTGGGTGACATGTGATGGATGATGAGTACTGTATAGTGGGTGACATGTGGTGGATGATGAGTACTGTATAGTGGGTGACATGTGGTGGGTGACGAGTACTGTATAGTGGGTGACATGTGGTGGATGATGGGTACTGTATAGTGGGTGACATGTGGTGGATGATGAGTACTGTATAGTGGGTGACATGTGGTGGATGATGAGTACTGTATAGTGGGTGACATGTGGTGGATGATGAGTACTGTATAGTGGGTGACATGTGGTGGATGATGAGTACTGTATAGTGGGTGACATGTGGTGGATGATGAGTACTGTATAGTGGGTGACATGTGGTGGATGATGAGTACTGTATAGTGGGTGACATGTGGTGGATGATGAGTACTGTATAGTGGGTGACATGTGGTGGATGATGAGTACTGTATAGTGGGTGACATGTGGTGGATGATAAGTACTGTATAGTGGGTGACATGTGGTGGATGATGAGTACTGTATAGTGGGTGACATGTGGTGGATGATGAGTACTGTATAGTGGGTGACATGTGGTGGATGATGAGTACTGTATAGTGGGTGACATGTGGTGGATGATGAGTACTGTATAGTGGGTGACATGTGGTGGATGATGAGTACTGTATAGTGGGTGACATGTGGTGGATGATGAGTACTGTATAGTGGGTGACATGTGGTGGAGATGAGTACTGTATAGTGGGTGACATGTGGTGGATGATGAGTACTGTATAGTGGGTGACATGTGGTGGATGATGAGTACTGTATAGTGGGTGACATGTGGTGGATGATGAGTACTGTATAGTGGGTGACATGTGGTGGATGATGAGTACTGTATAGTGGGTGACATGTGGTGGATGATGAGTACTGTATAGTGGGTGACATGTGGTGGATGATGAGTACTGTATAGTGGGTGACATGTGGTGGATGATGAGTACTGTATAGTGGGTGACATGTGGTGGATGATGAGTACTGTATAGTGGGTGACATGTGGTGGATGATGAGTACTGTATAGTGGGTGACATGTGGTGGATGATGAGTACTGTATAGTGGGTGACATGTGGTGGATGATGAGTACTGTATAGTGGGTGACATGTGGTGGATGATGAGTACTGTATAGTGGGTGACATGTGGTGGATGATGAGTACTGTATAGTGGGTGACATGTGGTGGATGATGAGTACTGTATAGTGGGTGACATGTGGTGGATGATGAGTACTGTATAGTGGGTGACATGTGGTGGATGATGAGTACTGTATAGTGGGTGACATGTGGTGGATGATGTATAGTGGGTGACATGTGGTGGATGATGAGTACTGTATAGTGGGTGACATGTGGTGGATGATAAGTACTGTATAGTGGGTGACATGTGGTGGATGATGAGTACTGTATAGTGGGTGACATGTGGTGGATGATGAGTACTGTATAGTGGGTGACATGTGGTGGATGATGAGTACTGTATAGTGGGTGACATGTGGTGGATGATGAGTACTGTATAGTGGGTGACATGTGGTGGATGATGAGTACTGTATAGTGGGTGACATGTGGTGGATGATGAGTACTGTATAGTGGGTGACATGTGGTGGATGATGAGTACTGTATAGTGGGTGACATGTGGTGGATGATGAGTACTGTATAGTGGGTGACATGTGGTGGATGATGAGTACTGTATAGTGGGTGACATGTGGTGGATGATGAGTACTGTATAGTGGGTGACATGTGGTGGATGATGAGTACTGTATAGTGGGTGACATGTGGTGGATGATGAGTACTGTATAGTGGGTGACATGTGGTGGATGATGAGTACTGTATAGTGGGTGACATGTGGTGGATGATGAGTACTGTATAGTGGGTGACATGTGGTGGATGATGAGTACTGTATAGTGGGTGACATGTGGTGGATGATGAGTACTGTATAGTGGGTGACATGTGGTGGATGATGAGTACTGTATAGTGGGTGACATGTGGTGGATGATGAGTACTGTATAGTGGGTGACATGTGGTGGATGATGAGTACTGTATAGTGGGTGACATGTGGTGGATGATGAGTACTGTATAGTGGGTGACATGTGGTGGATGATGAGTACTGTATAGTGGGTGACATGTGGTGGATGATGAGTACTGTATAGTGGGTGACATGTGGTGGATGATGAGTACTGTATAGTGGGTGACATGTGGTGGATGATGAGTACTGTATAGTGGGTGACGTGGTGGATGATGAGTACTGTATAGTGGGTGACATGTGGTGGATGATGAGTACTGTATAGTGGGTGACATGTGGTGGATGATGAGTACTGTATAGTGGGTGACATGTGGTGGATGATGAGTACTGTATAGTGGGTGACATGTGGTGGATGATGAGTACTGTATAGTGGGTGACATGTGGTATATGATGAATACTGTATAGTGGGTGACATGTGGTGGGTGATGGGTACTGTATAGTGGGTGACATGTGGTGGATGATTAATACTGTATAGTGGGTGACATGTGGTGGATGATGAGTACTGTATAGTGGGTGACATGTGGTGAATGATTAATACTGTATAGTGGGTGACATGTGGTGGATGATGAGTACTGTATAGTGGGTGACATGTGGTGGATGATGAGTACTGTATAGTGGGTGACATGTGGTGGATGATGAGTACTGTATAGTGGGTGACATGTGGTGGATGATTAATACTGTATAGTGGGTGACATGTGGTGGATGATTAATACTGTATAGTGGGTGACATGTGGTGGATGATGAGTACTGTATAGTGGGTGACATGTGGTGGATGATGAGTACTGTATAGTGGGTGACATGTGGTGGATGATGAGTACTGTATAGTGGGTGACATGTGGTGGATGATGAGTACTGTATAGTGGATGACATGTGGTGGATGATGAGTACTGTATAGTGGGTGACATGTGGTGGATGAATAATACTGTATAGTGGGTGACATGTGGTGGATGATTAATACTGTATAGTGGGTGACATGTGGTGGATGATGAGTACTGTATAGTGGGTGACATGTGGTGGATGATGAGTACTGTATAGTGGGTGACATGTGGTGGATGATGAGTACTGTATAGTGGGTGACATGTGGTGGATGATGAGTACTGTATAGTGGGTGACATGTGGTGGATGATGAGTACTGTATAGTGGGTGACATGTGGTGGATGATGAGTACTGTATAGTGGGTGACATGTGGTGGATGATGAGTACTGTATAGTGGGTGACATGTGGTGGATGATGAGTACTGTATAGTGGGTGACATGTGGTGGATGATTAATACTGTATAGTGGGTGACATGTGGTGGATGATGAGTACTGTATAGTGGGTGACATGTGGTGGATGATTAATACTGTATAGTGGGTGACATGTGGTGGATGATGAGTACTGTATAGTGGGTGACATGTGGTGGATGATGAGTACTGTATAGTGGGTGACATGTGGTGGATGATGAGTACTGTATAGTGGGTGACATGTGGTGGATGATGAGTACTGTATAGTGGGTGACATGTGGTGGATGATGAGTACTGTATAGTGGGTGACATGTGGTGGATGATGAGTACTGTATAGTGGGTGACATGTGGTGGATGATTAATACTGTATAGTGGGTGACATGTGGTGGATGATGAGTACTGTATAGTGGGTGACATGTGGTGGATGATGAGTACTGTATAGTGGGTGACATGTGGTGGATGATGAGTACTGTATAGTGGGTGACATGTGGTGGATGATGAGTACTGTATAGTGGGTGACATGTGGTGGATGATGAGTACTGTATAGTGGGTGACATGTGGTGGATGATGAGTACTGTATAGTGGGTGACATGTGGTGGATGATGAGTATAGTGGGTGACATGTGGTGGATGATGAGTACTGTATAGTGGGTGACATGTGGTGGATGATGAGTACTGTATAGTGGGTGACATGTGGTGGATGATGAGTACTGTATAGTGGGTGACATGTGGTGGATGATGAGTACTGTATAGTGGGTGACATGTGGTGGATGATGAGTACTGTATAGTGGGTGACATGTGGTGGATGATGAGTACTGTATAGTGGGTGACATGTGGTGGATGATGGGTACTGTATAGTGGGTGACATGTGGTGGATGATGAGTACTGTATAGTGGGTGACATGTGGTGGATGATGAGTACTGTATAGTGGGTGACATGTGGTGGATGATGAGTATTGTATAGTGGGTGACATGTGGTGGATGATGAGAACTGTGTAGTGGGTGACATGTGGTGGATGATGAGTATTGTATAGTGGGTGACATGTGGTGGATGATGAGTACTGTATAGTGGGTGATGTGGTGGATGATGAGTACTGTATAGTGGGTGACATGTGGTGGATGATGAGTATTGTATAGTGGGTGACATATGGTGGGTGATGAGTACTGTATAGTGTGTGACGCCGCCCGGCGTTGGCAGAATGGTTGCGTGGGGTATTGCAGCTCGCTAGCGCTCGCCAGGATGGGTGGATGGGCTACAGTTGTCCTAGAATGATCTGCTTTATTTTATTAGTGTCGTGTTACCACAGACAGTCTAGAAATGGTCTTTGTTTTGGTCTGTGACTGCGCCTTATATTTGATATTCGCTATAATATAAATGTTGCTTGTGTGGGAGGCGAGCGAGAGTGGGTGAGGGGGAACACCTGGCAGCGGGGTGAGCTATGCCGCGGCTCGCTTGGGCGCTGATGGCGTTGGCGGCCGGGTGGTCAACTAGTCCCTGCCCATCGCGGCCTCGTGTTTTTTACCAGCTCAGAGCTTGCCTGACACGTGTACCACCTACATCCTTTGCAATTCTGTCCCCCATACTCGCCACTTTGCATACTATTTCTCTCTCTCGACTTCTCCTTTCTCATTCTCTAATCTTTATTAAACTCAACATCCCTTCTGGTTTCAGCATAGACGTTCACCGTCGGCCAGTCGTATTGTACGCGAAGCTCTCAGATATTTCTATGTATGAGGTTTGGAGAGACGGACTTTTCCGTGTGTGTCCTCTCTCGGGAAGGTTGTAGACCGGTATATGTCTCCCTGGCAAGGTGTTGAGTGATTCTGCTTGGTTATCTAAAGCTTGACTAGGGGTAAGGTTACTGTGTCGTTGTCTCCGATGTGTGCAGTGTTAGCTAAGCCCTGCACGACATCGACAGGTACTGTGGGAGCCTAAGTTGTCTTCGGGTGGGTTTACTTTGCGAGCAGAGCGCTGTGGTGTGAGAGGGCCATAGCCTATCCCTCACAACATAGTGCTGCCTCTTTGTGTTGACTTCTGAGGGATCGCCAGGATAGAACTAGGTACTAGAGACCTAGATTTATCAAGAGAGCATCCCCGTCATATAACGTAATCTTCTTTATACCACCTTCGGACAACGTTAGGCTACGAGCCGCATGCTCACCCATTGTTGCCCTGCCTTGATACCCCAGGTAGACTTTATTAACTGAGCAGACACTGGTTGGAGATGGGCCCCCATTATTGTATGTGTGCAACATTATTATTCACTGCACTTTTGAGCCGAGGTTGTTGTTGAGTTGCACAACCCTAGTAGGCTGTTGCGTTGTGTCACGAAGCATTTCTTTAGTTGGTCTTTAGTTGTCGAGCATTACTACCTTTGCGCAGTCTTTATTATTCGCCTGCCTATTATTACTATATGTCCTAGTATTTATTGTGACCCGTATTTTGCATTATAATTGTTCAAGTTCTTTACGAACATCTTCCCAGCATCAGACTTATTTCAGAAGTTTCCAGTTGATGTTGCAGGACTAGCATTGCACTTTCTTTAATACAGGAGTGCCAGTTATTTGAGTATCTACCGTAACGTTAATTAATCACGTTACTTATCTCTTCTTTGTGTAACCTAAACGAGTAATCTTTTACTGTTTGAGAATAGGCTGTTTCATCGAGCGTCAGCCTAGTGTGTGTGCACCAGTTACCGAGTCATAGGATACCTCGTTGTCCAGGCACGACTCAGGGCGGTAATGGTGTTTTGTTTTCCAGTATTTAAGGCAGGGGTTGGATCTAGTGTTACCGTTGTTGCTTTTTGCCATTATCTAGTCCAATGTTGAAGAGCCCTGTGTCTTTGAGAACCTGGATCGTAACAAATGGCGACCTAGCTCAGGATCTTGTGAACTAAGAGATAATTGCAGGATTGTTGTGGTCATTTGTTTTATTGAGGAATATAGTGGGCACGTTAATTTTTTTTTGGCAAAGTAGTATAGCACTTGAGAGTCTTCAGACATTTTTGGCAAGTGAATAGTGCTACATAGGAGCTTGGGTACTTTTTTTGTTTTTATAAACGTGAGAATTTTTGGTGGACACCATGGGAGACGAATCAGATCATACTGAGGGTTCAGGGAATGGTGCAGGCTCTGATGGGCAGATGCCAGGGGGGTTAGTAACTAGTGAGGAGGCCGCAAAGAAGTTTTTGGAGGTGCCTATAACAGCTGATCGACTAGAGGGAATTAGCAAGTATGGTCTACAGTGTTTGGCTCCCCTCATGGGGCTTAAGGTGGCTCATGGCATCAAGAAGAACGATTTGAGGGCTTGCGTACTCAGGGCGGCTAGTGAGGTCCAGGGTGGAGAGGGTGCTCGGGGACTTCTGCTCGAGCCCCCCCTCCACTCTACTCCCATCGGGACCTGTAGGATGCCGGAGTTTAGTACATTGCCGCTGGCAGCGTGGTTTAGGATCGCTGGGTGGGCTTCCAATAGTTGCACCTCCTCCTCAAAGTTTCACTACAGAAATGCTCTTCCAGCTTGAGATGGCTAAGGTTAAACAACAGACTGATCTCGAATTCGCGAGAATAAAAGCCCAGTCGGAGGCTGAGTCTACCAGGTACCATGCAGATATCCATCTTGAGAAGACTCGGCTGGAGACGACAGGGCAAACGTCTCGGTGCTGGAAACTGTGGGCATGATCAGTCTTTGTCGCACCTGTTGAAGCTAGTTCCTGTATTTGATGAGTCGGGTGTCACCGAATTGTTCATGAGATTCGAGAAGAAGTGCCAGGAACACCAGTGGCCTGGGGAGAAGTGGGCAGCCCTTGTTTCCTCTAGACTGTGGGCAAGGGACTCAAGGCTTATGATGCATTGCCTATAGAGTCATGTATTATCTATGAGGAACTCAAGGAGGCTGTCCTGAGAGCATACGAACTACAACCAGAGACGTACAGGTTGAAGTTCTGGGGTGTTACCAAGGGTCGGGAGAGCACCTTTTTGGAACATGCCCGGGAGCTGTCCGATGCTTTTGGGAATTGGCTGAGGTCGGAGAAAGCTACTACGTTTGACGACATTAAACAGTTTGTGCTTTTAGAGCAGTTTTTCAAATGCACGGGCGGCGACCTGACGTTAAACCTGAAAGAAAAGCAACCAAAAACTCTACAGGAGGCAGCTGAGATGGCTGACCTCCGGCTATCACTAATTCGTGGGTGCGGGTCTGCCCAGCGTAGTGAAGCAGGTAACAAGGGGCGTGAGGCCCCCCCCACCCACCCGAGTTTGTGATATACCTTATGCAGACAAGTACAAGAGCCATGATACCAAGACTGACCACAAGACTAGCACCGTCCCGTTTAAGAAGGGGCCGGGCCCTTCCCAGTACCAAGGGAAGCCCAAAGGGGAGTTGGAGTGTTATCAATGTCATAAAAAGGGGCACTTTGCAAGAGTCTGTCCTAGCAAACCACCTACAGCAGCTGTGTCTTTGGCCTGCAACATTGGTGTGTCTCCGAAGTCGTCTGAGTTTGCCCGGAGCAGTTCGTCAGAGGCTGAGGCACAGCCAATGCAGAAGCACCTGGGAGGCTCGAACCCTGCTCAGGATGTTTTTTGCGACCATAGTGGGCGGGGTTGGGTGATGTGGGCGGGGCGCAAGTATGGAGTAGAGGTCTTGCGTGATACAGGTGCTTCCCAGACTCTGATGAAAACTTGACTGGCTACCCTATAAATGCGGCTCGGGTGGTTGTGGTGCAGGGTATTAATGCAACTCGGTCATACCCGCTGGTGCGGTTGGAGTTGGAGGTGGATGGTGTGGCACGTGAATTGGATGTCGGGATTGTGGAGAAACTGCCAGTGGAGGGCGTCGACCTTCTTCTCGGCAATGACTTTGCAATGCCCGCTTCTGAGGTTCTACCCTTAGTCGTTGCCGAGAGGCCGGCCGACGTGAGTAGGGAAGAGCAAGAGTGGGTCGAGCGGTGCCAGACACAACCCATGGCATGTGTTGTCACCCGAGCTCAGGCAGCTAAAGTGTCACAGCCTAGTCCTCCGTCTTCAGACCAGCGGAGGAACGATCAACAGGAGGAGGCTAAAGCTGGAGTTGGTTTTAAGAGTTTTGACTCGGCGGCTCTCCTGGGTGATTCAGTATTAGCACCATTACTTAATTCTGGAGTAGCCCCTGGGCCTGTCATTGAGAGTGACGAGGCTGGGCATGACGAGTCTCCACGACAGCAACGTTATGTACATCGAGAGAGACAGAGGGAGCAGCCCAGTATCGGGGAAGATCATGCATTGCTCCGGGAGCAGCAGTTAGATCGCTTGGCACCCTCAGATATACGTCGGTTGCAACTAGAGGACCCTGAGCTCCAAACGTGTGCTAATGGAGCTGTAGAGCTCGACGAGGACGGCGATGCACAGCCAGGAGATTTTTTTATTTAGAAGGCATCCTCTATAGGCGTTTTCAAGACCCTAAACGTAGTTGGCAAGAGGGGTCCGGAGTAGTGGACCAGTTGGTGGTGCCACGGGAATGCAGGGATAGCCTACTGTGGTTGGCGCATGACATACCACTGGCAGGACATCTAGGTGTGAGAAAAACGGTGGCGGCTTTAGAAAAATTGTTTTGGTGGCCGGGGTTGAAGGGGCAGGTGGTAACCTGGATAGCAAGGTGTCATACATGCCAGAGGGTTGGAAAACCTAACCAACCAATTCCGAGAGCCCCGTTGCACCCCATTCCTGTCAGTGGACCGCCCTTAAGTAAGGTCATCATTGATATGGTCGGACCCCTACCCCCTACTAGTGCCGGTAATAAATTTCTATTAGCTATCATGGATGTGGCCACTCGTTATCCTGATGCATATCCAATGAGAAATGGCACGGCGAAAACTGTTGTCCGGAACCTGCTCTTGTATTGCTCGCGGTATGGTTACCCGCAAGAGGTGCAATCGGACCAAGGTTCTAATTTTACATCTAATCTGTTCAAACAAACTATGATTCAGCATGGCATCAGCACTGTCATCTCTTCTGCGTATCACCCGGAGAGTCAAGGGGTGTTGGAGAGGTGGCACGCCACGCTGAAAAGCATGCTTCGATGTTGCTGCTCAGAGAACGGAAAGGATTGGGACCTTGGTCTGCCGTATGTTTTGTTCGCGGCAAGAAAAGTACCTGGAGAGAGTCTCGGTTTCAGTCCGAATGAGCTTGTTTTCGGGCATCAGGTGAGGGGCCCTCTCCACATGGTGAAGGAGATGTGGGAGGGCACTAGGCATGTTGTTCTGCGAGATAAGTTGCAACCTCTTGTTCCTGAGCGACAAGAGGAGTTGTTTACTAGGCTGTGGCAGTCCGTCCGCATG
Organism: Paralithodes platypus; assembly: GCA_032716605.1. NCBI lineage: Eukaryota > Metazoa > Arthropoda > Malacostraca > Decapoda > Lithodidae > Paralithodes > Paralithodes platypus. The sequence goes on from CM064482.1 coordinate 28,858,725, forward strand.
TTTGTTGCTTCTCCAGGCCTGATGTACGGGGTAGAATCCGACATGGAGGCTGGAGACAGTGCAAGGCTCGAGTTGGTTCACTACCGTGTGAATCCTGCTCGACAGCCTGTTGTGAAGGCGGAGCTGGACGGCGTGTGGAGAGGGGGTCTGAGGGATGAGGGATATCGTGAGTGGTCGTTGCCAGTGGCTTTGCAACCTGAGTTTGGTGGCAGAGTACGTGCGTATGTTGATTGCAAGAGTGTGGAAGCATTATCCCTGACAGACGCCTATCCATTACCCAGAGTTGACGAGACCATAGACTGCTTCGGGGCTGCCTCGCTCATCACGAAGGTAGAACTAGTGAAGGGTTATTGGCAGGCCCCGTTGCCGGAAAGAGCGAAGAGAAGTGCCAGTCTTGCGATGAACTGGGCAGTTTATCAGTGTCAGGTGTTGTTGTGCTGCCGGAACACAAGTTGGATGTGTGGCATGCTAAGGGCACTGATAATGTTTTGGCTTTGTTTGCAGGAGAACCCTCGCTGTTCAGTCAGTGTCTGTCGTGGGTGGAGGATCCGGGGTAGGCTACCACAGTATGTTGGTATAGCCTCCTGTCTTGGCTCGCGGTGTATTTTTGCGCTGGTGCTTGTTGGCTCGCGTGTGTAGCATCAGCGTAGGGTCGCAGGGCAGGAGTTGTTGGCTTTGATTAGAAGAAAATTAGGCTACATCTATAGTAGCCGCCAAAAACAACATTAAAATAAAATATGAAAAATTAAATAAAAACTCGTTCTTTTAATAATTAATTTTAAGATAATATTGTAGCTGAGTACTGAGTGCAGATGATTTTCCCTCAGTAGGCTGTGCTTCTTAAAGCTCGCTCTGGGAGCACAAGGTTATGAATTAATGTATTATATTTGGGAAGGGTGATAAGATTTTTTTATATATAAAATGTTGTATTTGTTTTTTTGGAGGAAACTGAGCTTGCATTCCATGAGTGGCAGAGTGGTTAGGAGTGGCAGATTCTAGCGACATTCTGCCTGTTCAGATATGGGCTCATGGTTGAGTGTCCCATATCTTGGGGGGGGTGTGACGCCTCCCGGCGTTAGCATAATGGCTGCGTGGGGCATTGCAGCTCGCTAGCGCTCGCCAGGATGGGGGGATAGGCTACAGTTGTCCTAGAATGATCTGCTTTATTTCATTAGTGTCGTGTTGCCACAGACAGTCTAGAAGTGGTCTTTGTTTTGGTCTGTGTCCGCGCCTTATATTTTATATTCTCTATAATATAATTGTTGCTTGTGTGGGAGGCGAGCGAGAGAGTGTGAGGGAGTACACCCGGCAGCGAGGTGAGCTATGACGCGGCTCGCTTGGGCGCTGACGGCGTTGGCGGCCGGGTGGTCAACTAGTCCCTTCCCGTCGCTGCCTCGTGTTCTTTACCAGCTCAGAGCTTGCCTGACACGTGTATCGCCTACATCCTTTGCAATTCTGTCCCCCATACTCGCTACTTTGCATACTATTTCTCTCTCTCGACTTCTCCTTTCTCATTCTCTAATCTTTATAAAACTCAACATCCCTTCTGGTTTCAGCATAGACGTTCACCGTCGACCAGTCGGATTGTACGCGAAGCTCTCAGATATTTCCATGTATTAGGTTAAGGAGGTATTATGCTTTATTGAGGTTTAGAGAGACGGACTTTTCCGTATGTGTCCTCTCTCGGGAAGGTTGTAGACCGGTATATGTCTCCCTTGCAAGGTGTTGAGTGATTCTGCTTGGTTATCTAAAGCTAGACTAGGGGTAAGGTTACTGTGTCGTTGTCTCCGATGTGTGCAGTGTTAGCTAAGCTCTGCACGACATCGACAGGTACTGTGGGAGCCTAAGTTGTCTTCGGGTTAGTTTATTTTGCGAGCACAGTGCTGTGGTGTGAGAGGGCCATAGCCTATCCCTCACAACATAGTGCTGCCTCTTTGTGTTGACTTCTGAGGGATCGCCAGGATAGAGCTAGGTACTAGAGACCTAGATTTATCAAGAGAGCATCCCCGTCATATAACGTAATCTTCATTATACCACCCTTGGACAACGTTAGGCTACGAGCCGCATGCTCGCCCATTGTTGCCCTGCCTTGATACCCTAGCTAGACTTTATTAACTGAGCAGACACTGGTTAGAGATAAGCCCATTATTATATGTATGCAGCATTATTATTCACTGCACTTTTGAGCCGAGGTTGTTGTTGAGTTGCACAACCTGAGTAGGCTGTTGCGTTGTGTCACAAAGCATTTCTTTAGTTGTCGAGCATTACTACCTTTGCGCAGTCTTTATTATTCGCCTGCCTATTATTACTATATATCCTAGCATTTATTGTGACCCGTATTCTGCATTATAATTGTTCAAGAATCTTTACGAACATCTTCCCAGCATCAGACTTATTTCAGAAGTTTCCAGTTGATGTTGCAGGACTAGCATTGCACTTTCTTTAATACAGGAGTGCCAGTTATTTTAGTATCTACCGTAACGTTAATTTATCACGTTAACTATCTTTTCTTTGTGTAACATAATCGAGTAATCTTTTACTGTTTGAGAATAGGCTGTTTCATTGAGCGTCAGCCTAGTGTGTGTGCACCAGTTACCGAGTCATAGGATACCTCGTTGTCCAGGCACGACTCAGGGCGGTAATGGTGTTTTGTTTTCCAGTGTTTAAGGCAGGGGTAGGATCTAGTGTTACCGTTGTTGCTTTTTGCCATTATCTAGTCCAATGTTGAAGAGCCCTGTGTCTTTGAGAACCTGGATCGTAACAATCACAACCCTCAGGATTTCTTAACGCCATGACAAATTATCACTTTGAGTGCTACTCAAAATAATATTTACTCCAGCTACGAATTTGGGTTACGCTATTCATAGTGTTTTTGTGTCTGAGTACATGATTAGATTGATATCCAGTACAGGTATTCGATAAATGGATATTAATCGTAGTCATGTACTCAATCTTTAACTGTCTTGGTGGAATAATTGTTTAACCATGTAAGTTATGTTTGTGGTGCCCTGAGTTTAAATTCCCAAAAGATCATACGCTCTCATTAATTTTATAGAGAGCTATTGGTGTTAAATACAAAAAAAAAAAAAACACACAACATGAATACAATTTACATCCAGTCTCTGAGTCCCCAGGGAGGGGGTACCAAATATGCCCCAATGGTCAGACCCCTGGTGATGACTCCCTAAACTTAAAGTGACCTGGACCACTATCTAGTACTCAATCTATCGATTCTGCAACATCCACGGCCTTTCCTCTAACTTCTTCTCTGTGGAACACAATCTGTCCTCTATCAAACCTGATTTACTTTTTTCTCACCGAAACACAGTTTTCTAAGGCAACAGACAGCAAACCTTTCTCTGTATCCTCCTACTATCTATATCCTCAATTCAAAGCCTAAGGTGGATGTTCTTGCTCTCATATTCCCAACTTTGACTCTTCTGAATTCTCATGTCTCTGATTTTAAGCTAACTTCTCACTCTCTCCTTAAATATATCTGTGTTGTTTATTTCTTCCCTAATTCTACTGACTATCCACCATTCTTTGACTGTCTTACTTCTAAAGTGAAACACATTCTATCCATCTCTCCGTTCTCTGAAATCTTCATCATAGGATATTTCAATGTTCACCATCACAAATGGTTCTCTTCTCATTTCACTGACCAACCTGGTGAACAAGCCTACATCTTTTCTATCCTAAATGACCAAGAGCAGTTAGTTCAGAACCCCACCCGTATCCTGGACCGGCCTGGATATCGGCCCAACATTCTTGACTTAGTTCTAACCACTAATCCTTCTGCTTACACTGTATCTTTTCTACCTCCTTTAGGCTCAACCAACCATAACCTTATCTCTGTCACCTGACTTGTCTCTCCAGTACGGCCTTCTGACCCCTCCAGCCAGCGGCGCTTGATGCATTTCTGCGCTTCCGACTGGGAGGCTCATCGACAGTACTTCTTTGATTTCCCTTGGAATGGTTCTCGCTTCCGTGGCCTGGGACCTTCTGAGAGTGCCAAGGGAATTACTGAGGTAATCCTTTCGGGCATAGAAGCGTACATCCAATTTTCTTTCTCTCACACTAACTAACAAAAATCTTGGTTTACTCACGCTTGTGCTACTGCTGTCCGCAATAAGGAGGAAGCATTCATTCTGTACTGTCGCCTTCAAACTCAAGAATTCTGTACTCTATGTCATTGTGTCTCAGCCCAGAATCAACCCAATCATGTCCTTCGATTCGCCACAAACTCTTTCATCAATAACAAATGCTCTGAACTTTCCAACTCTACCTCTTTATAAGCTTTTAGGAACCTAGACAAAAACCTCTCCAACAATTTAACTTCTTTGTCTTCCCCTCCTCTTTTCCACTCTGAGGGTATCACCGTCACCTCTTCCTCTGACAAAGCTGATCTCTTAGCTCAAACTTTCGCTATAAATCCATCTTGGATGATTCCGGCGCTACTCCTCCCTCTCAACCCCCCTCGCACTTACTTATGCCTAAGATCATAATCACTTATAAGGATGTACTCTCTGACCTCTACGGGCTTAATACCAAAAAGGCGCACGGACAGGATGGTGTTCCTCCTGTTGTACTCAAAACTGTTCTTCTGTGCTGACTCCCTGCCAAGGCAAACTCTTTTGACTCTCTCTTTACTCTAACGTCTTTCCTTCTTGCTGGAAGTTTGCTCTAATTCAACCTGTCCCAAAGAAGGGTGATCGCTCCCAACCCTCCAATTATCGTCCAATTACTCTCATTTCTTGCATCTCTAAAGTTTTTTAAACTATTCTTAACTTATCATTTCTTAAGCATTTATATTCCCATAATCTCCTTTCAGATCGCCAGTACGGTTTTCTTAATGGCCGCTCTTTTTATAGTTTTATTTTATATATATTCCAACTACTCTCTCTCAGGCATAGGCTGAGAGCCTGTACATTCAACGGTTACATATTGAATGGTGAAGCCTGTGAGGGCTCTTCCCACTCTAGGGGGTGAGACATGTGAAGCACTTTTAGCTGCAACCCTCCCCTGTCATCTTGCCTTCGTTGGATGCATGAGGCTCAGTTGCCCACTCACAGCTCGAAGCAGCACCATCTCTAAGCTGCCTCGCTCCAGTGTTTCACTGTCTCACCCCCTAGACTAGGACCCTCACTCTTAGAATGCCATCTATTGAGCAATGAACTCACTAGGCATTGTCCCCCTGTATATATTTTGAATATGGGAATATTCATACAGTGCTGTTTAATCAGGGAACAATAAGGGTATTTAGTTGGCGTGCCAGTGGGTTTTGTGGTAATGCTCTGATACTAGGTACAGCACAAATTCCATCCCTATAATATCTTATCATTGACATATCAGGTTTCAAACCCGGGTCCATTGTATTACCAGTCCACTGGCAAGACCACTCCACCACACTTCCCTTCTACTTGCGATCTTCTTGCTTATCTTACTAACTCTTGGCCATCCTCCTGTCGGGACTTCGGTAAGACTTTTTCTATTTCGCTAGACATATCGAAAGCCTGCGCTAGAATCTGGCACAAATATCTAATTTCCAAACTACCCTCCTTCGTTTTTTTTCCCCTCTATCTGTGCCTTTATCTCTAATTTCCTTTCAGACCACTCCATAGCTGCAGTTTTGGACGGCCATCGCTCATTTGTTCAACCTATCAACTCCAGTGTTCCTCAGGATTCTGTCCTGTCTCTAATTCTCTCTCTAATATTACTTAATGATCTGCTGAACTGTACCTCTATCCACTTTTATGCTGACAACTCGACTTTTCATGATTTAATTAGTTTTTCACATCAACCCACCATGCAAGCACTCCAAAACAAACGTGACAAGGCCATAGCATGCCTACCTTCTGATTTATCAATTATTTCGGATTGGGGCAGAGAAAATCTTGTTACTTTCAACGCCTCCAAGACCCAGTTTCTCCCTCTATCTCTCTATCACAATATTCCACAAGACTATCAACTATTGTTTCAACAATACACAACTCAGCCCTTCATCTTCTCTCAATATTTTAAGCGTATCTTTTTCATTCCATCTTTCTTGGAGAGATTACATTACAACTCTTGCTAAAATAGCTTCCCAAAAGTAAGTTGTGCTCAACTGTCTCCGTGGGTTCTTCACCCATGCACAGCTTCTTGCTCTGTATCAGGGCACAGTGTGCCCCTGTATTGAATATTGTTCGCATGTGTGGGGAGGCTCTACCCATACCACACTTCTCGAACGAGTAGAATCAAAAGTATTTCGCCTCATCAACTCACTTCCTCTTACGAGTTCCCTACAATCTCTTTCTACACGCCGCAATGTTGCATCTCTTTCACTCTTCTATCACTATTACAACAAGCAGCGTTCAACAGAGCTCTCTAAGTGTATACACCCTTCCTTATGGCGAGTGCAAGGCACCCGCGTTTCAACACAGTCCCACTCCTATTCTGTCCAGCTCTCCAACCCAAGAATTGGCAACACACATCAGTCTTTCTTCTACTCAACATTGAATTCCGGAACTCTCTCCCTCAATCAATCTTTCCTTCTTCCTATGACTTATACTGCTTCAAACTTCGTGTGTTCAGGCAGTTTGTCTCCAACATCCCTAGAATTTGGTTCTGTCACTCTTTTGGCTTTGAAGGAGACACTCGTTACAGGCAACCTGCCTCTCTCCTTCATACACATAGAAAACAATATATATATATATATATATATATATATATATATATATATATATATGTATATATATATATAGTAGTATGACATTAAGCCCTGCATATATATTACTATACATAATCTCACTGCGTATATGCCTTTATCCCTGTAACTTCTAAACTCTTAACATTCATATTAAACATTCTTGATTCATTAAACTCCCTATAACTTTATCTATCTCATTAACATATAATATATTTGTTGATACTTCCACTTAAATCAACACCCATTTCCTCTGTAAATGTAAACTGTATAACGTATTCTTCCGGTCATACGTCATTCCAGAATGCTGAGTTAATGCTGTGTTGCTTCAGCATCCTTGAACCCAGGCGATGCCTTCTTACTCAGGCATCTTCAGTCAGACTTGAACAGACCTCAGCCAGAGAGAGTCAGAGCTCTTTACTCCCTCTAGACTCTAGACTCAAACTCATCCTCTATAGCCAAGCTCCTATATCCCCTAGATATATTAGACCACACAAGTCATATATCACCTTGCTCCTCAGGCTTTTATTACAAGCCTTATCATATATCTGTACTTATATACCTGTACGTTTATACTTATTATCACTTATCCAATAATTAATATGTTGTGTTATTACCTATAATTCCCTATATACTTAACATATTATAGCTTAACCGGCTCATTATGATTTAATGGAATCTTTGCGGTCAATAGTATTTGAAGTTGAAATATGTGTCATTTTGTTTAACCCATTCAGAAATAGGATGGTAGTGTTAATTTTATTCTGGGTAATATAAATAATAATATTTATTATTGTTATATAAAACACAAATCTTATACTAAAGGGTCGACATAATTTGACAGTTAATCATGAAAGTTCACTTTTTTCATTCAGGTACAATTTATACGCATTATTCTACATCTCTCGCTCCTAACTGAGATTAGTGTCAATTATAATGACAGGTTTCGAATATTATGACCACAGTATATAATCACAACCCTCAGGATTTCTCAACGCCATGACAAATTATCACTTTGAGTGCTACTCAAAATAATATTTACTCCAGCTACGAATTTGGGTTACGCTATTCATAGTGTTTTTGTGTCTGAGTACATGATTAGATTGATATCCAGTACAGGTATTCGATAAATGGATATTAATCGTAGTCATGTACTCAATTTTTAACTGTCTTGGTGGAATAGTTGTTTAACCATGTAAGTTATGTTTGTGGTGCCCTGATTTCGAATTCCCGAAAGATCATACACTCTCATTAATTTTATAGAGAGCTATTGGTGTTAAATAAAAAAATAAAAAAAACACACAACATGAATACAATTTACATCCAATCTCTGAGTCCCCAGGGAGGGGGTACCAAATATGCCCCAATGGTCAGACCCCTGGTGATGACTCCCTAAACTTAAAGTGACCTGGACCACTATCTAGTACTCAATCTATCGATTCTGCAACATCCACGGCCTTTCCTCTAACTTCTTCTCTGTGGAGCACAATCTCTCCTCTATCAAACCTGATTTACTTTTTTCTCACCGAAACACAGTTTTCTAAGGCAACAGACAGCAAACCTTTCTCTGTATCCTCCTACTATCTATATCCTCAATTCAAAGCCTAAGGTGGATGTTCTTGCTCTCATATTCCCAACTTTGACTCTTCTGAATTCTCAAGTCTCTGATTCTAAGCTAACTTCTCACTCTCTCCTTAAATATATCTGTGTTGTTTATTTCTTCCCTAATTCTACTGACTATCCAACATTCTTTGACTATTTTACTTCTAAAGTGAAACACATTCTATCCATCTCTCCGTTCTCTGAAATCTTCATCATAGGATATTTCAATGTTCACCATCACAAATGGTTCTCTTCTCATTTCACTGACCAACCTGGTGAACAAGCCTACATCTTTTCTATCCTAAATGACCAAGAGCAGTTAGTTCAGAACCCCACCCGTATCCTGGACCGCCCTGGAGATCGGCCCAACATTCTTGACTTAGTTCTAACCACTAATCCTTCTGCTTACACTGTATCTTTTCTACCTCCTTTAGGCTCAACCAATCGTAACCTTATCTCTGTCACCTGACGTGTCTCTCCAGTACGGCCTTCTGACCCCTCCAGCCAGCGGCGCTTGTTGCATTTCTGCGCTTCCGACTGGGAGGCTCTTCGACAGTACTTCTTTGATTTCCCTTGGAATGGTTCTCGCTTCCGTGGCCGGGAACCTTCTGAGAGTGCCAAGGGAATTACTGAGGTAATCCTTTAGGGCATAGAAGCATACATCCCATTTTCTTTCTCTCACACTAACTAACAAAAATCTTGGTTTACTCACGCTTGTGCTACTGCTGTTCGCAATAAGGAGGAAGCATTCATGCAGTACTGTCGTCTTCAAACTCAAGAATTCTGTACTCTATGACATTGTGTCTCAGCCCAGAATCAACCCAATCATGTCCTTCGATTCGCCTCAAACTCTTTCATCAATAACAAATGCTCTGAACTTTCCAACTCTAGCTCTTTATAAGCTGTTAGGAACCTAGACAAAAACCTCTCCAACAATTTAACTTCTTTGTCTTCCCCTCCTCTTTTCCACTCTGAGGGTATCACCGTCACCTCTTCCTCTGACAAAGCTGATCTCTTAGCTCAAACTTTCGCTATAAATTCCATCTTGGATGATTCCGGGGCTACTCCTCCCTCTCAACCCCCCTCGCACTTACTTATGCCTAAGATCATAATCACTTATAAGGATGTACTCTCTGACCTCTACGGGCTTAATACCAAAAAGGCGCACGGACAGGATGGTGTTCCTCCTGTTGTACTCAAAACTGTTCTTCTGTGCTGACTCCCTGCCAAGGCAAACTCTTTTGACTCTCTCTTTACTCTAACATCTTTCCTTCTTGCTGGAAGTTTGCTCTTATTCAACCTGTCCCAAAGAAGGGTGATCGCTCCCAACCCTCCAATTATCGTCCAATTTCTCTCATTTCTTGCATCTCTAAAGTTTTTTAAACTATTCTTAACTTAACATTTCTTAAGCATTTATATTCCCATAATCTCCTTTCAGATCGCCAGTACGGTTTCCTTAATGGCCGCTCTTTTTTTAGTTTTGTTTTATATATATTCCAACTACTCTCTCAGGCATAGGCTGAGAGCCTGTACATTCAACGGTTACACATTGAATGGTGAAGCCTGTGAGGCCTCGTCCCAGTCTAGGGGGTGAGACATGTGAAGCACTTTTAGCTGCAACCAGCCCCTGCCATCTTGCCCACTCACAGCTCGAAGCAGCACCATCTCTGAAGCTGCCTCGCTCCAGTGTTTCACTGTCTCATCTCCTAGACTAGGACCCTCACTCTTAGAATGCCATCTATTGAGCAATGAACTCACTAGGCATTGTCCCCCTGTATATATTTTGAATATGGGAATATTCATACAGTGCTGTTTAATCAGGGAACAATAAGGGTATTTAGTTGGCGTGCCAGTGGGTTTTGTGGTAATGCTCTGATACTAGGTACAGCACAAATTCCATCCCAATAATATCTTCTCTTTGACATATCAGGTTTCAAAGCCGGGTCCATTGTATTACCAGTCCAGTGGCAAGACCACTCCACCACACTTCCCTTCTACTTGCGATCTTCTTGCTTATCCTACTAACTCTTGGCCATCCTCCTGTCGGGACTTTGGTAAGACTTCTTCTATTGCGCTAGACATATCGAAAGCCTGCACTAGAATCTGGCACAAATCTCTTAATTTCCAAACTACCCTCCTTCGTTTTTTTTTTCCTCTATCTGTGCCTTTATCTCTAATTTCCTTTCAGACCACTCCATAGCTGCTGTTTTGGACGGCCATCGCTCATTTGTTCAACCTATCAACTCCAGTGTTCCTCAGGATTCTGTCTTGTCTCTAATTATCTCTCTAATATTACTTAATGATCTGCTCAACTGTACCTCTATCCACTTTTATGCTGACAACTCGACTTTTCATGATTTAATTCGTTTTTCACATCAACCCACCATGCAAGCACTCCAAAACAAACGTGACAAGGCCATAACATGCCTACCTTCTGATTTATCAATTATTTCGGATTGGGGCAAAGAAAATCTTGTTACTTTCATCGCCTCCAAGACCCAGTTTCTCCCTCTATCTCTCTATCACAATATTCCACAAGACTATCAACTATTTTTTCAACAATACACAACTCAGCCCTTCATCTTCTCTAAATATTTTAAGCGTATCTTTTTCATTCCATCTTTCTTGGAGAGATTACATTACAACTCTTGCTAAAATAGCTTCCCAAAAGTAAGTTGTGCTCAACTGTCTCCGTGGGTTCTTCACCCATGCACAGCTTCTTGCTCTGTATCAGGGCACAGTGTGCCCCTGTATTGAATATTGTTCGCATGTGTGGGGAGGCTCTACCCATACCGCACTTCTCGAACGAGTAGAATCAAAAGTATTTCGCCTCATCAACTCACTTCCTCTTACGAGTTCCCTACAATCTCTTTCTACACGCCGCAATGTTGCATCTCTTTCACTCTTCTATCACTATTACAACAAGCAGCGTTCAACAGAGCTCTCTAAGTGTATACACCCTTCCTTACGGCGAGTGCAAGGCACCCGCGTTTCAACACAGTCCCACTCCTATTCTGTCCAGCTCTCCAACCCAAGAATTGGCAACACACATCAGTCTTTCTTCTACTCAACATTGAATTCCGGAACTCTCTCCCTCAATCAATCTTTCCTTCTTCCTATGACTTACACTGCTTCAAACTTCGTGTGTTCAGGCATTTTGTGTCCAACATCCCTAGAATTTGGTTATGTCACTCTTTTGGCTTTGAAGGAGACACTCGTTACAGGCAACCTGCCTCTCTCCTTCATACACATAGAAAACAATATATATATATATACAGTATATAATACATATTTCTGAATCTTGAAGCCACTGGGCTGAATTAATATAGACACAGGAACTATCAGTACACAAAAGAGGCCTAAGTAACCTGTACATTAACAGGGCTTAGCAGGTAAATTGATTCACGAATATCACAGGTGTGTGCGAAGACCCGGTGGAAAAAAAGAAAGCAGAGTCAAGGGATGGGAAACTTCTTAGGTTACGCTCGGGGCTGTTGAGGAGAAACTATCAGGTTAATGGAGCTCTAATGTTTTACAAGGTAGCGATAATTATATAAATAAGGTAAGCGGATAAAGGTTATCTCGAGGAGGGAAATGAACATGGAGAGGCCTAGGGGAGAAAACTCGTATATGAATATTTAATATGAACTAGCAGGGGTACCCGGCGTTGCCCGGGTTTAAATTCTACTACCATAATCACCATCATCAATCACTACTACCACAATCATCACAATACTACTACTACTACCATATTACCGGCCTTGACCTCCCTGTGCCTCATTAAACGGCGACCTCGATTTTGGCCGCTAAAAGACCTCCAATTTTGGATCTGACCTCATCCGTACCTCCATTTTGGGGGGTTGCGAACAACTTTCGTTCCTTACACCTTTTCGATCGGAGGCCTCCTTCTGCCCCAAACGGCAAATGTTTTCATTTTTTTTCAATGTTTTTTTCAATTTCGGCCTCGAAACGACCTCAGATCGTGGCCTCGTCCCCTCTATGACCTCTCCCAGGTCAATTGACATCCACATGCAAAGTTTCAGCTCCCCAAGTCCAAAACTGCGGCCGCCTATTAAGAACACACACACACACACACAGACAATCGAAAATATTATATAGATACCCATCACATAATATATATATATATATATATATACAGTATAAATATATATATATATATTATATTATATATATATATATTTACAGTATAAATATATATATATACTGTATATAAATATATATATATATATATATATATATATATATATATATATATATATATATATATATATATATTATATATATACCTATATATATATATATATATATATATATATATATATACAGTATAAATATATATACAGTATAAATATATAATGTATATATATACCGGTATATATATACTGTATATATAGGCCGGGACATTTCTTTACTGAAAAATGTACACATGTATCTTGAAGGGTGAATCTTGGGGGGCGTTTATTCAGTTTGATAGAGGTCTAGGGAGCAAACTAAAAGAAAATATACAAACATATGAAAATCAAAATAGAAAATAGAATAACCACCCTTTAAGTTTTTGTTTTTGTGTAATGTGCTTACAAGTGTGAATATATATATCGCATGTATATGTGTTTGTGTTCGGCTGGGATTGTTTGTATGTGTGTGTATGATTTGCCAGAGTCCCTGAAAATAGTAGTAACATACTGTATACTAACATTATAACATATACGGACGACACGGAACATATTAAAGATTGCCAATATACAGAAGGATATAACCCTGATGACAAGGTGGTCTGAAGCAAAGCAACTGGGTTTTCATCCTGATTAGTACATTAGGATGATAATAGGTATATCATGGACGAAATATGTCCAATAAGAAATGCATGGATAAATTAAATTTTTAAATTGTGAAAAGTGGTGCCTTCAAAAGGCACTATGCCAAGGTAGTCTGAGAGTGTTAATCCGACTCTGTATAATGTCCTTCTATAACCTCTATATCTGTCTTGTCTTCCCCACAGAGGCCTACGTTCTAACTTACTCAAACTTTTTATTTTTTTTAGGAGCCCTAGTCATTTACAAGGGAGAAATATTAATTTAGTTCCGACTTCACCTTCCCTCGAAAAATTAAGTTCTTGGGTTACACTTGAGATCCCAAAAGACACTGAGGGCGGACAACTCTGCACCGGGATACCGTTTTCAGGTTTCTTTTGGGTAGAGTACACCCAGATACCATAGTGTCTAGCCCACTCAAACAAATTCGTGGATTTAACCTACTTCTAATTATGGAAGTATATCTCTGAAAACGAATTTATAACTATATTGTTCTATAAATCAAGTACAACACAATATGTACTATTTATTGACAAGTAAGTTATATTCAAAAATCAACCCAGCTAGTTAATAGTTGCATACAGAAAAAGATAATGGGTCCACGATTTTGTATGAGTGGGTTAGAGACTATGGTATCCGACTGTACCATGATGAGACTTGCATTACGTGTTAACTCTTTTACTGTATGATAACTTATTTTCGCCAGAAATAAATCGACACCTGGATGGGGATAAACGTCTTACAACAGTTAGCTGAATGAGGCTGAATGGATACAAGCCAGGGAGAAAGGGAGAGAAAGATAAATAAAGCCGGTGACCCCCCTTAATTCTCTGATAATATACGTCGTCAGATACAGGAGGACAAAGCATGAAGAACACAATTATGAGTACAATTAGTATCGTAGCAGGAAAAGGCGAGTATAAGTATGAAAATAATGTAAGGTATGATTCAGTGAGTACCTAAGCGTTAGAAAATATGAGGAACCTTGGGGGAAAGATGGAGTGAATGAGGAGGAGGTTGGCAGGAACAAATAGGTTGGTGGAGGATGGATGTTTGGTGAACGATGAATGAATAAAGATGAAGGAGGAAACAGAGGGATGGAGGAAGAATAGGGAAGGAGGAAGAATAGGGAAGGAGGAAACAGAGGGAAGGAGGAAGAAGAAGGAAGGAGGAAGAATAAGCAAGGAGGAAACAGAGGGAAGGAGGAAGAATAGGGAAGGAGGAAGAAGAGGTAAGAAGGACACAGAGGGAAGGAGGAAGAATAGGGAAGGAGGAAGCATAGGGAGGGAGGAAGAATAGGGAAGGAGGAAACAGATGGAAGGTGGAAGAAGAGGGAAGGAGGAAACAGAGGGAGGGAGGAAGAATAGGGAAGGATGAAGCAAAGGGAGGGAGGAAGAATGGAGAAGGAGGAAGAATAGGGAAGGATGAAGCATAACGAGGGATGAAGCATAGGGAAGGAGGAAGAATAGGGAAGGAGGAAGAATGGAAAAGGAGGAAGAATAAGGAAGGAGGAAACAGAGGGAATGAGGAAGAATGGGGAAGGTGGAAGAATAGGGAAGGAGGAAACAGAGGGAAGGAGGGAGAAGAAGGAAGCAGGAAACAGAGGGAAGGATCAAGAATAGGGAAGGAAGAAGAATAGGGAAGGAGGAAAAATAGGGAAGGAGGAAACAGAGGGTAGGAGGAAGAATAGGGAAGGAGGAAGAATAGGGAAGGTGGAAGAATAGGGAATGAGGAAGAATAGGGAAGGGAGAAGAATAAAGAAGGAGGAAGAATAAGGAAGGAGGAAGAATAAAGAATAGGGAAGGAGGAAGAATAAGGAAGGAGGAAGAATAGGGAAGGAGGAAGAATAGGGAAGGAGGAAACAGAGGAAATGAGGAAGAATGGGGAAGGAGGAAGAATAGGGAAGGAGAAAACAGAGGGAATGAGGAAGAATGGGGAAGGAGGAAAACTAGGGAAGGAGGAAACAGAGAGTAGGAGGAAGAATAGGGAAGGAGGAAGAATAGGGAAGGTGGAAGAATAGGGAAGGAGGAAGAATATGGAAGGTGGAAGAATATGGAAGGAGGAAGAATAGGGAAGGAGGAAGAATAGGGAAGGTGGAAGAATAGGGAAGGGGGACGAATAAAGAAGGAGGACGAATAAGGAAGGAGAAAGAATAGGGAAGGAGGAAGAATAGGGAAGGAGAAAGAATAGAGAAGGCGGAAGAATAGGGAAGGAGGAAGAATATGGAAGGAGGAAGAATAGGGAAGGGGGAAGAATAGGGAAGGAGGAAGAATAGCGAAGGAGGAATAATAGGGAAGGAGGAAGAATAGGGAAGGAGAAAGAAAAAGGAAGGTGGAAGAATAGGGAAGGTGGATGAATAGGGAAGGAGGAAGAATATGGAAGGTGGAAGAATATGGAAGGAGGAAGAATAGGGAAGGAGGAAGAATAGGGAAGGTGGAAGAATAGGGAAGGAGGAAGAATAGGGAAGAAGGAAGAATAAGGAAGGTCGAAGAATAGGGAAGGAGGAAGAATAGGGAAGGTGGAAGAATAGGGAAGGAGGAAGAATAGGGAAGGAGGAAGAATAAGGAAGGTCGAAGAATAGGGAAGGAGGAAGAATAAGGAAGATGGAAGAATAGGGAAGTAGGAAGAATAGGGAAGGAGGAAGAATAGGGAAGGAGGAAGAATAGGGAAGGTGGAAGAATAGGGAAGGAGGAAAAATAGGGAAGGAGGAAGAATAGGGAAGGAGGAAGAATAGGGAAGGAGGAAGAATAGGGAAGGAGGAAGAATAGGGAAGGAGGAAGAATATGGAAGGTGAAAGAATAGGGAAGGACGAAGAATAGGGAAGGAGGAAGAATATGGAAGGTGGAAGAATAGGGAAGGAGGAAGAATATGGAAGGTGAAAGAATAGGGAAGGAGGAAGAATAGGGAAGGAGGAAGAATATGGAAGGTGGAAGAATAGGGAAGGAGGAAGAATAAGGAAGGTGGAAGAATAGGGAAGGAGGAAGAATAGGGAAGGAGGAAGTATAGGGAAGGTGGAAGAATAGGGAAGGTGGAAGAATAGGGAAGGAGGAAGAATATTGAAGGAGGAAGAATTGGGAAGGAGGAAGAATAAGGAAGGTGGAAGAATAGGGAAGGAGGAAGAATAGGGAAGGAGGAAGAATAGGGAAGGAGGAAGAATAGGGAAGGAGGAAGAATAGGGAAGGAGGAAGAATAAGGAAGGAGGAAGAATAGGGAAGGAGGAAGAATAGGGAAGGTGGAAGAATAGGGAAGGAGGAAGAATAGGGAAGGAGGAAGAATAGGTAAGGAGGAATAATAGGGAAGGAGGAAGAATATGGAAGGTGGAAGAATAGGGAAGGGGGAAGAATAAGGAAGGTGGAAGAATAGGGAAGGAAGAAGAATAGGGAAGGAGGAAGTATAGGGAAGGTGGACGAATAGGGAAGGTGGAAGAATAGGGAAGGAGGAAGAATAGGGAAGGAGGAAGAATAATGAAGGAGGAAGAATAGGGAAGGAGGAAGAATAGGGAAGGAGGAAGAATAGGGAAGGAGGAAGAATAAGGAAGGTGGACAAATAGGGAAGGAGGAAGAATAGGGAAGGAGGAAGAATAGGGAAGGAGGAAGAATAAGGAAGGTGGAAAAATAGGGAAGGAGGAAGAATAGGGAAGGAGGAAGAATAAGGAAGGTGGAAGAATAGGGAAGGTGGAAGAATAGGGAAGGAGGAAGAATAGGGAAGGTGGAAGAATAAGGAAGGAGGAATAATAGGGAAGGAGGAAGAATAAGGAAGGTGGAAGAATCGGGAAGGTGGACGAATAGGGATGGTGGAAGAATAGGGAAGGAGGAAGAATAAGGAAGGTGGAAGAATAGGGAAGGAGGAAGAATAGGGAAGGAGGAAGAATAAGGAAGGTGGAAGAAGAGGGAAGGTGGAATAATAGGGAAGGAGGAAGAATAGGGAAGGAGGAAGAATAGGGAAGGAGGAAGAATAGGGAAGGAGGAAGAATAAGGAAGGTGGAAGAATAGGGAAGGAGGAAGAATAGGGAAGGAGGAAGAATAAGGAAGGTGGAAGAATAGGGAAGGAGGAAGAATAGGGAAGGTGGAAGAATAAGGAAGGAGGAAGAATAGGGAAGGAGGAAGAATAAGGAAGGTGGAAGAATAGGGAAGGTGGACGAATAGGGATGGTGGAAGAATAGGGAAGGAGGAAGAATAAGGAAGGTGGAAGAATAGGGAAGGTGGACGAATAGGGAAGGAGGAAGAATAAGGAAGGAGGAAGAAGAGGGAAGGAGGAAGAATAAGGAAGGTGGAAGAATAGGGAAGGTGGAAGAATAAGGAAGGAGGAAGAATAGGGAAGGAGGAAGAGTAGGGATGGAGGAAGAATAGGGAAGGAGGAAGAATAAGGAAGGTGGAAGAATAGGGAAGGTGGAAGAATAAGGAAGGAGGAAGAATAGGGAAGGAGGAAGAATAAGGAAGGTGGAAGAATAGGGAAGGTGGACGAATAGGGATGGTGGAAGAATAGGGAAGGAGGAAGAATAAGGAAGGAGGAAGAATAGGGAAGGAGGAAGAAGAAGGAAGGAGGAAGAAGAAGGAAGGAGGAAACAGAGGGAAGGAGGAAGAATAGGGAAAGAGGAAGAATAGGGAACGAGGAAGAAGATGGAAGGAGGAAGAAGATGGAAGGAGGAAGAAGAGAGAAGGAGGAAGAAGAGGGAAGGAGGAAGAAGAGGGAAGGAGGAAGAAGAGGGAAGGAGGAAGAAGAGGGAAGGAGGGAGAAGAGGGAAGGAGGAAGAAGAGGGAAGGAGGGAGAATAGGGAAAGAGGAAGAATAGGGAACGAGGAAGAAGATGGAAGGAGGAAGAAGAGAGAAGGAGGAAGAAGAGGGAAGGAGGAAGAAGAGGGAAGGAGGAAGAAGAGGGAAGGAGGGAGAAGAGGGAAGGAGGAAGAAGAGGGAAGGAGGGAGAATAGGAAAGCAGGAAGGATAGTATATCTCACCTCCCCGTCAACACCAGTCGTTAGCAAGACAAAGCGACCAATGGAGTCTGAATCTCACTATATCCATTTTAACCTCATTTGGTAGAGAAAACGGTGGTGGATGATATTTGGTTTACCTTATAATCCTTATAGGGTGGTCAGTACGGAGGTGAAGAAGTCTTTGCATGACAGTGTGGTAATCCCGACACTGACTTACGGAAGCGAAGCATGGACGTTGGAGAAGAGACTCAGACCAAGAGTGAGAGGGGTGGAAATGAGTTCCTTGAGAAGTGCGTGCAGATTCACATGGAGGGATCAACTGACGAATGAGGAAGTAAGAAGGAGGCGTGGTGTGTGGAGGTAGATGTGCTGGAATGTGTTCAAAGGAACACCTTGAGATGGTTCGGCCATATGGAACGTATGGGAAGCGTGAGAATGACTAAGAGGGTGTACGAGAGCAAGTTGGAAGGACAGAGAAGGAGAAGTAAACCGAAAGAGAGGTGGAAGGATGGAGTGAGGATGTATATGGATGAAGGCGGTGCTGGTTCGGAGGAGGGGCGTCGACTGACTGGGAACAGAGGTGTATGGGGGCAGTTCGTTCGTGGCCACCCCTTCCTGGATCACGGCGTCAGGCAATAGATAGATAGATAATCCTATCTGGCTTAAGGGGGTACTACTCGCTTTTTATGGATCTCCTTCTCCCTCGTGTTTAGCATATTAGTTTTGAGATTTTAAGACGTTCCTTCGATTAGTTTGGCGATATTTTAACTTTCGCCCCATTTCGTTGTCAATTTAAAGACCTTTCATCCCATTTATGTGCTGATTTGTTTCCTGGCGAGCGATAGCGAGCCTGTAATTTTAAGAGGAACTGGCCTTCGACGGGGACATTTTTCTACTGACAAATGTATAAATTTTATCTTGAAAAAAGGTCTAGCGGGTGTTTTCTTAAGCTTGATGGAGGTCTAGCGAGGAAACTCAAAAATAAATATTTAAATGAATATATAGACAAATAACCAAACACTACCCCCTAACTCTATTGGAGGTACTTATTTACAACACATGCATAGGTAGCTTATATAGGTTTATTAACATAAAATACACACTAACATTATATATAGGACAATAAGATAAATAATAACCGTAAGCAGAGCAATTACAATACAGAGATTGTATATATGAGGTAGAACCTGTGGGGAAGAAATAAGTGACACTTGATGTGGCGAGCGTTTCAAAATATTAAAGGAATTTTATTAAATTGATGCAGTCACTGTTCAGAATCAATAATAGTACATCAACTCAGGGCGAAACTCTATGTTACATAGCATTACTCCACCTACAATGTGGTCAACAAGTGGAACAAATTGCCTTAGAAAGTGCTATAATGTAAATATGTTGACGCATTCGAAAGGAGGGTAGCTTAAAAAAAAAAAAAAAAAATATGGTTAGGTTAAGTATCAACAGTATGCAATATTTCTCAACTTCATTCTTTACATTGAATTTCCCAGTAAAACATGTTCATGCTGCTGGGAAGCTTTTTTCACAACTAAATTTCATGCCGACCCAAGGTCAAAGGGAGTGGTGGGTGGTTAGAGAGCCTTCTACTTTGCTGTCTTTACCTTCCACTTAGTAGCAGTTTTATGTTAGAATTAAGGGAGCCCAGACGATATTGTGCAACATAATTTACTGGTTAGGCTCAATGGTTCAAAGAATGGGTTTAGTTTGCTTTCTAAACCTCTACCAAGAAAAACACCCCCAAGATTCCCCTCCAATATAAATTTGTACATTTTTCGGCAAAACAAAATCCTAGCCGAAGGCCGATTCTTCTTAAAATACAGGCTCGCTATCGCTCGTCAGGAAATAAAATGACACCTAAATGGCATGAAGGTCTTATTATTGGCAAAAAAATGGGACAAAAGGTCTGAAAAATACCAAACTAACGGGTCGATTGTCTTAAAATCTCATAACTAATGGGGCTACACATGAGGAGAAGGAGGTCCCCCAAAACCAACTGCCTCTTCTTAAGTCCCGACTGTTTATTAGGAACCGCAAGGTCTGTACAGTCTGTGTATTTATATAGCTCCGGCCCACACACATTATCTTCCTCCTTCGTGAGATAAAAGATAAGGATAAAATTTTCTCGCCAACTCGCCAACTTCCAGGCCTCCTGTGTGTGTGTGTGTGTTGGGGCGAGCTAAGTTCTTGTACTGATGAAGTTTCCCCAAACATTTTAACTTGGCTGACAACTTAGCGGGGGCCTTAAGCTGACACAATCTGGCGAGAGAACTTGCAATTTAAGAACTGAGAAAGATGATTAATGAGAATTCTAGAGACTCAAGTTTTGACTTAGATTTATAATTATTATAAACTAGAGATTAATTACAGTATATTAACATTTTACTACTACTACTTTTTATACAAGAAAGACATTCCATGAAGAGTTATCATTGTCTTATAAAAAGTATTATATCCGTTATCCAGAATAACTAGAATTAGGATAATATGCTGTTCATATTACAACTTACATTAGCCCCAATCACGCCAGTAACTGTGGCCCTCAATTATCCTTATCCTATATTTATATATCCTGCGTCGGTTACAAATAAACTCTTAGGCTATATACTATACAATGTCAAACAAGTCGCATTATAATTCAACTATCTGCCACCACTACTTCATAGTCCATATCTGTGATGGTTGTTGGTTTCGGCGCTCTGTCTTGTTCACCTGGCTTTTTTTTTGTATCTTTTTCTCCTTTTCTCTATTTTCCTGGCTTGTATCCATTAGGCCCCAGTCAGCCAACTGTTTTAAGACGTTTATCCCCATCCAGGTGTCGATTTCTTCCTGGCGAGCGATAGCGAGCCAGCATTGTATGGAGAAATCCAGCTTTGCCGGATATATTTATACTGTATATTAAATATGCTGCTTCACTACCGCTCGCCAGGAAAATATTGACACCTGGATGGGGGTAAACGTCTTAAAAAGTAGGCTGAATGGGGCCGAATGGATACAAGCCAAAGAGAGAGGGAAGGAAAGAGAAAACAGCGAGGTGGGCTCCCTTAACACCTAACTGGCGGTACCTGTCATATGACGGGCTAGAGAACAATGGACAATGTGGCGGTACGCGTCATATGATGGGCGGCATTTTGAGCACATTATTTGCTCTGAGAGAGAGTCCACGCGTTGGGAGGACGATAGGCGGGCTCTGACCGTTTGGCCCGACCACAGAGCCGCGACTGATCACTGCAACATTCCACACCCACGGCCTCGTGGGATTGGGAAAAAACTGGGGATATTACCTTATTTTAGGGATTTTCACCTCTCGTTGCGCAATCGCTACAGGATAACCCGTGGTCATACAAGGATGATTCAGGTGTCATTGGAGAGCTCTAATATCGCCCTTTCACGGATACATAATTGTATTACGCTCTGGCTCTTCATTATGCATGAAAAAGAGCATGGAATGAAGCTCGTTTAGGGTAAATATGCCCGCTTGGCAGGTAGTAGATGTTATAAACGGCCCAGCTCTTTGAGAGTTAAACACAGCAGTGGTGATTTATGCATTAAATAGACTGGCAACACTAAAATGCCAAGCTCAAACTGTCTTTGTGAGTATTTACAGAGCTGGTTATTATGCTAGCAGGAGATTCGTATCTCTAATGAAGGTACATATATTAGAGCAGATAAAAGGGTAAAGCTTATAATGGTTCATATACACATCACAATTGGTATGTAAATAACAGAAGATACAATTAGGATAATAATACGAATAGAATCTCCGTTGGGCACTGCCGATCATAACTTTATCTCTGTCACCTGTCCCATCACTCCAGTACAGCCTG
Organism: Paralithodes platypus; assembly: GCA_032716605.1. NCBI lineage: Eukaryota > Metazoa > Arthropoda > Malacostraca > Decapoda > Lithodidae > Paralithodes > Paralithodes platypus. The sequence goes on from CM064482.1 coordinate 28,880,616, forward strand.
CTGACCCGGCGGTGGTGCTTGTGGCACTTTGGGGCTGCCAACTGGGAGGCACTACGGCAGTACTTCTTTGATTTCCTATGGAATGACTTTTGCTTCCATGGCCTCAGAGAATACCGAGCGCATTACTGAGGTAATCCTTTCGGGCATAGAAGCATACATCCCATTCTCTTTCTCTCAGACTAGCTCACAACATTTTTTGGTTTACTCAGGCTTGTTCTATTTCTGTCTGCAATAAGGAGGAAGCATTCAAACGGTACCGTTGCCTTCAAACTCAAGAATCCCGTACTTTATATGTCTCTGCCAGGAATCAAGTCAAGCCAAATCTGACTTCGACTCGCCAAAAACTTTTCCTCAATAACAAATGCTCGGAACTATCCAACTCTAGTTCTTCCCACGCTTTTTGGCATCTAGCCAAAACACTATCCAACAATTTGGCTTACTAGTCTTTCCATCCTCTTTTCCACTCTGACGATACTGCTGTCACCTCTTCCTCTGACAAAGATGAACTCTTCGCTCAAACTTTCGCTAAAAACTCTACCTTGAATGATTCCGGTGCTACTCCTCCCTCTCCACCCCCCTCTCACTTACTTATGCCCAATATCATAATCTTTTCTAAGGATACCAGGTCCAGCGGTGTGGATTTGGTCTCTGGAACCAGGATACAGCAATCCTCAACTTCCTGGACCTTGCAAAGTTCAGGAAGAGAGAGCTGTTGACATTCCTGGTGCCAGAGCAATGAGAACCGACACATATCTTGTAGTCAGCCATATCTTTGCCCGTAATTACATTGAAATCTCCAAGGACAATGATGGTGTTCCAAGGGTGGCACTTTTCAACAATAGAGTTAAGCTTGGTGTAGAACAGTTCTTTCTCTTTTAAATCACTCATCTTGGTAGGAGCATACACTGCAATAAGATAGATGAAGCCCAATGAGTGCTTCATCCTCACCAGTGACCAGCATCATATGCTCATCAACAGGTGTAACCTACACAACTGGGGAAGCCAGGGTAGGAGAGATCGCAACAGCCACCCCTCTTTGGTGAGCACCATTGCTACAACCAGACCAATAGTATATGTAAACATCACAGCTGATCTCGCCATAGCCAGAATATCTCGCCTCATAGAGGGCTACTATGTCGACCCCCTACCGCCGCAGCTCCCCAGATAAGGGAAGCAGTTGGCCATCATCAAAAGGGTTAACATGTTCCAGGCTTCAACCTGGAGACCCCTCCGAAAGGTAAACCCCGTAGTGTGTCTTTGGGATCGTGGCTCTCAGCACCGCCACGACCACCCAACAAAAGCGGAATGGGTCTAGGGGAACCGCCGCTCATCGGAGTGCAGGGGTCCCGAGGGCTTTGCCCTACATTTGTCACAGCTGGCATCCCTGCTTCACTGGGGAGAGCAACAGGGCTGCTCCCCCGAGTCAAGCATTGGCATTGGCATTGGACCACCCGAGTTGCTGGTTGGTTCTAAATATATGAATGACACAGACGGATTTAGAAATACAACAGTATTAGGTTTATAATTCAATATGGCTAGGTACGAGAAGTAGTAAAATATAATAATGAAAAAAGTAGAATACAAAAAACAGTCAAGGTAAGTATATATTAAGGATAATAGGATAAAAAGTGTTTTTCCTGCTTAGAATATCAAAACTTTTACGGTCTATTGCCGGACACCGTGATCCCCAAAGGTGTGGCCACGAACGAAACGCCCCCATGCACCTCTGTCCCGAGTCTGTCGATGCCCCTCCTCCCATCCAGCACCGCTTTCGCTCATATGCTTCTTAACTTCATCCTTCCACCTCTCACTCGGTCTACTCTCCCAAATACTAGTCTTTTGAGTGGTATATGAGAAACTATAATTACAATGTGAAGATCAAAACGGAAGACAAATGATGGATAATTCTTGCGAGGTAAAATTTGGAGGGAGAGAGAGATGAAGGGAGGGGGGGGGGGCATAGATAGAAGAGAGAGAGAGAGAGAGAGAGAGAGAGAGAGAGAGGGTGTTAGTGTAAGTGAAAGTGAATTGAGGAAGGAGAAATTTAAATAAGAGAAATTGTGGGAATGTTTATAATGATCCTGATTATATTGATAACAAAAAATATAGTTACCCAACATAGGATTAATATATATTGTATTTGCCGACACTGGCATATGGAGAGAGAAATACACTGCATGTAGTTTATAAATTCCAGCCCAGTTCGAATTTTTGGGAATATGTGAAAGAATGATTCTATCCTCTAAAACCCATTATTCCTGTTAGAATTCTGATCCGAAGCTTTAGAAGACTTAACGGGGTACTACTCGCTTTTTCTGGACCCCATTCTCCCTCATGTTTAGCATATTAGTTTTGGGGCTGTACGACGTTCGTTCAGTTAGTATGGCGATGTTGAGACCTTTCACTTCATTATCTTGTCAATATTAAAACTTTTCGTGCCCATTAGCTGTCGATTTTTTCCTGGCGAGCGATAGCAAACCTCTAACTTAGAAGGAATCGGCCTCCGCCCGGAACATTTTTCTACCGATAAATGTAAAAATGTATCTTGAAAGGGGGGTCTAGATTTGTTTGTCTTAGCTTGATGGAGGTCTAGCGAGGAAACTAAAAAATAAATATACATATAGACCAAAAAGCAAACACTACCCCCTTAACAAAAATAGTGGAAAAAGTTGGATGGATTAGGCTAAAGTTTGTTTTGAACTTTCAGGAATCAACCTTTTTCTACGGTAACCCTCATGGTTAGCTGGTATGAGAATATTTTACCACATGGTTAAAGTCAATTCATTATAGGAAATCTATTCACTAACTTAAAAAGGACTAGAACAAGTGGGCCGTAAATTCCCACACCTATTCCCTGGCTGACTCTTCCTAAATGGTAGAAATATTAACTCGACTATTCTAGTAGTTTGTGAGTTATGGAGGACAGAACTTAAGATCTCTCGCCTACTTATAATGAATGGAGTATAGTTGGTGTGAAAATATTGTACCACATGGTTATAGTTGGTGTGAGAATATTGTACCACATGGTTATAGTTGGTTTATGAATATTGTACCACATGGTTATAGTTGGTGTAAGAATATTGTACCACATGGTTAGTTGGTGTGAGAATATTGTACCACATGGTTATAGTTGGTGTGAGAATATAGTACCACATGGTTATAGTTGGTGTAAGAATATTGTACCACATGGTTATAGTTGGTGTAAGAATATTGTACCACATGGTTATAGTTGGTGTGAGAATATTGTACCACATGGTTATAGTTGGTGTGAGAATATTGTACCACATGGTTATAGTTGGTGTGAGAATATTGTACCACATGTTTATAGTTGGTGTAAGAATATTGTACCACATGGTTATAGTTGGTGTAAGAATATTGTACCACATGGTTATAGTTGGTGTGAGAATATTGTACCACATGGTAATAGTTGGTGTGAGAATTATGTACCACATGGTTATAGTTGGTGTAAGAATATTGTACCACATGGTTATAGTTGGTGGAAGAATATTGTACCACTGGTTATAGTTGGTGTAAGAATATTGTACCACATGGTTATAGTTGGTGTAAGAATATTGTACCACATGGTTATAGTTGGTGTCAGAATATTGTACCACATGGGTATAGATGGTGTAAGAATATTGTACCACATGGTTATAGTTGGTGTAAGAATATTGTACCACATGGTTATAGTTGGTGTAAGAATATTGTACCACATGGTTATAGTTGGTGTGAGAATATTGTACCACATGGTTATAGTTGGTGTAAGAATATTGTACCACATGGTTATAGTTGGTGTAAGAATATTGTACCACATGGTTATAGTTGGTGTAAGAATATTGTACCACATGGTTATAGTTGGTGTAAGAATATTGTACCACATGGTTATAGTTGGTGTGAGAATATTGTACCACATGGTTATAGTTGGTGTAAGAATATTGTACCACATGGTTATAGTTGGTGTAAGAATATTGTACCACATGGTTATAGTTGGTGTGAGAATATTGTACCACATGGTTATAGTTGGTGTAAGAATATTGTACCACATGGTTATAGTTGGTGTAAGAATATTGTACCACATGGTTATAGTTGGTGTAAATATTGTACCACATGGTTATTGTTGGTGTGAGAATATTGTACCACATAGTTATAGTTGGTGTAAGAATATTGTACCACATGGTTATAGTTGGTGTAAGAATATTGTACCACATGGTTATGGTTGGTGTGAAAATATTGTACCACATGGTTATAGTTGGTGTAAGAATATTGGTACCACATGGTTATAGTGGTGTAAGAATATAGTACCACATGGTTATAGCTGGTGTAAGAATATTGTACCACATGGTTATAGTTGGTAATGAGACTATTGTACCACATGGTTTATAGTTGGTGTAAGAATATTGTACCACATGGGTATAGTTGGTGTAAGAATATTGTACCACATGGTTATAGTTGGTGTGAGAATATTGTACCACATGGTTTTAGTTGGTGTAGAATATTGTACCATATGGTTATAGTTGGTGTAAGAATATTGTACCACATGGTTATAGTGTTGGTGTGAGAATATTGTACCACATGGTTATAGTTGGTATGAGAATATTGTACCACATGGTTATAGTTGGTGTGAGACTATTGTACCACATGGTAATAGTGGGTGTGAGACTATTGTACCACATGGTTATAGTTGGTGTGAGAATATTGTACCACATGATTATTTGTTGGTGTAAGATTATTGTACCACATGGTTATAGTTGGTGTGAGAATATTGTACCACATGGTTATAGTTGGTGTAAGAATATTGTACCACATGGTTATAGTTGGTGTAGAATATTGCACCACATGGTTATAGTTGGTGTAAGAATATTGTACCACATGGTTATAGGTGGTGTGAGAATATTGTATCACATGGTTATCGTTGTGTAAGAATATTGTATCACATGGTTATAGTTGGTGTAAGACTATTGTACCACATGGTTATAGTTGTGTGAGAATATTGTACCACATGGTTCTAGTTGGTGTGAGAATATTGTACCTCATGGATATAGTTGGTGTAAGAATATTGTACCACATGGTTATAGTTGGTGTAAGAATATTGTACTACATGGTTATAGTTGGTGTGAGAATATTGTACCACATGGTTATAGTTGGTGGGAGAATATAGTACCACATGGTTATAGTTGGTGTAAGAATATTGTCCACATGGTTATAGTTGGTGTAAGAATATTGTACCACATGGTTATAGGTGTAAGAATATTGTACCACATGGTTATTGTTGGTGTGAGAATATTGTACCACATGGTTATAGTTGGTGTAAGAATATTGTACCACATGGTTATAGTTGGTGTAAGAATATTGTACCACATGGTTATATTTGGTGTAAGAATATAGTACCACATGGTTATAGTTGGTGTGAGAATATTGTACCACATTGATATAGTTGGTGTGAGACTATTGTACCACATGGTTATAGTTGGTGTGAGAATATTGGTACCACATGGTTATAGTTGGTGTAAGAATATTGTACCACATGGTTATAGTTGGTGTAAGAATATAGTACCACATGGTTATAGTTGTGTGAGAATATTGTACCACATGGTTATAGTTGGTTTAAAAATATTGTACCACATGGTTATAGTTGGTGTGAGAATATTGTACCATATGGTTATAGTTGGTGTAAGAATATTGTACCACATGGTTATAGTTTGGTGTAAGAATATTGTACCACATGGTTATAGTTGGTGTGAGAATATTGTACCACGTGGTTATAGTTGGTGTGAGAATATCGTACCACATGGATATAGTGGGTGTAAGAATATTGCACCACATGGGTCTAATTGGTGTAAGAATATTGTACCACAAATGGTTATAGTTGGTGTGTAGAATATTGTTATCACATGGTTATAGTTGGTGTAAGAATATTGTATTGGTCACATGGTTATAGGTTGGTGTGAAGAATAGTGTAGACCACATGTGTTATAGTTGGTGTAAGAATAGGGGGTTGTACATCACAGGCGGGCTCTAGTTTGGTGTGATAATAGTGTACCACATGGTTATAGAGTTGTGTGAGAATATAGTACCTACATGGTTATATGTTGATGTGAGACTATTGTAACCACATTGGGTTATAAGTTGGTGCGAAGAATATTGTACCACATGGTTATAGTTGGTGTGAGAATATTGTAACCACATGGTTATAGTTGGTGGAGAATATTGTATATACCACATGGTAATAGTTTGGTGTCAGGATATTGTACCACATGGTTAATAGTTGGTGTAATAGATTGTTACCACATGGTTATAGTTGGTGTGAGGAATATTAGTACCGACATGGTTATAGTTGGCTGTGAGAATATTTTGTACCACATGGTTATTAGTTGGTGTAAGAATAATTGTATCACATGGTTATAGTTGGTGTCAAGAATATTGTACCACATGGTTATAGTTTGGTGTAAGCAAATCTAGTACCACATGTTTTATAGTTTTGGTGTAAGAATATTGTACCACATGGTTATAGTTTGGTGGGGGGGGGGGGTGGTGGGGTTAAAAAAATAAGAAAAATTATTGTACCACATGGTTATAGTTGGTGTAAAATCTTGTACCACCCATGGTTTTATAGTTGGTTGTGAGAATATTGTACCACATGGTTTATAGTTGGTGTGAGAATATTGTACCACATGGGTTTATAGTTATGTGAGACTATTGTACTAGTACCACATTGTAATAGTTGGGTGTAAAGAATATTGTACCACATGGGTTATAGTTTGGTGGACGAATATTGATACCACATTGTTATAGTTGGTGTGAGAATATAGTACCCACATGGTTATAGTTGCTGTGGAGAATATTGTACCACATGGTTATAGAGTTTGGTTGTAAGACTATTGTACCACATGGTTATAGTTGGTGTGAGAATATTGTAACCATATGGTTATAGGTTGGTGGTCAAGAGCATATTGTACCACATGGTTATAGTTGGTGTAATAGTATATTTACCACATGGTTATAGTTTGGTGTAAGAATATTGTACCACATGGTTATAGTTGGTGTGAGACTATTGTACCACCATGGTTATAGTTGGTGTAAGAATATTGTACCACATGGTTAAAGTTTGGTGCGAGAATATTGTACCACATGGGTTATAGTTGGTGTGAGCTAGTGTTACCACATGGTTATAGTTGGTGTACGAACTATTGTAGCTAATTGGGTTATAGGTTGGTGTAAGAGAATATTGTCACCACATGGTTATAGTTGTGAAGTGAGAATATTGCACCACATGGCTATAGTTGGTGTGAGAATATTGTACCCACAATAGTTCTAGTTGGTGTGAGACTATTGTACCACATGGTTATAGTTTGTGTGAGAATATTGTAACCACAATGGTTATAGTTGCTGTAAAAGATTATTTGTACCACATGGTTATAGTTGGTGTGGAAGAATATAGTTACCACATGGGTTATAGTTGGTTGGTGAGCATATTGTACCACATGGGTTTATAGTTTGTGTACGAATATAAGTTTCGCATATGGTTATAGTTGGTGTGAGAATATTGTAGCCACATTGGATTATAGTTGGTGTAAGAATATTGTACAACATGGTTTATAGTTTGGTGTAAGAATATGGTACCACATGGTTATAGTTGGTGTAAGAATATTGTAACCACAATGGTTATAGTTGGTGTAAGAAGATTGTACCGACATGGTTATAGTTGGTGTGAGAATATTTGTACCATATGGTTATAGTTTGGTGTGAGAATAGTAGTACCACATGGTGTTTATAGTTGGTGTAAGAATATTGTACCACACATGGTTAGTTAGTTGGTGTTAAGAATCTTGTACCACACTGGTTCATAGTTGGTGTGAGAATATTGTACCACATGGTTATAGTTGGTGTAAGAATATTGTAGCCACATGGTTATAGTTGGTGTAAGAATATTGTCACCACAGGGTTTAGTTGTGGTGAGAGAATATTGTGCCACATGGTATATAGTTGGTGTGAGAATATAGTACCAACATGGTTTATAGTTGGTGTGAGAATATTGTACCACATGGTTATAGTTGGTGTGATACTATTGTACCACCATGGTTACCTAGTTGTGTTGACAATATTTGTCACCACCATGGTTATAGTTGGTGTGAGAATATAGTACCACATGGTTTCTTAGGTCATTTTTGGTGTAAGAATATGGATACCACGGAATGGTTATTGTTTGGTGTAAGAACATTGGACACACTGGTTGTCGGAAGTTGGTGTGTGCAGTTAGTTGGTACCACATGGTTATAGTTGGTGTCAGAATATTGTCCCACATGGTTATAGTTGGTGTAAGAATATTGTACCATATGGTTATAGTATGGTGTAAAGAATATTGTACCACATGGTTATAGTTGGTGTGAGAATATAAGTACCACAACATGGTTATAGTTGGTGTGAAAAATATTGTACCACATTGGTTATAGTTGGTGTAAGAATAATTGGCACCACAATGGTTCATTAAGTTTGGTGTAAGAATATTGTACCACATGGTTATAGTGTGGGTTGGTGTGAGAATATAGGAACCACAATGGTTTATAGTTTGGTGGTGAGACATAGTGTACCACTTTGCGGGGTTTCATAGTTAGAGTTGGTGTAAGAATATTGTAGCCCCCATGGTTGTAGTTTGGATATGAGAAATATTGTACCACATGGGGATAGTTGGTGTACGAATATTGTACCACATGGTTTATAAGTTTGGTGTAAGAATATAGTACCACATTGTTACAGTTGTGGGTAAAGAATATTGTAGTTGGTTATAGTTTTGGTGTGAGAATATTGTACCACATGGAGGGTTATAGTTAGGTGTAAGACAAAAATTGTACCACATGGTTATAGTTGGTGTAAAGAATATTGTACCACATGGTAAGTTGGTGTGAACATTGTACCACATGGTTATAGTTGGTATGTACGATATTTGTTGTACCACATGGTTATAGTTGGTGTGAGACTAGTGTACCCACATGGCTTATAGTTGGTGTACGAATATTGTACCACATGGATATCAGTTGGTGTCGAAGATTGTACACCATGGTATAGGTTGGTGGACGATTTGTACCACATGGCTATAGTTGGTGTGAGAATATAGAACCACATGGTAATAGTTGGTGTAGAGAATCTTGTACCAACATGGTTATAGTTGGTGTAAGAATATTGTATCCCCATGATTAGTTGGTGTAGAATATATGTAACACATGGTTATAGTTGGTGTAAGAATATTAAGTAATATTGTCCACATGGTTATAGTTGGTGTGGAGAATATTGTACCACATGGTTATAGTTGGTGTGAGAATATTGTACCACATGGGTATAGTTGGTGTAAGAGAACGATTGTATCACATGGTTATAGTTGGTGTAAGAATACTGTCCCGACATGGTTATATTGTTGGTGTGAGAATGTCCCACATGGTTTATAGTTGTTGTGAGAATAGTGTACCACATGGTTTATAGATTGGTGTAAGACTATTGTACCACATGGTTATAGATGGGGTGGATAATATTGTACCACATGGTTATAGTTGGTGTAATAATATTGTACCACATGGTCATAGTTGTGGTGTAAGAATATAGTACCAACCGGGTTATAAGCTGGTGTGAGAAGAAATAGTGACCACATGGTTTATAGTTGGTGGTGTAGACTATCGTACCACATGGTTTATAGTTGGTGTACGAATATTGTACTCACGGTTATAGTTTGGTGTGAGAATATTGTACCACATGGTTTAGTTGTTGTGAGACTATTGTACCACATGGTTATTAGTTGTGTGTAAGAATATTGTACCACATGGTTATAGATTGGTGTCATAATATTTGTACCACATTGGTTAATAGTGGTAGTGTGATACTATTTGGTACCCACATGGCTATTAGTTGGTGTGAGAAATTGTACCACATGTTATAGTTGGTGTCAGACTATTGTACCACGTGGTTATAGATGTGTGTTAGAATATTGGTACCACATGATGTGCGCTATGAGTTGGTGTAAAATATTGTACCACATGGTTTTATAGTTTGGGTGTGAGACTATAGGTAACCACATGGGTATTAGTTGGTGTGAGCATATTGTAACCACCTGGTTATAGTTTGGTGGTACGAATATTGTACCACATGGTCATAGTTGGTGTAAGAATATTGTACGCACATGGGGTTTATAAGTTGGGTGTAAGAATATTGTACCACATGGTTATAGTTGGTGTAATAATATTGGACCACATGGTTCATAGTTGGTGTGAGAATATCGGTACCCACATGGTTATAGTTGGTGTAAAGAATATATGTAACCACATGGTTATAAGTTGGTGTAAGAGATATTATACCACCATGTTATAGTTGGAGTGATACTATCGTACCACAATTGGTTTTTTGAGATTGGTGTAAGAATTATTGTACCATATGGTTATAGTTGGTGTGAGAATATTGTACCACATGGGTTATAGTTAGGTGTGTGAGAACTATGTACCACAATGGCTATAGTTGGTGTAAGAAATATGTGTACCACGAGGTTATAAGTTATAGGTGGTTAAGACTATTTGTACCACATGGTTTTAGTGTGGTTGTGCGCACTATTGGTACCCACATGGTTATAGTGGTGGTGTGAGAAATTGTACCCACATGGTTATAGTATGTGTAGGACTATTGTACCACATGGTTAATAGTTTGGTGTGTGAGACATTTGTACCACATGGGTTATAGTTGGTTGGCTGTCAGAATATTGGTACCACATAGGTTAATAGGTTGGTTTAAGATTATTTGACCACAATGGGTTATAAATTTTGGTGTGAGACTAGTTTACCACATGGTTATAGTTGGTGTGAGAATCTAGTACCACATGGTTATAGTTGGTGTTAGAATCTTGTACCAACATGGTTATAGTTGGTGTAAGAATATTGTACCACATGGTTATAGTTGGTGTGAGAATATGTGTACCACATGGGTATCGTTTGTGTAAGAATATTGTTACCACACATGGTTATAGTATTTTGGTGTAGAGAGAATATTGTACTACATGGTAGAGTGTATACAGTGGTGTTGAGAATATGTTGTCCCACATGGGTATATCGTTTGGTGTGAGAAGAAGTATTGACACATGGTTAGTATAGTTGGTGTGAACATATATGTACCACATTGGTTATAGTTTGTGTTGTGAGAATAGTTTGTACCACATGGTTATGAGGAGTTGGTGTGCGAATATTGTACCACATGGTTATTTAAGTATTGGGTGGGAGAATATTGTACCACATGGTTATAGTTGGTGTAAGAATATTGTTGACCACATGGTTATAGTTGGTGTGGAGATCATTTGTTACCACATGGTTATCTAGTTGGTGTAAAGAATATTGTACCACAATGGTTGATAGTTGGGTGTAAGGAATATTGGAACCACATGGTTAATAAGTTGGTGTAAGAATATTGTACCACATGGTTATAGTTGGTGAACGAATAGTTGTACTCACATGGGTTCTAGTTGGTTGTAAGAATATAGTACCACATGGTTATAGTTGGTGTAAGATACCTTGTACGCACATGGTTATAAGTTGGTGTAAGAATATTTGTACCACATGGTTATAGTTGGGTGTGAGAATATTTGTAACCACATGGTTTGTTTTTTATTAAGTTGGTGTAAGAAATATTGTAATCACATGGTTATAGTTGGTGTAAGAATATTGTACCACATGTTTTATAGGTGGTGTAAGAATATTGGACCACATGGTTATAGTTTGGTGGTAAGATAATAATTTGTAATCCACATATGGTTATATTTGGTGTGAGGAAGATAGTACCACATGGTTCTAGGTTGATGTGAGACTATTGTACCACATGTGTGCTATAAGTGGGTGTAGAATATTGTACCACAATGGTTATAGTTGGTGTGAGAATATTGTAACCAACATGTTATAGTTGGTGAGACTCTTGTATATCCCACCTGGGTTAAGAGTTGGTGTAAGAATAGTGTACCACATGGTCTAGTTGGTGTACAAGAATATTGTAACCACATGGTTATAGTTGGTGTGAGAATATCGTACCAACATGGTTATAGTTGCTGTGAGAATATTTAACCACCATGGTTATAGTTGGTGTATAGAATATTGTATCCACATGGTTATAGTTGGTGTAAGAATATTGTACCACCATGGTTATGAGTGTTTTGGTGTAAGAATATAGTACCACATTGTTATAGTTGCTGTGTAAGAATATTGTACCACATGGTTTTTAAGTATGGTGTAAGATAGTGTACACCTGCGTTAGAGTTGGTGTAAGATATTGATACCACATGGTTATAGTTGGTGTAAGAATGTGTACCCAACATGGTTATAGTTGGTGGTAAGAATATTGTACCCACATGGTTATAGTTTGGTGTAAGAATATTCTACCACATGGTTATAGTTGGGTGTAAGACTATTGTACCACATGGTTATGAGTTTTGGTGTAAGAATATTGTACCACACATGGTCTATTGTTGGTGTGAGAATATTGTACCACATGTTATAGTGTTGCGTGGAATCTTGTACCACATGGGTTCTAGTTGGTGCCGACTATATGTACGACACATGGTTATACGTTGGTTGTGAAGAATATTGTACCACAGTGTTATAGTTGGTGTAAGAATATTGTACCACAATGGTTATAGTTGGTGTGAGAATATAGTACCACATGGTTATAGTTGGTGTAAGAATATTGTACCACATGGTTTCATAGTTTGTGTAAGAATTATTGTTACCACATGGTTATAGTTGGTGGTAAGAAATATTGTACCACATGGTGATAGTTTGTGTGTATAATATTGTAGCCACATGGTTATAGTTGGGGTGAGTATATTGTACCAAACATGGTTTATAGTTGGTTGTAAGAATTTGTACAATGGTTATAGTTGGTGTGAAATTATTGTAAACACATGGTTATAGTTTGTTTGGTAAAGAATATTGTACCACATGGTTTAAAGTTGGTGTGGAGAATACTGTACCACATGGTTATAGTGGTGTGAGAATATTGTAACCCCATAGTTATAGTTGGTGTGAGAACTATTGTACCACATGGTTAAAGTTGGGTGTGAGAATATTGTACCACATGGTTTATAGTTGGTGTGAGATTCTTTGCACCACATTGTTATAGTTGGTGTGAAGAATATTGTACAACAGTGGTTATAGTTTGGTGTGAGAATATTGTACCACATGGTTATAGTTGGTGTAAGAATATATTCCCTATGGTTATAGTTGGTGTGAGAATATTGTACCCACATGGTTTATAGTTGGTGTGGAAAGAATATTGTACCACATGGTGGTTAGTTGGTGTAGAATATTAGTAACCACATGGTTATAGTTTGTGTAAGCATATTGGTACCACATGGTTATAGTTGTGTAGAATATAGTTTCCATATGGTGATAGTTTGTGGAAGAATATTGTACCACATGGTTTATAGTTGGTGTGAGAATCTTGTAACAACATGGTTATAAGTTGGTGTGAGAATATTGTACCACGGGTTATAGTGTGTAAAGAAAAAAAATTTGTTTTTAAATTTTTTTTTGTACCACTTGGTTATAGTTTTTGGTGTAAGAATATTGTACCACAATGGTTTATAGTTTTGGTGTGAAGAATATTGATTACCACATGGTTATAGTTGGTGTGAGAAATATTGTACCACATGGTTATAGTTGGTGTAAGAATATTGTACCACATGGTTATAGTAGTGGTGGTAGAATATTGTACCACTGGGTTATAGTTGGTGTGAGAATATTGTGCCACATGGTTATAGTTTGGTGTAAGAATATTGTACCACATGGTTTATAGTTTTGTGTAAGATATTGTCCACAATGGTTTTTAGTATGGTGAGAGAATATTGTGCCCGGGTTGATAGGTTTTGTGTGGTGAGAATATAGTACCACATGGTTTATAGTGGGTGTGAGAATATTGTACCACATGGTTATAGTTGGTGTGTGTATAGAATATAGTACCACATGGTTATAGTTGGTGTAAGACATATTGTACCACCTGGTTATAGTTGGTGTAAGAACATTGTACCACATGGTTATAATAGTTGGTGTGAAGAATATTGTACCACACTGGTTATAGTTTGGTGTAAGAAATCATTGTACCACAGGGTTATAGTTGGTGTAAGAGAATATTGTACCATATGGTTTATAGTTGGTGTAAGAATATTGTACCACTAATGGTTATAGTTGGTGTGAGAATATGTACCACATGGTTTATAGTTTGGTGTAAAAATATTGTACCACATGGTTATAGTTTGGGTGTGAGAATATTGGACCACATGGTTATAGTTCTGGTGTGTTTTTAAAGATATTGTAACCACATGGTTATAGTTGGTGTAAGAATATTGTACCACATGGTTTATACGTTGGTGGTGAGAATATTTGTTACCACATGGTTATAGTTGGTGTGAGAATTTTGTATCCCACATGGTGTAGTTTGGTATAGAATATTGTACCACATGGTTATATTTGGTGATACAAGAAAATTGTACCACATGGTTATAGTTGGTGTAAGTAATATTGTACCACATGGTTATAGTTGGTGTAAGACTTTGTACCACATGGTTTATAGTTGGTTGTAAGAATATTGTACCACATGGTTATAGTTGGTGTAAGAATATTTGTACCTACATGGTTATAGTTGGTGTAAGAATATTGTCACCACATGGTTATAGTTTGGTGTGAGACTATTGTACCACATGGTTTAATAGTTGGTAGTAAAGAATATTGTACCACATGGTTATAGTTGGTCGTAAGAACTATTGTACGACATGGTTTATAGTTGGTGTAAGAATATTGTACCACATGCCCCGCTGATAGTTTGGTGTACGAATAGTTGTACCACAATGGTAATAGTTGGTGTAAGAGATATTGTACCACCATGGTTATAGGTTGGTGTCGAGAATATTGTACCACAATGATAAGTTGGTGTACGAATATTGTAAACCACATGGTTATAGTGGTGGTAAGAATATTGTACCACATTGTTTAGAGTTGGTGTGTAAGAATATTGTACCACATTGTTATAGTTGGTGTCAAGAATATTGTACCACATGTTTATAGTTGTGTGTAAGAATCATTGTACCAACATAGGTTATAGTTGGTGTAAAGACATATTGGTAACCACATGGTTATAGTTGGTGTACGAATATTGTACCCACATGGTTATAGTTGGTGTGAGAATATGTGTACCACATGGTACTATAGTGGTTGGTGTAAGAATATTGTATCATGGTATCCGTTGGTGTAAATACTGTCCCACAGGGTTATAAGTTGGTGTGAGATCATATTGTACCACATGTTTATAGTTGGTGTGAGGAAGATTGTAACCACATGGTTTATAGTTTGGTGTAAGACTATTGTACCACATGGTTATAAGTTGGTGTGAGAATCTTGTTAGCCCCAATGTCAGAGTTGGTGTGTAAGAATTATTGTACCACATTGGTTATATGTGGTGTAAGAATATAGTACCACATGGTTATAGCTGGTGTGAGAATATTGTGTACCACATGGTTTATAGTTGGTGTGAGACCTATTGTACCACAATGGTTATAGTTGGTGTAAATATTGTACCACATGGTTATAGTTGGTGTAAGAATATTGTACCACATGGTTATAGTTTGTGTGAGACTATTGTACCACATGGTTATAGTTGGTGTAAGAATATTGTACCACAAGGTTATCGTTGGTGTAGAGAATATTGTACCACATGGTTATAGTTGTGTGTAAGAATATTGTACCACATGGCTATAGTTGGTGTGAGAATATTGTACCACATGGTTATAGTTGGTGAGAATATTGTACCACATGGTTATAGTTGGTGTAAGAATATTGTACCACATGGTTATAGTTGTGTAAGACTATTGTACCACATGGTTATAGTTGGTGTGAGAATATTGTACCACATGATTATAGTTGGTGTGAGTTATTGTACCACATGGTTATAGTTGGTGTGAGAATATTGTACCACATGGTACTAGTTGGTGTGAGAAATTGTACCACATGGGTATAGTTTATGTGATAATATTGTACCACATGGTAATAGTTGGTGTAAGAATATTGTCCCACATGGTTATAGTTGTGTAAGAATATTGTACCACATGGTTATAGTTTGGTGTAAGAATATTGTACCACATGGTTATAGTTGGTGTGAGAATATTGTACCACATGGTTATAGTTGGTGTAAGAATATTGTACCACATGGTTATAGTTGGTGTAAGAATATTGTAACACATGGTTATAGTTGTGTGAGAATATAGTACCACATGGTTATAGTTGGTGTAAGAATATTGTACCACAATGGTTATAGTTGGTGTAAGAATATTGTACCACATGGTTATAGTTGTGTGTGAGAATATTGTACCACATGGTTATAGTTGGTGTGAGAATATTGTACCACATGGTTATAGTTGGTGTGAGAATATTGTACCACATGGTTATAGTTGGTGTGAGAATATTGTACCACATGGTTAGTTGGTGTGAGAATATTGTACCACCTGGTTATAGTTGGTGTGAGTGATTGTACCACATGGTTATAGTTGGTGTGAGAATTGTACCACATGGTTATAGTTGGTGTGAAAATATTGTACCACATGGTTATAGTTTGTTGTAGAATATTGTACCACATGGTTATAGTTGGTGTAAGATATTTACCACATGGTTATAGTTGGTGTAAATATATTGTACCACACTTTTATAGTTGGTGTAAGAATATTGTACCACATGGTTATAGTTGGTGTAAGAATATTGTACCACATGGTTATAGTTTGGTGTGAGAATATTGTACCACATGGTTATAGTTGGTGAGAATATAGTACCACATGGGTTATAGTTGGTGTAAGAATTTGCACCACATGGTTTATAAATTGGTGAATATTGTACCCCATGGTTATAGTTGGTGTGAGAATATTGTACCACATGGTTATAGTTGTGGTAGAATATTGTACCACATGGTTATAGTTGTGTAAGAATATTGTACCACATGGTTATAGTTGGTGTGTAATATTGTACCACATGGTTATAGTTGGTGTGAGAATATTATACCACATGGTTATAGTTGATGTGAGACTATTGTACCACATGGTATAGTTGGTGTAAGACTATTGTACCACATGGTTATATAGTTGGTGTGAGAATATTGTACCACATGGTATAGTTGGTGTAAGAATTTGTACCACATGGTAATAGTTGGTGTAAGAATATTGTACCACATGGTTATAGTTGGTGTGAGAAATATTGTACCACATGGTTTTAGTTGGTGTGTGAAGAGATTGTACCACATGGTTATAGTTGGTGTAGAATATTGTACCACATGGTTATAGTTGGTGTAAGAATATTGTATCACGGTTATAGTTGGTGTAAGAATATTGTACCACATGGTTATAGTTGTGTGAGAATATTGTACCACAGGGTTATAGTTGGTGTAAATTGTACCACATGGTTATAGTTGGTGTAAGAATATTGTACCACATGGTTATAGTTGGTGTAAGAATATTGTACCACATGGTTTAGTTGGTGTGAGAATATTGTACCACATGGTTATAGTTGGTGTGAGAATATTGTTACCACATGGTTATAGTTTGGTGGAGAATATTGTACCACATGGTTATAGTTGGTGTAAGAATATTGTACCACATGGTTTAGTTGGTGTAAGAATATTGTACCACATGGTTATAGTTGGTGTGAAATATAGTCCCACATGGTTATAGTTGGTGTAGCGTATTGTACCACATGGTTATAGTTGGTTTAAGAATAGGTGTACCACATGGTTATAGTTGGTGTGAGAATATTGTACCATATGGTTTAGTTGGTGTAAGAATAATATTGTACCACATGGTTATAGTTGGTGAGAATATTGTCCCACATGTTTATAGTTGGTGTAAGAATATTGTACCACATGGTTATAGTTTGGTGAATCTAGTACCACATTTGTTATAGTTGGTGTGAGAATATTGTACCACATGGTTATAGTTGGTGTAAGAATATTGTACACATGGTTATAGTTGGTGTAAGAATATTGTACCACATGGTTATGTTGGTTGTACGTATTTAGTACCACATGGTTATAGTTGTGTAATATATTTTCCACCTGTTATAGTTGGTGTGAGAATATTGTACCACATGGTATAGTTGGTGTAGAATATTGTACCACATGGTTATAGTTGGTGTAAATATTGGACCACTGGTTATAGTTGGTGTATTGTACCACATGGTTAGTTGGTGTGAGAATATTGTACCATGGTATAGTTGGTGGAGAATTTGTACCACATGGTTATAGTTGGTGTAAGAATATTGTACCACATGGTGGTTTAGTTGTGTGTGAGAATATTGTGCCACATGGTTATGTTGGTGTGAGAATAGTACCACATGGTATAGTTTGTGTAGAATATTGTACCACCATGGTTATATTTGTGTATTGATACTATTGTACCACATGTTTATAGTTGGTGTACACATATATGTAAGACCACATGGTTAATAGGTTGTGTACAGAATATTGTACCACATGGTTATAGTTGGTGTAGAATTGTACCACAATGTTCTAGTTGGTGTAGAATATTGTACCACATGGTTAAAGTTGGTTTGAGAATAGGTACCACATGGTTATAGTGGTGTAGAATATTGTACCACATGGTTATAGTTGGTGTAGTATTGTACCACATGGTTATAGTTGGTGTAAGAATATTGTACCATATGGTTATAGTTGGTGTGAGAATATTACCACATGGTTATAGTTGGTGTGTATAGTACCACATGGTTATAGTTGGTGAATATTGTACCACAGGTTATAGTTGGTGTAAGATATTGTACACATGGTTTTAGTTGAGAATATTACCACATGGTTGTTGTGTAAGAATATTGTACCACATGGTATATATATATTGGTGTGAGAATATAGGACCACATGGTTATAGTTTGGGGTGATAATAAGTTTGTCCCCATGGTTCATAGGTGGTGTGAGAATATTGTAAACACTGGTTATTGTTTTGTACCACATGGTTAGTTGGTATAAGAATATTGTACACATGGTTATAGTTGGTGTAAGAATATTGTACCACATGGTTATAGTGGTGTAGAATATAGTACCACATGGTAGTTTGGTGTATATTGTACACATGGTTATAGTTGGTGTGAGATATTGTACCACATGGTGATAGTTGGTGTAAGAATATGTACCACATGGTTATAGTTGGTGGAAGAATATGTACCACATGGTTATAGTTGGTGTGAATATTGTACCACATGTTATCTTTGTAAATAGTTACCACAGGTTATAGTTGTGTGAAATATATGTACCACATGGTATAGTTGGTGTACGAATATTGTACCACATGGTTATAGTTTGGTGTAAATATTGTACCACATGGTGTTATAGTTGGTTTAAGAATATTGTACCGACATGGCTATAGTGGTGTGAGAATATTGTACCACATGGTTATAGTTGTATAATATTGTACCACATGGTTATAGTTGTATGAGAATATTGTACCACATGGTTATAGTTGGTGTAAGGATATGTACCACATTATGTTAGTGGGGTGGAGAAATATTGTACCACATGGTTATAGTTGGTGTAAGAATATTGTACCACATGGTTATAGTTGGTGTAAGAATAGTACCACATGGTTATAGTTGGTGTGAGAATATTGTACCACATGGTTATAGTTGGTGTAAGAATATTGTACCACATGGTTATAGTGGTGTCAAGAATATTGTACCACATGGTTATAGTTGGTGTAAGAATATTGTACCACATGGTTATAGTTGGTGTAAGAATATTGTACCACATGGTTATAGTTTGGTGTGAGAATATTGTACCACATGGTTATAGCTGGTGTGAGAATATTGTACCACATCTAGTTGGGGAAAAAAAGTATAGTATACCACATGGTTTAGTTGGTGTGGATATTATACCACATGGTTATAGTTGGTGTGAGAATATTGTACCACATGGTTATAGTTGGTGTGAAGAATATTGTACCACATGGTTATAGTTGGTGTAAGAATATTGTCCACACACATTTTTATAGTGTCCCACATGGTGGAGTTTGTAACAACATGGTTATAGTTGGTGTAGAATATTGTACCACATGGTTATAGTTGGTGTGAGACTATTGTCCTACAAGAGTTATAGGTTGTGTGAGAATATTGTACCACATGGTTATAGTTGGTGTAAGAATATTGTACCATATGGTTATAGTTGGTGTGAGAATATTGTACCACATGGTTATAGTTGGTGTGAGAATATTGTACCACATGGTATAGTTGGTGTGAGAATATTGTACCACATGGTTATAGTTGGTGTGAGAATATTGTACCCCATGGTTGTAACACATGGTCTAGTTGGTGTGAGAATATGTACCACATGGTTATAGTGTGGTGTAAGAATATTGTACCACATGGTTATAGTTGGTGTAAGAATATTGTACCACATGGTTTAGTTGTGAGAATATTGTACCACATGGTTATAGTTGGTTTGAGAATATTGTACCACATGGTTATAGTTGGTGTGACTATTGTACCAACAGGTTATAGTTGGTGGTAAATATGTGTACCACATGGTTATAGTTGGGGTGAGCATATTGTACCACATGGTTAGTTGTTGGTGTAAGAATAGTACCACATGGTTATAGTTGGTGAGTAACAATGTAGCACATGGTTATAGTTGGTGTGAGAATATTGTACCACATGGTTATAGTGTGTCATATTGTACCACATGGTTATAGTTGGTGTAAATATTGTACACATGGTTGTTTGTGTGAATATACTACATGTTGTTGGTGGTAATATTGTACCACATGGTTATAGTTGGTGTGCGCAATATTGTACCACATGGTTATAGTTTGTGTAAAATTTGTAACACATGGTTATAGTTGTGTGAATATTGTACCACATGGTTATAGTTGGTGTGAGAATATTGTACCACATGTTTATAGTTGGTGTAAGAATATTGTACCACATGGTTATAGTTGGTAGAATATTGTACCACATGGTTATAGTAGGGTGTGAGACTATTGTACCACATGGTTATAGTTGGTGTGAGACTATTGTACCACATGGTTATAGTTGGTGTGAGAATATTGTACCACATGGTTATAGTTGGTGTGAGAAATTGTACCACATGGTATAGTTGGTGGAATATTGTACCACATGGTTATAGTTGGTGTGAGACTATTGTACCACATGGTTATAGTTGGTGTGAGACAATATTGTACCACATTTATAGTTGGTGGTAGACTTGTAACCATGTTATAGTTGGTGTGAGACTATTGTACCACAGAGTTGGGTGAAATATTGTACCACATGGTTAGTTGGTGTGAGACTATTGTACCACATGGTTATAGTTTGTGAGAATATGTACCACATGATATAGTTGTGAGAATTGTACCACATGGTTATAGTTGGTGTGAGAATATTGTACCACATGGTTATAGTTGGTGTAATAATATTGTACTACATGGTTAGAGTTGGTTGTAAAGAATATTGTACCACATGGTTATAGTTGGTGTAAGACTATTGTACCACATGGTTATAGTTGGTGTGAGAAATGTACCACATGGTTATAGTTGGTGTGAGAATATTGTACCACATGGTTTTAGTCGGTGTGAGAATATTATACCATGGTATAGTTGGTGTAAGAATATTGTACCACATGGTTTAGCTGGTGTGAGAATATTGTTTCAGTTTCTTTGATTCACAAATGTTCAGTCACTCAATAAAAAGTGTAAAATATTCCTATTTCGATTATACTAAAATCTATAGACACTCCTTAGTTATTATATACATATCAATTATATAATACTATTATATTTATATATACTATTATATATATATATATATATAATATATATAATATATATTGTGACAGACGGAGTAACCTGTCTGGATATATAAACTACCCCCGTTGTGACGGAATTAAGTCCTCTACACTCACCCCCCATGACCCCAGTTGGACCCCTCTGGACATAGATGGTTCGGCCCCGTGTGGTAGGTCAAACAAGTGGGGTGGAGAGCTGTCTGATGGCGCCGGCATGCCACGAGTGATATGATTGGAGGCGGCACCACGAGACTGAAAACTTTCTATCACGTCATGATAATGGGGCTCGGTGATTCGCTAGAAACCAAATTAATGTGTATTCATGGGTGAACGGGGTTGGAAATGAGTTGTATTCCTGATCTGAGATCGTGAGGGTAAGGAGAGGCGACGGAGGAGTTCAGATATGGCAGTGACAAATAAGATTGATATTTTTATATTACTAAGTGGTAATGGTGTTCAGTTTCCCTGAGTTATTTAACTTGACTTAACTTTGAATTGTAACTCTAAGATACCGTACTTAGCATGCGTGGGTGGTCTTGCAATTAAATTATGACAGGTTATAATACCAGGTGTTGAGGTGAGCTTTCGTGCCGCCTTGTTTTAGTTGTATTTTGTAAATCTAGAAAGGTTAATAATGCGGTGTGACAATGGTTGGATATTGGTGATTTTATAAAGAATAGTGAAACTAATTGTGTATTCATCAATTGTCAAGCACAGTATATTTTGTGTACGTAACCCTCCTGGCCCGGGCAGGCTCTCCTAATGACGGAGCTCGTATCCGGGCGATCTGGTCGAATATCAACAAAAGTAAACTAAGGGCTAATCTCGCTTAATATATTACCTACATTAATCAAACATATATAAAATGAGCGCCTTACCCTCCTGCGTAGAATGGCGTTAAGTAGAGCTCCCTAGCCCACCTGGTTCCGGAGTGATGGTGATGGACGTGGAGGTAACTTTTCCGCGAATTTACCTCGGCGCGTCCGAACACTCAACCGCGGCCCCGGCTACGACGCCCAGTTGCACTCGTCGCTCCACCCACAATTATGCCAGGAAGCGATTTGATAGTGTTTTATTGGTTATTCTGTCATTTATTATAGTTATTATGTTATTTTCACTCAATAAAGTTATTTATATGAACTTATTTGTGTCTCTGTCACTTATTACTTCGTTTAATTATTATTATTATGATTATTAGTGTCACTTTCACTGGACTTTGATAATTGGTAGTGTCATTTCCCCTTTTATGTATTTTTAGGTAAGCTAATAATATATATAGTGTCACTGTCACTTATTCATATTGTTATGAAGGCACTTAGTATTACTTGTGTGTGTCTCTTTTCACTTATACTTAGTTTTATTATTATTATACTGTCACTTTGACTGGCCTAGGCTTATTGAGTGTCATTTTCACTTATTTATTGTTAGAAATATATATTTTAGTGTCACTTTCACTTGTTCATATTGTTATTGAAGGCACTTATTATTACTTATGTGTCCTTTTCACTTATACTTAGTTATAGTATTATTCTTAGCCTACATTTGAGTGTCACTTTCACTGTTGTCACTTCCACTTCAAAAGTTTGTTAGAGTGTGGAAGTCGTTGAAGCAGGTGCCAGCACACAGTCCAACTTGACACTTGAGGCATTCACAAGTGGTTTTTGTGGGTTTTGCGGGGTCTGCGAGTTGTGTGGCTGCACACATGGCACCTCTTCTGTCTCCTAACATCACTACCTGTTGCTTTGAAAGGAAGGGCCTTGAGCTGGTGCTTCCTGAAGAATTCAGCACACCCCGTTCTGTCAAGCTGGCCTGGTCCTTGTATTGGCCTGCCTGGTGTACCCGCATGTTTAGCCAGGAGCGCAAGTAGCACCTGCTTGTGGAACTTCCGCAGGGACTTGTACTTCTTGGCTCCTGGAGTCCTCAGACGGTAGATGTTGTAGGCATTGAGGATCGACATATCTACCATATGCAGGATAAACTTCTTGTACCACCTGCAAGATGTTCGCAGGCAGTCGATGAAGCCCATCTGCATGTCGGACTTGTCAACGAGGCGCATTTTGATGTTATAATCCAGGACAGCAGCTGGTTTTTGGACGGGGTTCTTGTTGTTCGGGGTCCACCTTCCCTGTGGCGACCATCTGGGCCTTGTGGCATGTGTGAGGAGGTTGACCTTGCGCTGGTCATGCCAGTGGATGGAGAGGATGGGTCCACTCTTCTTGTGGAAGATGTCGGCCTTCTTCGTCTTGGTTGGGTAGCCTGGCATGCCCTTCCTTTTTTCCCTTGACTGTGCCGACAGTTCCGGTCTTGCGGTCATTGAGGTACTTGGTCAGGAGAGGCGACGTGTAATAATTATCTGTGTAGAGGATGTGGTTATTATTGAAGTGCCTCTCCATCATCTTCTTCACTACAGCGCCACCAAAACCAATGAGAGGGTCAGTCACAACTTCTCCAGCCTTGCCGCTGTAGACTATAAAGTCCAGCACATACCCCGTCAAGCAGTCGCAGAGGACGAAAAGCTTGATGCCGAAGCGGTGTCTCTTGGACGGGATATACTGTCGGAAGTGCAGCCTACCACGGAACAGGACCAGAGACTCGTCGAGGCACATCTTCTGGAAAGGAATCAGGTATGTGGTGAAACCGATGACGTATCATGTCATACAGCTTCCTGATCTTCCATAATGAGTCGGGAAGTTGGACTGCCATGTTGTTTGTCAGGTGGAGATAGGAGAGGATTGTCGAAGTACCTGTCCCTGGACATGTATTTGCCAAATGATGGAGTCGTTTATGATGTCGCCAGTGATCCAGTAGTCAGCCAGAACGTGCTTCCTTATATGAGTCATCAGCATTGTGAGTGCCAAGAACACATATAGTTCTGCCACAGTGAGAGCTCTCCATGCCACCATCTTGGCACTGGTCTTCTTCCCAAGAAAGTTGGCACAGATAGCATGGTGGTGATTTGTCTCTTTGACGAGGTATTCCATAACTTCATTGTCATAGAAGCCACAGAAAAGTTCACTGGGGGTAGCATCTGGGCCACAGGGATATGCTGGTGACACCCCAGAACCCATCTGTACCTCGTCAAAGGCAGGACAATCTGGCTCAAAATCAGCTCCATCTGTCCACACAAACAGGTCGGATGCTGATGCTCGAGGTCGTGCTGCAGCAGGCACATGCCCTGGACGCCCTGGCACACGCCCTTGGCCACGCAGACGCCCAGGCGGACGCCCTGCACGCCCACGCCCAAGCCCAGGCCCAGGGGCAGCGGCGTCGGCAGGCTGACCACGTCCACGACCTCGCCCTCTCCCTCGATTTGTCGCCACATCCTCTTCCTCTTCCTGTTCCTGTTCCTCTTCCTCTTCCTCCTCAGGCGACGTCATGTCATCTGGGGCAATGTTGGGGTCGTCAGCATCCTCCTCAGGAGACAATTCTGGTGAAGAAGTGACCGGGCGTCGGCGGTGTGGGGCGCGGGAGGCTGCGAGAGCTTCAAGAATGGGAGCCGAGGCCTCGGGAGTTGGGCTCCTTTTGCGGCGAGCCGAGGGCTTTTCAGCAGGAAATTATGCTCTGCGGTGTGTTGAGGCCTGTGGCACATCACCAATACCACTTGAAGAGGCCCTTTGGTCATCCTGAACGAGAGATGAAGTCGAGGGCTGTGGGTGACCCACGCGGCGTCCCGTGTCAAGGCGTCGGGACAATGGAATGCGGGTGGTTGCTAGGCCAGGGTCGGCGTCATTATCGCTATCTATAGCTTCCCTATGCTTTTCTGCGGCTGCCCTGCGTGCTTTTTTAGCTGCACTTTTGATCAATGATTGTTTGTAGAATATTTGCCCACTTTCAAGGGCGTACGGGCAGGCAAAGGGGAAGCTCCTGGGGTAGGGCTAGGGCTAGGCCTAGGCTGACCTAGCAAAGATGGCGAGGGGGTAGGCCTAGGTTCTAGCACACTGGGAAGCTCAATGGCACCTTCCTGAAACACTTCCACATCAGGATCATCACTAATGTCTCCCCCCTCAAATAAATCGACATTATCGTCGTCTCCAAAGCCCACGAAATCTTCTTCACTTTCACTTATAAATTTTACCTTGTCCACCAAGCTTTCGCCACTGCTCTCTTCATCACTTTCAAAAAGTTGTCGCTGTATAGCGCTATCACTCAACAAACGCTTAACTTTCTTTTGTTGAGCTCTCTTCCTCGATTGGAACAGGCGTTGAAGTTGCGAGTGGGGTAGCACTGGGGCCCGCGAGATTGCAACGAATCAGACACGTCGGAAAACATTTTTTCAGTATTACTCGCTATGGCGGCCACGTACGAACTGATAACACTAGTAGTTGAGGCTTGGTGGCGCTGCGGTCGCTCCTACCATGCCAAAATTGGCCTCGCAAATTTTGAAGCACGCTTTCAAGCACAAGGATTTTAAAATGACTTTGTTTTGGTGTCATTTTAAAATGACACCCGGGCTGGAAGGGTTAAATAACTTGCCATGCGTCCTTGTTGTAATTTTCATTAACAATAGTGTTACTTGATTAAGCCTTGAAACTATTTAATAATGGGCAAACTAGCGAGCAATGAATGATCGGACAATCATATACTGGTGCATCCTGGATCTTATTTATTTTCTATTTATTTTCCTTTGTTTTGTACATATTGTTATATTTTTGTTTATTGGTTTTATAAATACATTTATTCTTGTTGAATTGGTGACTTTGATATCTTCCCTTCTTCAATGGTACTTGTAAAGGATATAATAAGATAATGATAATGAAGGTTAATAAAATAAGATAATTAACATAACTATATATAATTAATAATACATTATCCAAGTAAATAAGAAATATCTAAATACTTAAGAAATAATACTTATAATAAAGAGTCTCCATCTTATTTTCATCTTAACCTGTTGGCGGCGATAACCGTTCAGGATAAATCAGCATAATGAATAATAATAATAATATATCTAATATAATAATTAAACCCATTCTGTACCAGCGACGGCTATAGCCGTAAGTAGAAAATTAACTCTACATTCTCAGCGACGGTTATAGCAGTCAGTAATGTACTTTCCTTGTAACTGCCTGTACAACCCTGTACCAGGTACCCTGACCGTTTAAGCACTGCTCCCGTTATGGCAAAACTTCTCAGCTTATATAAGACCCACAGAAGGGTGGGGAGCCAGTGTTGCCTCATCTCTTGAGTTTAAAAGGTGGTCTCTCCTGCCATTTTGGCCACATTGCTTGGGACTGTGGGGGGGGGGGGGGGGGGATTTTATTACTGGATCCTACGGTGCTGGACGGGTTAATCATAATTACTTATAAATAATCCTACTAATCATAATTAATCTAAATAATCATTAGTAAAGTAAATATGATCTTAACACCTAACTGGCGGTACCCGTCATATGACGGGTTAGAGAACAATGGACAATGTGGCGGTACCCGTCATATGACGGGCGGCATTTTGAGCACATTATCTGCTCTGAGAGAGAGTCCACGCGTTGGGAGGATGAATAGGCGGGCTCTGACCGTTCGGCCCGACCACAGAGCCGTGACTGAGCCACCCACTGCAATATTTCACACCCACGGCCTCGCGAGACCAGGACAAATTGGGGAATTACCTTATTTTAGGGTTTTCACCTCTCGTTGCACGATCGATACAGGATGACCCGTGGTCGTACAAGGAGTGATTCAGGTGTCATTGGTAAGCTCCAATATCGCCCTATCACGGATACATAATTGTATTACGCTCTGGCTCTTCTATATGCATGAAAAAGCATGAAGTGAAGCACGTTTAGGATATGCCCGCTTGGCAGGTAGTAATGTTACAAACGGCCTCGCTCCTTTAACCCATTTGCTGCGGGTGACGTCTGGAATGTTTTGGCAAGTTACAGCAATTTCCAAGCTTTAAAAGCCTGTAAAAAAACGTAAAATCAAGTGTCAGTGGGCGGGAGCGTGAGGGCCCACCTCCGACCCTCAGAGCACCGAGCGGCTCACTGAGCTAGGCTGTGTCAACGCGCGGTCTCTCCTCTGTCTCTCTCACCAGTGTAGCAAGCGAGCGAGTGTTACATAATAGCGGGGTCCCACGTTTCACTGGGACCACTGCGGGTGAACCAGACCACGTACAGGGTCTGTTCTGGTGTCATTTTGAAGCTATTTTCCGCCTAGTTTTCGGCAGAATACACTTCATTTAATGCAGATGCTTGATTTATCATTCAGGAGTGCCTGAATATGCCCTAAATAGCCCAAACATAGCCGCAGCCAAAGGGTTAAGAGTTAAAGTGATTCTGGAACTTTATTTGAAGGCGAAAGGAAAGCAAGCAACTACAGACGGCCAAAATTCTACCAGAGACTTTAGAATCATAAAAACTCACTGTTACCACTCTGGTCAAGCGAGCCAAATGCTTCGTGGCCTCCAGGTCGTCAATATATATATATATATATATATATATATATATATATATATATATATATATAATTATATATATATATATATCAAATATGCCATTGATTGTTTTTATAAATAATTGTTCAACGCCAATGATCAGTTCTCACGCGGATCTGATATGCATTCGTGTAATCATTAGGCGGTTGGGTATATGTACATGCTTAGATAAATATCCAGTATTCGAGAATGGATTATATATTGTGAGCTTGTGCATAACCATTAACTGTCTTCGTTATAATGGTTAGTGTGCTGAATGTCGGTGTGAGTATCCGAGGTTCGAATCCTGCGAGTATCACATACTGTATATTCAATAGTTTCAAAAATTTAGGTTTATTTGTATGTTAATTGGTGGGTTGGCAATAATATGAATCTCATGGATGTTACAGCTGATGAAGATAATAGCCTATCTATCTATCTATTGCCTGATGCCGTGATCCCTGAAGGGTGGCCACCAACGAAATGCCCCCATGTACATCTGTCCCCATCAGTCGCGACCCCTCCTCCCAACCAGCACCGCCTTCATTCATAACTTCATCCTACCACTCTCTCGGATTACCTCTCCCTCTCCGTCCTTCCACCTTGCTCTCGTACACTCTTAGTCATGCTCCTCGCTTCCCATACGTTCCATATGGCCGAACCATCTCAAGTGTTCTTTTTCACAGATATAGCGAACTATTATAAAAAACATTACCTAATACAATAAGTAATAATATGTTGTATCTGTTTCTTGCGCGCCGGCAGTATTATATTTTCATATATTTTATTGATTTTTTCTTTTCTGTACCTACTAGTTGGTCAGATTTCAACTCCTGGATCATAAGGGGGGGGGGGGGGGGGAATTTTTATCAAGTGTATAACTTACTTTAATTGTATCAAACCACAGGGGTAGGGATATAAATCCTAGCTTCAAATGCTGGGGTCCTGTGATCTTCTGATCACTGTCTGATACAGGCCACCTGTCTATCACCTACCACACCTTCCCACTCTGAACCTGTTTTGGTGACTAAATGGCATTACGATAGGGCAGACTGGGAGGGTCTTCAAGGTTTCTTTATTGATATTCCCTGGACCTCTTCCTTTTCTAATGATGCACACTCCACCTTGAACCACATACAAGATTTTGTAAAAATGGAATGGAAACATTTATTCCTCATCAAAAGTACAGTAAAAGTTCTAGTTCACCTAAATGGTTGACCATAATTGTGCTAGAGTAACTGAACAAAAAGCAATAGCCTACAATGCATACACAAGATCAAAACACATGAAGCCTTTAATTACTTAGAAACATAAAAATCATGCCAAAACTGTATTAAACCTAACTAATCAAACTTCTCCACAAGGAGGCAAATAAACTTCTAAATA
Source organism: Paralithodes platypus (assembly GCA_032716605.1). NCBI lineage: Eukaryota > Metazoa > Arthropoda > Malacostraca > Decapoda > Lithodidae > Paralithodes > Paralithodes platypus. The sequence goes on from CM064482.1 coordinate 28,910,238, forward strand.
ATCCCAATGATAACAAATATTTTGGTCTACTCTTACTCATTCAAATCCAACTTCACTACTGCTTCATCCATTCCACCATTCAAAATCTCTGACTGGCTATCTTGTATGTAACCCTCGAGATAAAACTAACCTTCTTGCGTATATTTTCTCCACCAACTCAACCTTAGATGAAATAAATCAAGATGTCCCTGTACTTAATTTTCATTCGCCTGAAATTCCCTCACTTAGATCCACACCAGACATGTCAAAACTATTTGCAGAATCTCTCAGTAGATAAGGCTCCTGGTCCAGATGAAATTCCTCCAATAGTACTTAGGAATTGCTCCTTGGTGCTCGCTCCTGTATTGGCAAATTTGTTCCATCTGTGTACTGATATCATGCTTCCCAGTACCCTGGAAAGAAGCAAACATCCATCCCTTCCTAAAAAAGGTGCCTCTTCAGATCCATCAAACTACAGACCAATAGCTATAACTTCCACTCTTGGTAAAGTCTTTGAAATTATTAAATAATCACATAATTAAGCATCTTGAGAATAATAATTAATCAGTGATAGGCAATATGGTTTTAGGATGTCGATCAACTGCAGACATTTTTTTGCCTTCTTACCCATCAAATCAACCAAGCTACAGACCACATGGTGAAAACATACATAGCACTGGATATATCAAAGGCATTTGATATAGTCTGGCATCAATCCTTATTGTCGAAGATGTCACGGCCTTGCATCATTATTTCCATTAATTTTCTTCTTATCTTGATAACAGAAAAATATGTGTAATGGTAGATGGCCTTTATTATCAATTTCACTCAATAAATGCTGGTGTTCCCCAGGGATCAGTTTTGGCCCCAACTCTGTTCTCATTCATATCAATGATCTCATAATCTACCATTCATAATCCAATACATTCCTACGCAGATGACTCAACGCTCCACAGTTCCTTCACATTTACCAATTCTTTCACCCAACCCGATCTTATAAATTCAAAAATAAATTAAAACACTGCAATTTCTCTGAACCAGGACCTTTCTAGAATGAATGAATGGGGACAAAAGAATCTAGTTGCCTTTAATGCACAGAAAACCAAGTACATTCAATTTTCTAACCGACAGAATCTCACTGACGATCCCATATATTTTTAATGATGTAAATATTCCCACTTCCCCTAGTATTGACATTCTCGGTGAAACATTAACTACTGACTTGAGCTGGACACATTATGTTAGAAGCATTGCAAGAATGCCTCTAAAAACTGGGACTCCTGTACAGAGTTCGATAATTCTTCACTGACGAGCAGTTGGCCGTAATATATAAAGTCATGTGCGCTCTCAGATGGATTACGTTACACCTCTGTGGGTGAAGTGGAGTGGTTGCATTGAGGCAGTTGGACAAAATTTCAAAATAAGCTATTAGATTTTTAATCAATAACCCTGCAAACACAGGACCTTCCTATATTATCCATACGAAGAAACGTTGCATCCCTTGCATTATTCTACAAATATTTTCACAGCAATTGTTCCGAGGAACTTGCTTCAATTGTGCCGCCTCTCCACATCTTTCCCCATAGAACTAGGGCAGCTGAGAGCGCCCATGAATCTACACTTTCTCCTCCACAATGCAGAACTTCTGCTTATCAAAATTAATTTATCCCTAGAACTACTACTCTTTGGAATTCACTTCCCTCGAGTTGCTTTCCACAAACTTACAATCTACAAAAGTTTAAATCCAGTTGTTACAAACATTTTATGAATGGAGGATGCCTTTAGGCACATGGACCTTTTTGTTGTATCTGTGTTTTTCCTTCCTCTTTCATTGTCTCTTCAAAAAAAAAAAAAAAAAAAAAAAAAAAATCTTGAGGAATAATGTGAATACAGACTGCACGCACACACAAACACACACACACATACACGAACTAAATTATCGCTCTCTCTAACAACATAATCTGTATTATTCAAATTATCTCACTCACACACCTACGCATAAACAAACACATCAGTACACACAATCTAACACACACATAGTAATCTCTGTCCCTCTCCCCTCTCTCGACCTCGCTACCGCCAGACGCTGCAGACGCTCTGTCAACGCTCTCACGATATCGATCATAATTTGAGTATTAACTACTCATCCTCTTCATTCTTGTGCATGAAAGGTGGTTAAGAGCACGTTTAACCATCCTGTAGCTTAGTAAGTAACACTGCACGATATTTCGCTGTGTATTGACTGATAAACTTTGTGTTTATCACAAGATTCCTGCTCGGACAGGGCGCCACTAGCGCCATCTGTTGTTTTGTTTTGTTTTGTTGGAAACAAACGCTCTTCTTAGTTGATATAAAATCGTAGCCCCTAATTTTACCCATTACCTACTGTAGTAAGGATCAATTTAACTGCCTTGTATGTAAGTAAAGCTTTGCATATTAATTTGCTAATAAACAATATTGTGTACTAACTAACCTGCCTACAGGAACGAACGCCGACGCCATTTTGTAAACAAACTTTTTTTGGGGGGATTATACATATTAAATTCCAGCCAATTTTGTAGTAAATTTAAGTGCATTCATTTATCTTTTCCCCCTAGATATATTCTTGACTTTTTCTCCTCAGACTGATTTTACTTTAAGCTAAGGGTGGTATTTGTACAAACTACCGTAAACTAGCCTAACCCAACCTGCTAAGCTTTTAACCTAATCCAAACCTAGCTTAGCCTATAGCCAGCCAATCTGTTGTTCTTATTAACTCTAGTAGATATTGTATTTAGTATCCTACTGTAGCTATATATATCTGTAATTTTAGTTGTTGCTTGCACGATCTTGTAGAAACCTTTGACTGATACATTTTGTTTTGTTTTATCTAAAAAGAGTAGGCTACTGCTTTACTAGGCTACAGTGACACCAGGGCCATCTGTTGATACAGTATATTAACCCCTTGTGTGCAGTCACACTTTATTTTTATATAATCTCTATTTGGTGAATTCTATATTTAGTTACATATTCGGTTATATATATATATTTGTTTAAGGTAGGTTATCACACCTGGTAGCCTATTTCTGCGTATTTAATTTTATTATTTTCGGTTAGGCTATTCACGCTGGTAGCCTATTGGTGCGTATTTCAATTTGGTTTAAAAACTTTTGGTTAGGCTATCGCCCCTGGAAGCCTAATTCTGCGTATCTCATTTTTTTGTTTTCGGTTAGGCTATCACCCCTGATAACCTATTGTTGTGTATTTCAACATATTTGTTTTCGGTTGAAGTGATTGAAGTGTTTTTAAGTGAGTTAAGTGTTTTAAAGTGAGTTAAGTGTTTTAAAGTGAGTGAAGTGATCTGAAGAAACTGACTGTTACCATGCCTCGCACTTGTACGAACTGCGCCGGTAGGTTTGGTGAGTCCATGTTTGTTACTGTCCATCTTCAAGTCTGCCGTCTCTGCCAGCAACGAGAGAATTTGACAGTGAATTAGATGAACCTACAACAAGATCAACGTCCTCACCATGAAGCTGGAATCACTCCAAGATTTGTAACACTCAAACGTTGGAGTACCCCAAACTTCAATTGTCACCGCAACTCCAGCAGCAACCAACGCCCCAACGTCAACTGCCAACAATTCAACGCCTGCAGTAGCCATTTCATCTGATGGTTCCGATACTCAAGAAACAAAATGTAACTCTCTTCCCCCTCAAGACAACTTCCGTGTCGTGAGGAACAACGTTTGCCCCAAGACCAGGAAACCCATACCGATTACCGAGTGTCAAAACCGCTTCCAGATACTCGCAGACTCAGATGACGAAGCGGAAATAGAAGAAGTCCGGCTCGTGGGAGACTCGATGATACGTGGTCAGCTCACAGAGTTTTGCGCCAGAGCACCTAAGACCAGGAAGCGTTTTTGTATCCCTGGTGGTGGTGTGGACGACGTAGTTCCTGCAGTTGACGAAGTATCTAAGCTGGCCCCTGCTAATACAATGTACGTCATCCACGTTGGATCCAACGATGTACAGCGAACCCGGTCGGAAGATACTTTGCTTTTAAAGTACCAGCAGCTGATCAAGTCGTTTAAGGAGAAGTCATCAAGGATCATCGTCTCAGGAATCGTCCCCCGGCTTGGTGTAGAGAGCCGATTTTACAACATAGCCACCAGCACAAATCGTTGTCTAGCAAACCTCTACAGGAAGGAAAACGTGGGATTCATCGACACCTTGGACAATTTCTACTACGATGACTATTTGTTTTCGGACGATGGAGTTCATCTGAACCAGGTGGGAGCAGCACGTTTTGGGCGTCTTCTCAACGATGCGGTGAAGGATTTTCGGAGAAGAAATCGACTCAGCACAGGACAACCAGGAAGGAGGACCGAAGACAGCGAGGGCGGCAACCTGCGAAGGAATTAAATGCTAATCTGTCAAGAACCGCGAATTTGGATAAAGCTCCACCAACACGACCCAAATTCAAAACCGCCAGGGATAACGACCGAGTACCGATGTCAGCCATGAATGTAAATGTAGATCCGATCAGAACCAAAAATTTGATTAAAGAACGTTCTGGAGTTCTAAAACGGCAACTTTAAAGGTTTTCTATGCACACGCTCGTAGCATACGCAATAAATTTTCAGATTTAGAGGAACTAGTGTTTACTGAAAATTATGATGTGATTGGTATAACAGAATCTTGGCTCAATACAGTAGATAGAGACTTTTTAGCAGAGTATTCACTTCCCGGTTATGTAATGATTGAGAAAAGCCGAATAAATAAAAATGGAGGTGGCGTTTTATTTTATATAAAAGAAAGTCTTAACCCGACCCTCTTGTCAAAACCTCAAATTGTGAACGTCGACACATCTTTTGTGCTAATACAGAATAATAAAGGTACAAAAATAATACTTGCATTAATATACAGACCTCCAGCTCAATCAGTGCAAACTGACCGAGAAATTTATGAACAAATTGCAGATGTAAGTAACTCACAAGATACCATATTTTTTGGCGACTTTAATTTACCTGTGACCAAGTGGGGCGATACTCTTACTTCACACTCCGGACATGACTTGTATAACGAACTTGCAAGAGAGTTCGCTTTATCAATTTGTTCGAACACCGACCCGTGGTAATAACGTTCTTGACATTGTACTTACAACAAAAGAAGAATTAATAGAGAATTTGAATGTTGGTGATGAATTCAGTAACAGCGTCCATCGTACGATAACTTTCACTTTAAACTTTACTAGTAACGAACCAAAAAGCAGCATCGAAAAAGTCCCTAATTTCAAGAAAGCAAACTTTCATAAACTTAGAGCTATGTTTAAAGAAACTGACTGGAGCTTTTTAATTAACACCTTATGAGCGGCCTATGCGGTTTATTTATATGTACCGCACAGCGGGGTGTTTTTAGCCAAAATAGGGCTGTTTCGGTAACCTTTTTCATGCCAAAATAAGCCCCAGAACGTAAAACAAGTCCCTACCCCTGAAAGGGCATAAACAGAGCTTTCGAATGACACCATAACGATCCTTTTATGATGGCTAGTTTTCTTGCAATAACCGTGCAACGCAAGTGCAAAAAGCATGTAATTCGGTACTTTCCCCATATAATTCAGTATGTAGCGAGTGAGAGAGGGAGGAGGGAGCTGAGATTCGTGTCAGTAGGTTCGCCGCGGTGGTCTGGAGCAGTCATACGCTCGCTAGTCTCCTGCCACCACTTGTCTCTCTCTCTCAGCAACATTACGTGGTGAAATTGCCACTCGACCTATGTCGAGCTCCGCCACATAGTCCAGCTTTATTTAACTCAACTTATGTGGTGAGCCGCTAATTAAGGGTTAACAATAACGACATAAATACATCTTGGAAGTTATTCGAAACCACTTACCTAAAAGCAGTGCAAGACTGCATACCATCGAAAATACGGCGTCCAGGCCATAATAATAAGCCCAAATGGTGGATATATATTTCAAACTGCCTGCTTGCTAAAAAATTTGCTAATGATAGATTAAAATCCTCACAATGACGAAGAACGGGTGAAATTTGTAGAGCTACGACGCAAAGCCAAAAAGTTAATTAAGCAAAGTAAAAAGACCCTAGAGTTACATATTGCGAATCAAAGTAAAACAAATCCGAAAGAATTCTATAGTTATATCAGAAAGAAAAAGTAGTTACTTCAACTGTTGGACCGTTAGTCGATGAAAATGGAGAATACACCAAAGACGAAGTACAAATGAGTAATGCCCTCAATACCTTCTTTGCATCAGTTTTTACAACAGATCCTCAGTGATATCCCTACACCATCGCCGATTCAGATTGATAATTCAGATGTCCTAAGCAATATCACCGTTACAGAGAGAGAAGTATTGAATTGTTTAGATAAACTCAAGGTAAATAAAACGCCTGGACCTGATACAATCTCGCCTAGAGTTCTAAAGGAAGCTAAGGATGAGCTCTCCCAACCACTGACATTACTATTCAATAAATCCTTTGCAGTCTGGAACTATGCCTGATCAGTGGAAGATAGCCAACGTAACACCGATATTCAAAAAAAGGCAGCAAATCCCTACCCAGTAACTATCGTCCAATTAGCGTAAAATGCTAGAAACGGTCATAAGAGACAGACTCGTAAATCACTTAGAGGAAAATAACATACTTAAAGATACTCAACACGGCTTTCGTAAAAAACGTTCCTGTTTAACAAACCTCTTAGACTTCTTCCACAATATCCTCAACCTCTACGATGAGAGTAAAGCTGTAGATATTATATACCTTGATTTTCAAAATGCCTTTGACAAAGTTCCCCACAAACGTTTTACTGCTAAAACTAAAAGCGCATGGAATACAAGGCGGTGTGTTGAAATGGATAGAAAATTGGCTCAGCGACAGAAAGCAAAGAGTAGTCTAAACGTTAAGGCATCTAAATGGACCAATGTAAGTAGCGGGGTACCCCAGGGATCGGTACTAGGACCAATTCTCTTTCTAATTTACATCAACGACATAGATGAGGGTCTCACCTGTACAATCTCAAAATTTGCTGACGATACAAAAATTGCAAATAGCGTACTCTCAAAAGATCAAGTTGACGATATGCAACACAATCTAGATAAATTGTCACATTGGGCCCAAATTTGGCAAATGAGTTTCAATGCGGATAAATGTAAAGTACTACATATCGGATACCTAAATGAGAAAGCAAACTATTCGATGAATGGCACTCAGCTTAAGAATGTAAACAGAGAAACCGATCTGGGAGTAACAATATCGATTAACCTAAAACCGAGTCAACAATGTTCAGAAGTTGTTAAGAAAGCAAACAAAATAATTGGCTTTATAGGCAGATCATTTGAGCATAAATCCAAAGACTTAATCCTAACCCTTTACAATTCCTTAGTCCGCCCTCTTCTGGAATACTGCGTTCAATGCTGGTGCCCTTATTACCAAAAAGACATAAACAAGCTAGAACGAGTTCAACGTAGAGTTACCAAAATGATACCTAGCCTAAAGAACAAACCATACGAAGAGCGTCTTAGAGAATTAAATATATTTCCTTTAACCCAGCGCAGATTAAGAGGTGACTTAATTCAAGTGTTCAAAATCATCAAAGGCATCGACAATATGAACTGTAGTAAGTACTTCACTATCGACCAATCTAATTACACGCAGGTAAACGGTTGCAAAATTATTGGTAAATCTTTTAACTCACACGAATCTAAGAATATCTTCTTCAATCGAGTTGTCAACTTGTGGAATGGGCTTCCCCGAGACGTTATAGACTGCAGCACCGTTGATTCATTTAAATTCCGCCTAGACAAATATCTCGCATCAAACCCGCGTCTGACTGCGTTTGTAAATGAATAACTTTATTTTATCCTCCCCTAAGTTACTAACCCATATGTCCCCTACTAACTTCCTAGTCCTGCCACGTTAGTGGCAGGGCAGTAGTTCCCTTTCCAATGTTCCCTTACCCACTTTAAACCACTGTTTGGACACTTGATCCTCAGTGTTTTGGAGGACAAGCAGCCTAGAGGGGTCACTAGACCTGTTGTAGCTTGATTTCCTTTGTACTCCTTTGTACTCTCTCTCTCTATATATATATATATATATATCCATCTGTCTCTCTGTCAGACAAATGTAGGCTCCAGTTGCTCCTTAAATCATTCCTTGCTTGTTATGCTGCCTCATGCATACAGTAGTGTACACCATTGTCCTCCGCAAAACCTACATACATACGCGCACAGATACACACACACACAGAAAACAGGCATATGGAGAGACACTGACACGCACACAGACACTCACACGCACGCAAAAAGGCAGGGATACATACATACACGCGGAATAGTATGTGCACACACACTTGAATATGGAGCTTATTATGAACTAGCAGGGGTACCCGGCGTTGCCCGGGTAATCACCATAATCACCATCACTACTACCACCACTACTACTACCATAATCACCATCATCAATACTACCATAATCACCGGCCTCGACCTCCTTGTGCCTCATTAAACGGCGACCTCGATTTCGGCCGCTAAATGACCTCCGATTTTAGATCTGACCTCATCTGTACCCCTATTTTGGGGGGCTGCGAACAACTTTCGTTCCATACAACTTTTCGATCGGAGGCCTCCTTCTGCCCCAAACGGCCATTTTTTTTCATTTTTGTTTCAAATGTTTTTCAATTTCGGCCTCTAAACGACCTCCGATCGTGGCCTCGCCCCCTCTATGACCTGACCCAGGTCAATTGACACCCACATGCAAAGTTTTAGCCCCCCAGGTCCAAAACTGCGGCCGCCTATAAAGAACACACAGACAGACAGACAGACAGACAGACAATCGAAAATATTATATAGATGAATATTTACGCGCGCACACACACTAACACACAAATACAGATCCGCATAATTATATTCTCTCCCTCTCCCATAATTATACAGACAGCCAGACACCAGAAGTTATAGTTACATCAGGAAAAAGAAAGTAGTGTCTTCAACGATTAGTAGATGATAATAGAGATTACACTACAGATAGAGCAAAATTAGTAATGCTCACAATACCTTTTTTGCATCAGTTATTACAACAGAAGACCTTAATAATATACCTACAGCATTGCCGATTCATATTAATAATTATGATGTTCTAAGCAGTATCAGCATTACAGAGAGAGAAGTTTTGAAATGTTTAAATAAACTCAAGGTAAATATATCACCTGGACCTGATACTATCTCGCCCAGAGTTCTACAGGAAGCCAAATATGAGCTCTTCAAACCACTGACATTGCTCTTCAATAAATCCTTACAGTCTGGAACTATGTCTGATCAGTGGAAGCTCGCGAACGTAACACCGATATTAAAAAAAGGCAGAAAGTCCTTACCCAGTAACTATCGTCTAATTAGCTTAACCTCAGGTGTATGTAGCTAGAAATAAGAAGAACAGACTCGTAAATCACTTAGAGGAAAAATAATATAGTTAAAGATACTCATCACGGCTTTCATAACAAACGTTCCTGCTTAACAAACCTCTTAGACTTCTTCCATGATATCCTCAACCTCTATGATGAGAGTAAAGCTGTAGATATTATCCCTTGATTTTTAAAAGGCCTTTGACAAAGTTCCCCACAAGGAGGACCATCGTCCGGACCATATGCCTTCTTAGTAACACTATATCCTCAATTCAATATATACCTGTATATATATATATATATATATTTTTTTTTTTTTTTTTTTTTTAAGAGACAATGAACGGAGGAAGGAAAACACCCATAAACAAAAAGGTCCATGTGCCTAAAGGCATCCTCGATTCATAAATGTTTGTAAGAACTGGATTTAAACATTTGTAGATTGTAAGTTTGTGGAAAGCAATTCGAGGGAAGTGAATTCCAAAGAGTAGTAGCCTCTGGGGATAAATGAATTCTGATAAGCAGAAGTTCTGCATTGTGGAGGAGAAAGTGTAAATTCATGGGCTCTCAGCTGCCCTAGTTCTACGGGAAAGATGTGGAGGGAGCACAATGTGAAGCAGTTCCTCGGAACAATTGCTGTGACAAATATGTAGAATAATGCAAGGGATGCAACGTATCTTCGTATGGATAATTGTAGGAAGGTCCTGTGTGATTGCAGGGTTATTGATTAATCTAATAGCTTTATTTTGAATTTTGTCCAACTGCCTCAATGCAACCACTCCACTTCCACCCCACAGAGGTGAACAGTAATCCATCTGAGAACGCACATGACTTTTATATATCATGGCCAACTGCTCGTCAGTGAAGAATTATCGAACTCTGTACAGGAGTCCCAGTTTTTTAGAGGCATTCTTAGCAATGCTTCTAACATAATGTGTCCAGCTCATTTAGTAGTTAATGTTACACCGAGAATGTCAATACTAGGGGAAGTGGGAATATTTACATCATTAAAAATCTATGGGAGTCAGTGAGATTCTGTCGGTTAGAAAATTGAATGTATTTGGTTTTCTGTGCATTAAAGGAAACTAGATTCTTTTGTCCCTATCCATTAATTCTAGAAAGGTCCTGGTTCAGAGAAATTGCAGTGTTTATTTTTGAATTTATAAGCTCGGGTTGCGTTAAAGAATTGGTAAATGTGAGGGTACTGTGGAGTGTTGAGTCCTCTGCGTAGGAATTTATTGGATTATGAGTGGTAGATATGAGATCATTGATATGAATGAGGAACAGAGTTGGGGCCAAAACTGATCCCTGGGGAACACCAGCATTTATTGAGTGAAATTGAAATAAAGGCCATCTACCATTACACATATTTTTCTGTTATGAAGATAAGAAGAAATTAGTGGAACTAATGATACAAGGCCGTAGTGTGACATCTTCGACAATAAGGATTGATGCCAGACTCTATCAAATGCCTTTGATATATCCAGTGCTATTGTATGTGTTTCACCATGTTGGTCTGTAGCTTGGTTGATTTGATGCGTAAGCAGGCAAAGGCATTTCTGCAGTTGATCGACATCGTCTAAACCATATTGCCTATCACTGATTAATTTATTATTCTCAAGATTCTTAATTATGTGATTATTTAATATAATTTTCAAAGACTTTACCAAGAGTGGAAGTTATAGCTATTGGTCTGTAGTTTGATGGATCTGAAGAGGCACCTTTTTTAGGAACTGGATTGATGTTTGCTTCTTTCCAGGGTACTGGGAAGCATGAGGTATGAGTACACAGACGGAAACATTTTGCCAATACAGGAGCGAGCACCAAGGAGCAATTCTTAAGTACTATTGGAGGAATTTCATCTGGACCAGGAGCCTTATCTACTGAGAGATTCTGCAAAATAGTTTTGACATGTCTAAGTGTGGATCTTAAGTGAGGGAATTTCAGGCGAATTAAAATTAAGTACAGGGACATCTTGATTTATTTCATCTAAGGTTGAGTTGGTGGAGAAAATATCCGCAAGAAGGTTAGCTTTACCTCGTGGGTCACTTACAAGATTGCCAGTCGGAGATTTTAATGGTGGAATGGATGAAGCAGTAGTGAAGTTGGATTTGAATGAGTTAAGAGTAGACCAAAAATATTTGTTATCATTGGATTATTTAGAAGTGTTTTTGCCTGCTTGTGAAGAAAGTTTGATTTAGTTAGGTTTAATACAGTTTTGGCATTATTCTGATGTTTCTAAAGTAATTAACGGCTTCATGAGTTTTTTATCTTGTGTATGCATTGTAGGCTATTGCTATTATTTCCAAACCTCAGAGCTACCAAAATCTAATAACCAAAATAGTTCCAACTACCTACCAGTAAAGCTATTCAAACGAAATAATGTTTGGTTTCAAATTATTTTTGCGAAAACTAAAACTAAATTTTATTGTTAAGAAGGCCATTGATAAAATACATCATCTTTACTGTCTCTCCCGTCAGCATCTTCAATTAAATTATCTCCATAAATCCTCAAATATGCTCATTTACATAATTGTTTTGTTTTTTTCACAACACAACCTTATCCATATTTCTAGCTCCCAGATATTCCCACCATTAATTTGTATACAATCACATTCAATGACGTGTCATAACTTCATAATTTCAAATATTTCCACCTCTAGGACAAACATATTTGTAGAAAGGGCCTGAATTACATGCTTATATCTAGAATGCAGTAATAGTACCGAACCATAGCAAGAAATATAAAACAAACCATTACACATGTGAACGAAATCATTTTAATTTAGTTATTTTCATTTACTTAATATTATTTTTCTTTAACTATTAGAGTAGAAGAACGTGAGGACACGACTTAAGCCGGTATCACACGAGCGCTTTGTCACTCAACACGTATCCTCAACACTGGTCTGGCAGCTTATGAGGTCAACATTTAATATTATTTCGGTTACCTAATATCATCTACCATCATTCTAGTTTCCGATACCAGTGAAAATACTCCAGAAATGTTGATCATCGAATGTTGACTATAAATGTTCTCGTGTGATACTGGCTTATATACCCGTGACTGAACCTAGGCCTAAGTCTGCTCTCAACACCAAGCCACCCCATAGTCGTTTTTCTACTTTCGCCTCCATTATACATTGATCTCCCTTCAACCATTACTCTTTATCTGCCTCTGTGTTACTCCCAGCTCACCCCTTACTATAGTCTATTCGCTGTAAGTAGGCGATAAATCATGACCTCTATCCTCTGTAACTCAAAACAGACATACGCAAATTGGCTGTAAAATTTCCACATCTATTCCTTGACCGACTCTTCCCAAATGGTAGAAATATTAGCTCGTGTACTCTAGTCGTTTTTGAGTTACAAAAGTTAGGTCATGATTTCTCGCCTACTTACAGCGAATAGACTATATAAACCTCTCTGATCCTTCCATCTCTCTCTCTCTCTCTCTCTCTCTCTCTCTCTCTCTCTCTCTCTCTCTCTCTCTCTCTCGTGGCTCGAAAGAAAAAATAAAGTAAATAAACAAATACAAAATACTAATTATACACATTATCATTACCAATGTACATACTACTAAGGGTGATGGGTTGGACGATTCCAATTAACCCCAAATGTATATGCTACTACGGTGAAGGGTTGCATAAATGTTCCTTTCGTTTTTTTTCCCCATCTTTCCTGAAAATTCCTTCTGGGGATTTCGAAGCCCAGCAAGGTTAATCACTTCCCACTTTTTCATGTACGGAATTGCCGGAGGACGGAGGGTGTGTAGAGAGCCTTCTTCTTTTCTATCCTTTCCTTCAACTTTCCCCGCTTCCTATCGTGGTGCGTATGCCACCTCTACTAGAATTAAGTCCTGACCACGCTCTTGTGGTTTGGTTCGTAAGGTCCTGTGTGGCTAGTGTATCTATGTAAATCTATGTAAATCTATCTCTCCAGTTTTCGACCTTCTTTTCTTTCTTATATTGGGGTCCCTAACTCTCGTACTTCTCAGGTCCTCCACCCTCCTTCTGTGTCTCTCCTGTCACTCTCT
>CM064482.1:28923735-29008942 GCA_032716605.1 Paralithodes platypus
TATATTTAACCTCACCAACACCACCATAACGCCGGACCAAGAAGACCTACTGAACAAAGGCTTAAATTGCCACTACATTTCCAAGCCGGCACCCCACCGAAAACGCCTTGAACTTGAAGTCCTACTGGATGACATCCTACGATCCCAGAAAGACTGCAAGATCACCACCACCCCAGCCCTACACCAAACCCTACTAGCAGAAGCCGCCAAAACCAGGGGATCCCACCAAAGCAAGCTCCTCAACAAACACCACTTCAAAGCCGCTAAAAAACTTAAAGAGAACCCCAACATCATCATCCGACGAGCTGATAAGGCCTCCTGCCTTGTGATACACGGAAAAGAAGAATACCTACGGAAAATGGACGACATTCTTAGTGATAAAAACAAATTCAAAAGGATCACTCGCAATCCTACTGACAAAATAAAAGGGAAAGCCAACTACCACCATCACTGCTATCAACGCCAAAGCCGATGGCGTACACCTGAAGAAAACTCATCGGCGAATTCACCCCAGGTTATGCTTACGGTACTATAAAAACCCACAAACCCGGGAACCCCCTCCGCCCCATCATATCACAGATCCCTACTGCTACCTACCAGACCGCCAAGGCCCTGAACAAACTCCTCACCCCTTTTGTTCCTCGGCAATACAACCTCAACTCTGCTTATGACTTCCTTGAAATTCTACGAGATGCCCCCCCTGCTAACGACCACATCATCGCCTCCCTCGACGTAGAGAGTTTGTTTACCAACGTGCCCGTTGACAAGACAATAGATTTTATCCTACGTCGAGTTTACCACTCCCCTAATACATCCCGGAGAAGGCCCTGAAGACGCTCTTGGAACTATGTACCAAGGAGTCCCCTTTCCTCTGCCCCCGCGGGAATATGTACCAGCAAATCGACGGGGTAGCGATGGGAAGCCCCCTGGGGGTCCTGTTCGCCAATTTCTTCATGGGAACTATCGAAGAGGAACTCCTGGCTACCCACCGGCCCACTGTCTACTGCAGGTACATCGATGATATCTTCGTGGGGGTGAAGGACCTGGGCGAACTCAGGGACCTCCAGCAGCGCTTCATGGCCGCCTCCGGACTCAACTTCACATACGAAGAAACCACCGATGGTCATCTACCCTTCCTCGACCTCCTTGTCTCCCTCCCACGACCACGGCCTTCAAAACTACGGTGTACACCAAACCTACTAACAATGGCCAATGTCTTAATGGGGAAAGTGAAAATGCCCTAAACGATACCATCAGTCCACCATCGCTGCCTATGTCAGGAGAGCCCTCACCCATTGCACCACCTGGAATGACACACACAATGAATTGGAAAGGCTCACCCAGGTCCTAGTCAACAATGGGTATTCCAACACTGACGTCACCAATGCCATCAACCACCACCTAGAAAAATGGTACAAACAAGACCCCCCTAGCACCAACCCGGCCAATGACATTACATTTTTCTACTGAAACTACATATCTTCCGACCACACAACAGACGAATCCATTATGAAAGAAATAATTCACAAAAACGTCCTCCCCACCAACCCTGACAATAAAATAAAACTCATTATTTACTACAAATCTCCTAAGACCTCCAACCTTGTCCTCCGTAACCGCCCCATTTCCACCAACCAACCGAAAGACGATCATGTGATATACCAGCATATTTGCACCTCTGGGGACTGTGGACCCCTATCCTATGTTGGAATGACACAGACTCGCCTTTCCCGTCGACTAACCCTCCACCTTCAATCTGGCGCTATAAAAGATCACTATCAATCTTGCCCTAACTCGCGCCGACCTAGACAAACAAACTACCATACTCGACAAAGAATCAGACCCCAGAAGACTAGCTATTTTAGAAGCTCTATATATCCAAACGCTCAACCCCAGCATCAACAACCAAACACAAGACCTTCAAATTCTTCCTTCAGGCAAGCGCTACAGGCATACTGCCCTCGTTCCTCTCGCCCTGTGCCCCCCTCCCGTACCTTTCCGCGATCAGCACACTACTGACAACACCAACCAATCACAGCCACCCACAGCCAACAACCAACCACCGATAAGATTTAGTGCCCGTCTCGCGAATAGACTGCCTTCCACCAATGACAGCCACCCCACACCCAGTAGCTCCGCCCACCTACCTATTCTTGATCCTCGAATTTTGTATAAATATGTTGCTTTGTCCTTATTCTAATCATTACCTGCCCATTCCCTGAAGATGCAAGATGTTTACTTGTGAAACGTTGGATCCACCATGAATTTTGCTAACCTGTTGTACCTCATCTCTGAACCCCAGAGGAAAATTGTTAGAAATATTGAAAACTGTAACAATAAAATACTAAATGCTGAAACTGCTATTGCCTTTAACCTCGTCTGTTTAAAACAGAATCTATTACCTGTCTATACTAACATATATATATATATATATATATATATATATATATATATATATATATATATATATATATATATATATATATATATACTGTAAATATAAGATAAAGAAACACAAGAGAAATATAATAGTATAACATATGAAACGCTGCCAACAGAGGTAATTTTTCTTTCTCGACT
Organism: Paralithodes platypus; assembly: GCA_032716605.1. NCBI lineage: Eukaryota > Metazoa > Arthropoda > Malacostraca > Decapoda > Lithodidae > Paralithodes > Paralithodes platypus. The sequence continues at coordinate 28,926,316 of CM064482.1, forward strand.
CAAGTATTTCGGTCAGGTATGACTCGATAAGAGAAATGTTTATAAAACTTTCCAACGAGAGAGAGGGAGAGAAAGAGAGCAAATTGAAAGGTATATAACTGAGATCAGAGACAGAGACAGAAAGCAGACACAATGAGAATTCCAGGGGGAAAAATAGATAAATAGATCGACCGTCAGAAATATAAAACACTTCGTAACCCTAACCTAATTTAGTCGTTGGCATGGAGAAAGAAGAGAGAGAGAGAGAGAGAGTGTGTGTTTGTGTGTGTGTGTGTGTAAAGTCACCAATATGCTTGGGGTGGGTATACTTACGCTTTGTAAGGTTAGGCTAGGACTATAATTTGGCCCAGATTAATAGTCACTGGTTGAAGTAGGGATACTTCAGGCTACCAATCTGATTAACCAACATAAACCAGTATCACACGAACGTCCATTCCCTGAACAATTAACCTGGCAGTTTTCCGAGCGCAGCTTTTAATCCCTTCTTTACCGTCGCCGTCTTTTGAACTTTATTCTGACTACTATTACACAATTTTAGTCCCTTAAAATGGGTCTCCAGCAATTAAGGCTTCGATATATCACTTAACCTTTATTCTACCACAGATCCTTCTTAAGCTGTACGAATCGTCGTTGTAAATATAATTAGAAAAAATTAAAAGACTTCACCGGTACAGAAGGGGTTAATACACTATGTCGCGTAAGCTCATCTAGATGTTGGTTTATTTCCGACGCCAGGCCAACAAAAGATCACAGATGTGTTGCCGGGAAAGATAAAAAAAAACAATCGACTATCGACGAAATTAAATCTCGTGTGATAGTAGATTATGTACTATTTAACATTTAATAAAACAGTAATATGGGTTCCACATATTTAATGATCAATCTCATTTGTTACATATGAAACTGAATAACATCTTTTAATACGCTGTGCTGGTAACTAGGACAACACGAAGAGGTAACAGACAAAATATGTATCGCATCGAGTCAATAATTTTTTTAAAAAGACCTCCGTCTAGTTGTGAAAAACCTGTTATCCTCCGGCAAATTGTGGGGTTGAGTGAGTGAAGGGGGGGACAGTGAATGAAGGAGGATACATGTTTTTCATAATACGTGTTGCTAGCCCCAAACGCGCGAACAACTGTGGCTTTCAACCATCCGACACATCCCCCTTTTATTTATGTGCATCACACAGTCATGTTACATACAAATAAAGTTTATATTTTGTTTTATCCTGTGGAAAGACTACGGATACACCACTCCTGCCCGGGCCTCACACAGTGGCATGACCCAGTCCAGTCGAACTGAGCTCATGACGCTGGTGGCATTTCCCCGGAGGATAGCCATCCCTAGTCTTTGCTTGAGCCAGAGGGTTTCCCGGGGTTCTCCTGAAACTTCTCTGATTTTACGGCCAATTTCATTCACCATCTTAAGGGTGGTAGGGCCGAAGGCTCCTGAAGTTTCGAATGCCAGGGGCTCGAACTGATGATTTCTGGCGATGGCTTGATATTTTTCTCGCTTTTTATTTTCTGCTATCCGGGCGGCTTCACCTGCTTCGTCGGCGTTTCTGGCGATGTTGGTTGTGGAGAAAGTGTCAACACATGTGGCATCCCACACGAGGCACCGGCCATTCTTGTAAGGGAAAGTGGTCATCCCATCTGGCCGTTTGCCGTCTTCTCTGTGAAGTCCATGTGGTTCGAGGATTGATGCATGGTTAGCACTCTGCAGGGCCCGTTTTAATGACATCATTTAGTGCAGAGTGTCTTGGCAGGCGGCCTGCGTTGTAATTACATGACAAGGCATGGTGACCTTGAGCATCCATCCCCCTACCACACATTGCAAGTTTGTGGGTGACAAACTGCCGCACCCACTCTGAGCGCGATGGCAACCCGGAGCGCTTCAGCATCCAAGTGAGTTCCAAGAGGTGGGATGGGGATGGCGTGTAACCACAAGCCACTCTCCGAACGGGCGGCTGCCTGGAGGCGTGCTTTTGCCAACCGGTCTGCATGGGTCGGGAGATTTTCTTGAGTTTTCTTCGCCGAGATGGTATCCCACGCTTTCTGCTTGCTCCTGGAGGTACCCTGAGGCTCCTCCTCTACTCCTGTACTTTCCTTCCAGGTGGTAATCGCTGCTGTTACGTCCAATTACGTGTCATTCCGGGTTGAGAAGAATGGATGGACACTACAAGGTCGTTGGTCGCGATGAGGGAAGAGATAAAGGCTGGGGAGGCAATATCCGAGGCTCTCCGTATGCCCAAGCCCCCGAGGCGGACAGGAAGGGTGGCTTGTGTCCAGGTCCGTTCTTTAAATTCCACGTTGGTGATGCTGGTCACTGCTTCTCGGATTATGCTGTCTAATTCTTGGAGGCCACCATTGTTCGTGTAAGTCATCGATGTGCGCAGGAGGTATTGGAGTTTTGGGAGGGAGAAACAGTTCTTGAGAAGGGTCCAGAGCTGAGTGGGCATCGATGTGTATCAGGCAACTCACGAGACGTTGAAGCTCCTCCTTTTTAACTTGAAGTGCTGGTGGGATTGCTGCCAGAGTTAGTGGGGAACCTAATAGGGTTTGCTGGTGCTCCTGAAGGATCTTTACATCTGGCAATATGCCTCGAAACAGGGCCTGAGTCTCTTCTCCTTGTTCACGTGTGTGGTTGAGGAGGACAAATTCACATTTGGTGTCATTTATCACTAGCCCAGCCTGGCCGAGGTCAGTTACGATGTTATTTAGGTCGGTTAGAACGTTCTCTACTGACCCCCCCAAGATTGCATCGTCCAGGTACCATACATTCAGTTCTGACCTTACTTTGTTAGCTGCTGCATCCACCCCTATTGAGAAAAGAGCAGGACTACCTGGATCTCCCTGCTGTAACCCGGTCGCTGATGGGATTACCGTCTCGCCAAAAATCAGGATTGAAGGTTTGGAATAAGCCTGCCAAAGTAGGGGGTACAGAGTGGGGATGTGTTCTTGAGCTGCACGGAGGAAGACATCCCTGCGAATGCTGTTGAATGCGTTCCGCATGTCAATCTTTAGAAGCACTCGTTTTTCTTGGGCTTGGCTGAGGTAGGTGCGGGTTGCATGTACAGCAGCTTCACACCCCCCTGGAGTTCCGAAACCTAGTTGAACTGGTCTTAAGTGTTGACCTAGGCCATTCGAGAGTGGTTTCAAACCCACCTTTGTGGCAAGGCGGCGGAAGGTGTTCCCTACTGCTATTGGGCGCACACCGCCATCTTTTTTTGCCAGTGCACAGAGTGATGCCCCAAAAATAGGGGTGTGGCACAGTCGGGTACTTCCCCTGTTAAAACCATGTTGATGAATTTGGTGAGGGTTTCCAAGAGTGCCTCCCCAGCAGCTCCTGATCCCTGACCCAAGAGGCCTTTGAGGTGGGCGGATCGGATACCATCTGGGCCCGCGGCTGAGCCTGCTGGGAATGAAGTCACTGCGGCAACCACCTGCTCCTTCGTGACAACTAAATGTTGGCGCATCTGGTCATTTGGAGCAGGGGGGAGGTTTAGGTCCCTAGGTGTAGGTGGGTGCTGTCTTTGTAGGGCTTCAACAACGCCTTGACCAGCAAAACCTTCTGAAGAGGACAACAGTCTGACGCCCCCTTTGATGTCACTATCCGCCAGCTTCGCCGCGACCCTATTACGTAGCTGTTCACCTCCTCTTCCTTGTCCGATGTTGCTTCTGGGCTTCTAGGATCACATATATATATATATATATATATATATATATAGTATATATATATATGTATATATGAAAGCCAGGTAATACATTTTCTTAATACATACGAGGTTTAAAACCCTTATTTAGCGGCGAGCAACATAAGTCGAGTTAAATAAAGCTGGACTATGTGGCGGCGCTCGACATTGTCGAGTGGCAATTCAGCACGTAATGTGGCTGAGAGAGAGAGACAAGTGGTGGCAGAGACTAGCGATGACTGCTCCAGACCACCGCGGCGAACCTACTGACACAAAATCTCAGCTCCCTCCCCCTCTCTCACTCGCTACATACTCAATTATGTATGAAAGTACGAATGACTGCTTTTGCACTCGCATGCGGTTATGCCAAGAAAACTATCCATCATACAAGGATCGTTATGGTGTCATTCGAAAGCTCTGTTTATGCTATATAGGTACTTGTTTTACGTTGGGTCTTATTTAGGCATGAAAATGATCACGTAAAACAGCCCTATTTTGGCTAAAAAACACGCTAATAAACCGCATAGCGCGTTAAGGTGTTAAAGGAAATGGCAATTTCTGCGTTGGAAATTTTATTATTCAAAGTTTCCAGGTCCTGATGAGTTTTCGGTGGGTGGCAGAAAGTAGATGAATGAGATGAGCCAAATGCATGGTGGTACAGGGTTACATAAATGTACATGATGATACAGGATATACGACGCATTTCACTGGACAACCAGCATTATCAAGTAAGGGTAGAATGATATAAAGGTAAACAGGAAGGGGATATATGGAGGGTGGAGGATCAGAGGAGGCGAAAATCAGGGGACAAAAGTCTCCTATTGGTGGAGGGGTATTCTAGGAGTGCAAATAGGGGGACCGCTTCATGCAGGCGCACTGGATGCGGGATGGTGTGGTAGGGTGGCGGGGTCCAAAGCTGATTGGCTGCGTGTCGAGGGGGGTGGCCTAAGTTGTGTGGTCCGTGTGGCGCCGGGGGAATAAAAAGCTGAAGGAGGGTAGCGCGGGGGGCTGCGTCAAGGGCACCGAGGGGCGTGGAGGGGCGTTAGGTCCTGTAGGGTAGTGCCTTTTGGCAGAAGGAAGGATCTGAAGGTCTAGAGTTTGGTTGTTGATGTTAGGATGTAAGGCCCCCCTACTACCCCAGGTAGTAGGGGTAGGCAGCACCAGCCCAGGGAAGTAACTACGCCAAGGTTTCGGGAGACTCAGGGAATAGCCTGAATTCCATTTTCTCTCCCAGGCCTTGGTAGCTGGATACATATCTTTCTGCCTCACACATCAGGGGTATCAGCAAAAACCTCCTTATATAACATACACATCCAACTTCACGACATTGCCCTACATCGCTATCCTGTATCCATAAAATACTACTCTTCCCACTACATATCATACATGTAACACCATACACTTACCTTATAAATATGGCAGTACAATTGTTAAGAGCAAACCTGGTGGTCCCTCGGATATCCACCCCCGGCAGGGTTGGGTTATTGACACAGGGCCCTCCCGGTCGTCATCATGCGACTGTGTCAAGAGCATTGCAACGTCCCAAAGCTGATTGTCAGTACAGCTATTTCTTTAGTAATATAAGGGGACTTCACTCTAACATCAATTCTGTACACCAATTTCTTCAAGCAGAATCCCCTACTCTCCTTTTTTTTGACAGAGACTCAAGTAACATCCACATCTGACACATCTAGATTTAATTTTCCAGGTTATCAACTGCTCCAAAATTTCAGACCTAAAGGTGGTGTATGTTGCTTCGCAAAATCTGAAATTGCCCTGGAGGAGGTTACTAGTTTCAATTGTCCCTATTTTGATTATTCTATATACAAATTAATTTCTGCTGGTAAATTTAAATACATATGTTGCATCTACCGTTCCCCAAATACTCCTCCAGAGCAAAGTCTTTTTGATTCTCTGTCCTCACAACTCAGTGTCCTCAACTTAAATGCTTCTTCTGAAATCACTGTGTTGGGTGATTTTAATGTCCATAATGTTGAATGGCTCACTCATTCAGCCAGGACTGATGATGCTGGTCTTGAATGTGAGCTATTTGCAGACTCATTTAATCTCATTCAACTAGTCAACCAACCCACCCGTGTACCAGATAATCCTAATCATAATTCCCACCTACTGGACTTATTTTAACAACCAATTCAGAAAATTATGATGTTACAGTGAGGTCCCCACTTGGATCTTCTGATCACTGTCTGATACAGGCCACCTGTCTATCACCTACTACACCTTCCCACTATGAACCTGTTTTGGTGACTAAATGGCATTACGATAGGGCAGACTGGGAGGGTCTTCAAGGTTTCTTTATTGATATTCCCTGGACCTCTTTCTTTTCTAATGATGCACACTCCACCTTGAGCCACATACAAGATTTTGTAAAAATTGGAATGGAAACTTTTATTCCTCATCAAAAGTACAGTAAAAGATCTAATTCACCTAAATGGTTTGACCATAATTGTGCTAGAGTAACTGAACAAAAAGCAATAGCCTACAATGCATACACAAGATCAAAAACACATGAAGCCTTTAATTACTTTAGAAACATCAGAAATCATGCCAAAACTGTATTAAACCTAACTAAATCAAACTTTCTCCATAAGCAGGCAAATACACTTCTAAATAATCCAAATGATAACAAAATATTTTGGTATACTCTTAACTCATTCAAATTCAACTTCACTACTGCTTCATCCATTCCACCATTAAAATCTCCGACTGGCAATCTTGTAAGTGACCACGAGGTAAAGCTAACCTTCTTGCGGATATTTTCTCCACCAACTCAACCTTAGATGAAATAAATCAAGATGTCCCTGTACTTAATTTTAATTCACCTGAAATTCCCTCACTTAAGATCCACACCAGACATGTCAAAACTATTTTGCAGAATCTCTCAGTAGATAAGGCTCCTGGTCCAGATGAAATTCCTCCAATAGTACTTAAGAATTGCTCCTTGGTGCTCGCTCCTGTATTGGCAAAATTTTTCCGTCTATGTACTCATACCTCATGCTTCCCCAGTACCCTGGAAAGAAGCAAACATCCATCCAGTTCCTAAAAAAGGTGCCTCTTCAGATCCATCAAACTACAGACCAATAGCTATAACTTCCACTCTTGGTAAAGTCTTTGAAATTATATTAAATAATCACATAATTAAGCATCTGGAGAATAATAAATTAATCAGTGATAGGCAATATGGTTTTAGACGATGTCGATCAACTGCAGACATTCTTTGCCTTCTTACGCATCAAATCAACCAAGCTACAGACCAACATGGTGAAACACATACAATAGCACTGGATATATCAAAGGCATTTGATAGAGTCTGGCATCAATCCTTATTGTCGAAGATGTCACACTACGGCCTTGCATCATTAGTTCCACTAATTTCTTCTTATCTTCATAACAGAAAAATACGTGTAATGGTAGATGGCCTGTATTCTCAATTTCACTCAATAAATGCTGGTGTTCCCCAGGGATCAGTTTTGGCCCCAACTCTGTTCCTCATTCATATCAATGATCTCATATCTACCACTCATAATCCAATACATTCCTACGCAGATGACTCAACACTCCACAGTTCCTTCACATTTACCAATTCTTTCACCCAACCCGATCTTATAAATTCAAAAATAAACACTGCAATTTCTCTGAACCAGGACCTTTCTAGAATTAATGAATGGGGACAAGAGAATCTAGTTTCCTTTAATGCACAGAAAACCAAGTACATTCAATTTTCTAACCGACAGAATCTCACTGACTCCCATATATTTTTTAATGATGTAAATATTCCCACTTCCCCTAGTATTGACATTCTTTGTGTAACATTAACTACTAACTTGAGCTGGACACATTATGTTAGAAGCATTGCTAAGAATGCCTCTAAAAAACTGGGACTCCTGTACAGAGTTCGAGAATTCTTCACTGACGAGCAGTTGGCCGTAATATATAAAAGTCACGTGCGCTCTCAGATGGATTACTGTTCACCTCTGGGGTGGAAGTGGAGTGGTTGCATTGAGGCAGTTGGACAAAATTCAAAATAAAGCTATTAGATTAATCAATAACCCTGCAATCACACAGGACCTTCCTACATTATTCATACGAAGAAACGTTGCATCCCTTGCATTATTCTACAGATATTTTCACAGCAATTGTTCCGAGGAACTTGCTTCAATTGTGCCGCCTCTCCACATCTTTCCCCGTAGAACTAGGGCAGCTGAGAGCGCCCATGAATTTACACTTTCTCCTCCACAATGCAGAACTTCTGCTTATCAGAATTCATTTATCCCCAGAGCTACTACTCTTTGGAATTCACTTCCCTCGAATTGCTTTCCACAAACTTACAATCTACAAATGTTTAAATCCAGTTGTTACAAACATTTTATGAATGGAGGATGCCTTTAGGCACATGGACCTTTTGTTTATCTGTGTTTTTCCTTCCTCCGTTCATTGTCTCTTAAAAAAAAAAAAAAAAAAAAAATATATATATAACGCTTCGAGTATAGGTAATCTTCTTGGGTCACTTTCTTTATCGAGTATGGTGGTGTGTTTCTCTAACTCGTTGCGTGTGAGGTGGGGGTGGTTGGGGGTGAGATAGTGGTCTTTGATGGCTCCAGGCTTAAGGTGAAGCGTTAACCGACGTGAAAGACGAGTCTGCGTCATGGCCAATATAGGAATGAGGTCCACAGTCCTCATAATTACAGGTATGTTGGTAAATGACGTGATCGTCGGTCATCGGGCTCTTTATCTTGGTGGAAGCTGGTTTATTGCGGATAACGAGGTTGGAGGTCTTGGGGGATTTGTAATAAATTATTAATTTGATTTTGTTTTCCGGGTTGGTTGGGTGGAAATGCTTGGAGATTATTTCTTTTAAGACGGCCTCGTCATTTTTGTGTTCAGAGGACATGTAATTGCGGTAGAAGATCTTAATTTCATTGGGGGGGTCAATGTTGGGAGGGCTTTGGGTGTACCATTTTCAAGATGGTGGTTGATGGTGCTGGAGATGTCGGAGTTGGAGTATCCATTATTCACTAAAACTTGGGATAGTCTTTCTAGTTCCTGGTGGGTGTCGGCCCAGGTAGAGCAGTGCGTGAGGGCTCTCCTTACATAGGCGGAGATGGAGGATAGAAGATAACGGCGGGGACATTCACTATCGCCGTTGAGGCATTGTCCTGTGTTAGTTGGTTTAGTGTAGACGGTGGTTTTGAACCCATGGTCGTTCAGAGCTACGAGGATGTCGAGGAAGGGGAGTTGTCCATTGTTAGATTTTTCAAAGGTGAAGTTAAGTCCGGAGGAGGTCATGAAGCGACGCTGGAGTTCCTGTAGTTCGTGGAGGTCCTTGATTTGCACGAAGATGTCATCCACGTATCTACAGTAGACGGCGGGTCGTTGGGCAGCTAGGAGCTCTTCCTCTATGGTACCCATAAAAAAGTTCGCAAAAAGAACTGCTAGGGGTCTGCTCATTGCCACACCGTCTATCTGCTTGTACATATTGCCCCGGGGGCAAAGGAAGGGGGCCTCCTTGGTACACAGCTCCAGTAGTGTTTTCAGGGCCTTCTCCGGGATGTCCAGTGTTGGTGTATCAGGGCAATGGTAAATTCGACGTAGAATCATGTCAATAGTCATATCCACTGGCACGTTGGTGAACAGGCTTTCTACGTCGAGGGAGGCGATTGTGTGGTTGTTGTTCCTGGGGGCGTCTCGTAAAATTTCCAAGAAATCGTGGGCTGAGTTCAGGTTGTATTGGCTGGGCACATAAGGGGTGAGGAGGTTGCTCAGGGCCTTGGCAATCTGGTAGGTGGCAGTGGGGATCTGAGAGATGATGGGGCGGAGGGGGTTCCCAGGTTTGTGTGTTTTGATGGTTCCGTACGCATAACCAGGGGTGTATTCTCCGACGAGTTTTTTAAGGTGGACCACTCCTTGTTTGGCGTTGATGGCTGTGATGGTGGTGTTGGCAGTACGTTTGATTTCGTCGGTTGGGTTGCGGGTGATCTTTTTAAATTTGGTGTTGTCATTTAAGATGACGTCCATTTTTCTAAGATATTCCTCCTTGTTAAGAATCACGAGGCAGGAAGCTTTATCCGCACGACGGATGATGATGTTGGGGTTGTCTCTTAATTGTTTGGCAGCTTGGAAGTGTTGTTTGTTGAGGATTTTGCTATGGTGAGTTCCTCTGGTTTGGGCGGCTTCAGCGAGGAGAGTAGGTTGTAGGGCGGGAGTAGTGGTGACCTTGCCATCCTTCTTGAGTCGTAGGATGTCGTCCAGGAGGATTTCCGTTTCTAGGCGTTTCCGGTGTGGATCAGGTTTGGAGCTGTAGTGGCAGTTGAGGCCTTTGTTGAGGAGGTGTTCTTGGTCCAGGGTCAGAATGGTGTTAGTACTTGATAATGCTGGTTGTCCAGTGAAACGCGTCGTATATCCTGTATCATCATGTACATTAATGTAACCCTGTACCACCATGAATTTTGCTCATCTCATTCATCTACTTCCTGCCACCCAGCGAAAACTCATCAGAGACCTGGTAACTTTGAATAATAAATTTGCTACGCAGAAATTGCCATTTCTTTCAACCTCGTATGTATTAAAGAAAATATATATATATATATATATATATATATATATATATATATATATATATATATATATATATATATATATATATATATATATATATATATATATATATATATATATATACAGAATATATAATATATATATTATATATATATGATATATACCTGTATATATATATATATATATATTATAAAATATATATATATATAATATATATATAATATATATATATATATATATATATATATATACCGGTATATATATTTATATATAGATATATGTTAGTAAAGCCAGGTAATAAATTTTCTTTAATACATACGAGGTTGAGAGGTTGAAAGAAATGGCAATTTCTGCGTTGGAAATTTTATTATTCAAAGTTTCCAGGTCTCTGATGAGTTTTCGCTGGGTGGCAGGAAGTAGATGAATGAGATTAGCAAAATTCATGGTGGTACAGGGTTACATTAATGTACATGATGATACAGGATATACGACGCATTTCACTGGACAACCAGCATTATCAAGTAAGGATAGAATGATATACCAAACTCTGGACCTTCATATCCTTCCTTCTGCCAAAAGGCACTATCCTACTGGACCTAGCGCCCCCCCTCGCTCCCCGGTGCCCTTGACGCAGCCCCCCGCGCTACCTCCTTCAGCTTCGTCTTCTGCCGGCGCCACACGTACTACTACGCAACTTAGGCCACGCCCCTCGACACGCAGCCAATCAGCTTCGACCCCGCCAACCGACCACCACCTTCCCGCATCCAGTGCGCATGCGTGACATGGTCCTCTCTCTTTTTCTCTCCTAGAATACCCCTCCACCAATAGCAGACTTTTGCCCCCTGATTTTCGCCTCCTCTGATCCTCCACCCTCTATAATTATATACCCTTCCTGTTTACTTTTTATATCATTCTTTCCTTACTTGATAATGCTGGTTGTCCAGTGAAACGCGTCGTCATATAATCTATATCATCATGTACATTAATGTAACCCTGTACCACCATGAATTTTGCTAATCTCATTCATCTACTTCCTGCCACCCAGCGAAAACTCATCAGAGACCTGGAAACTTTGAATAATAACATTTCCAACGTAGAAATTGCCATTTCTTTCAACCTCGTATGTATTAAAGAAAAAATATATAATATCATATATATATATATATATATATATATTATATATATATATATATAATATATATATATATAATATACCGGTATATATATATATATCGGCATATATAAAAAAAATGCATTTCTGTAAATAAAGAACCACATATATTACTTAATGTACTGTGTAAATAGTTTTGTTATGCTCTTATTAAGATGAAATGAATTAATCTACCAAGTGTAATGAGTAACCGTAGCATTATTTAGTTTGGTCCTAAAATATCAATTATACAATTACATTTAACTTAGCGGATATCACCAATACACAGAGACAAAAATAAAATATAAATAACATACAAAATATAACGGCATTGGTGATAAATAAAGCTCCACCCAAATCTGATGGCAGAAATAATATTCCATTACAACAAGAGGAAAATAATGTGAGAGAGCTAAAGTTAAGGGGGGTCACCTGCTTATTTCCTCTTTCTCTCCTTTTCTCCCTTTCTCTGGCTTGTATCCATTTACCTCTATTCAGCAAACTGTTTTAAGACGTGTACCCCCATCCAGGTGTCGATTTCTTTCTAGCGAGCGATAGCGAGCCAGCATTGTATGGAGAAATCAGGCTTCGCCGGAGACATTTTTCTATCGAAAAATTTACACATCTCGCTTACTCTAAACATATATATATATATATATATATATATATATATATATATATATATATATATATATATATATATATATATATATATATATATATATATATATGCTGGCTCGCTACTGCTCGCCAAGAACATATTGACACCTGGTTGGGAGTAAACGTCTTAAAACAGTTGGCTTAATGGGGCCGAATGGATACAAGCCAAAGAGAGAGGGAGCGAAAGAGAAATAAAGCGAGGTGGGCTCCCTTAAAGTTAAGGCAGAGATAGGCTGAACGTTATGGCATCCAGGGATAAAGATGTATGTGTGTGTGTGTGTGTGTGTAAGTGTGTGTGTGTGTGTGATTATGCATTTGTATGTGTGTGTGTGTGTGTGTGTGTGTGTGTTATGTATTTTTATTGTGTGGTCTATGTGTGTGTGTGTGTGTGTATGTGTTTATGCATTTGTATGTGTGTGTGCCTATGTGTTTGTGTGTGTGTGTGTGTTTATGTGTGTGTGTGTGTGTTAATGCATTTGTAGGTGAGTAAATCGAAGTGGTGGTGTGTGGTGTTTATGTGTGTATGTGTGGTGTGCATGACAGAAAGTGAGAGGGGAGGATAACAAACGAAAATGGAAGAGGGAATTCTAATGAGAGCTTTACGTAATATTTCAAAACCTTAAAATAAATAGAATTAAATTGAGATTTATAATGAGAGAAGATAACAGAGAATATTAAAATATGAAAACATAAATATTGATAAGGGAAATGTTTTGATCCTATAAGATTATAAAAGCAAGATACAGTCCATGCATTAAGGGAGTTCAGACGGTATTGTTCAGCTTAATGTACTCGTTCAGCTCAGTGGTTTAAGGAGGGGTTTAATTTGCTCTCTAAACCTCTATCAAAATTTAAAAAAACAAAAACACCCACAAGACCCCCCATCGATATAAATTTTTAAATGTTTCGATAAAAACATGTTCTGGCCGAAGGCCGATTCCTCTTCAAATACAGGCTCGCTATCGCTCGCCAGGAACAAAATCTACACCTAATTGGCACGAAAGGTCTTACTATTGGCAAAGAAATGGGGCAAAAGGTATGAAAATCGCCAAACTAATGGGGCAAATGTTTTGAAATCTCATAACAAATAAAGCTAAACATGGGGGAGAAGGGGTCCAGAAAAATGACCTGTCTCCCCTTAATGCTTGAAGAGCTGTGCTGGAGTTATGAGATGGAATGCCAAAGTTAGGACGTAGATTGGCTGAACTGAACGACCAGGGGGTTATAAACATTAAACCCCTTCTGTCACGCGACGTCTTTTTCATTATAGTCTATAGCATGTTGTACAGTTTAAGAAGGATCTGTGGTAGTCAAATGGGTTCAATAATATAGTTCGAAGCCTGTTAATTGTTGGACAATAGAATGAATACAATCGTCTATTAGTTGCCAGAATATAGTGAAAAGTACATGACCGGTATTGAACGGGTTAAGGTTTCCAATGTGGAGGAAGAATAAACACCCATATATGGTGTTAGAGGGGCTAGAGGATTAGACAACCATATATGGTGTTAGAGGGGCTAGAGGATTAGACAACCATATATGGTGTTAGAGGGGCTAGAGGATTAGACAACCATATATGGTGTTAGAGGGGCTAGAGGATTAGACAACCATATATGGTGTTAGAGGGGCTAGAGAATTAGACAACCATATATGGTGTTAGAGGGGCTAGAGGATTAGACAACCATATATGGTGTTAGAGGGGCTAGAGGATTAAACAACCATATATAGTGTTAGAGGGGCTAGAAGATTAGACAACCATATATGGTGTTAGAGGGGCTAGATGATTAGACAACCATATATGGTGTTAGAGGGGCAAGAGGATTAAACAACCATATAGTGTAGAGGGCTAGAAGATTAGACACAACCATATATGGTGTAGAGGGCTAGATGATTAGACAACCATATATGGTGTTAGAGGGGCAAGAGGATTATAATGTTGAAATAGAGAGAGAGAGAGAGAGAAGGAGAGAGTACAAAGGAGTACAAAGGAGTACAAAGGAAATCAAGCAACAACAGATCTAGTGACCCTTCTAGGTTGCTTGTCCTCCAAAACACTGAGGATCAAGTGTCCAAACAGTGGTTTAGAGTGGGTAAGGGAACATTGGAAAGGGAATTACTGCCCTGGAACTAATGTCCGTGGCAGGATTAGGAAGTTAGTAGGGGACAGATGGGTTAGTAACTGAGGGGGGGATAAAATAAAGTTATTCATTTACAAACGCAGTCAGTCGCGGGTTTGATGCGAGATATTTGTCTATGCGGAGTTTAAATGAATCAACGGTGATGCAGTCTATAACGTTTCGGGGAAGCCCATTCCACAAGTTGACAACTCGATTGAAGAAGAAATTCTTAGATTCGTGTGAGTTAAAAGATTTACCAATAATTTTGCAACCGTTTCCCCGCGTGTAATTAGATTGGTCGATAGTGAAGTACTTACTACAGTTCATATTGTCGATGCCTTTGATGATTTTGAACACTTGAATTAAGTCACCTCTTAATCTGCGCTGGGTTAAAGGAAATAGATTTAATTCTCTAAGACGCTCTTCGTATGGTTTGTTCTTTAGGCTAGGTATCATTTTGGTAACTCTACGTTGAACTCGTTCTAGCTTGTTTATATCTTTTTGGTAATAAGGGCACCAGGATTGAACGCAGTATTCCAGAAGAGGGCGGACTAAGGAATTGTAAAGGGTTAGGATAACTTCTTTGGATTTATGCTCAAATGACCTGCCTATAAAGCCAATTATTTTGTTTGCCTTCTTAACAACTTCTGAACATTGTTGACTCGGTTTTAGGTTACTCGATATTGTTACTCCCAGATCGGTTTCTCTGTTTACATTCTTAAGCTGAGTGCCATTCATCGAATAGTTTGCTTTCTCATTTAGGTATCCGATATGTAGTACTTTACATTTATCCGCATTGAAACTCATTTGCCAAATTTGGGCCCAACATGACAATTTATCTAGATTGTGTTGCATATCGTCAACTTGTTCTTTTGAGAGTAACGCTATTTGCAATTTTTGTATCGTCAGCAAATTTTGAGATTGTACAGGTGAGACCCTCATCTATGTCGTTGATGTAAATTAGAAAGAGAATTGGTCCTAGTACCGATCCCTGGGGTACCCCGCTACTTACATTGGTCCATTTTGATGCCTTACCGTTTATGACTACTCTTTGCTTTCTGTCGCTGAGCCAATTTTCTATCCATTTCAACACACCGTCTTGTATTCCATGCGCTTTTAGTTTTAGCAGTAAACGTTTGTGGGGAACTTTGTCAAAGGCCTTTTGAAAATCAAGGTATATAATATCTACAGCTTTACTCTCATCGTAGAGGTTGAGGATATCGTGGAAGAAGTCTAAGAGGTTTGTTAAACAGGAACGTTTTTTAGGAAAGCCGTGTTGAGTATCTTTAAGTATGTTATTTTCCTCTAAGTGATTTACGAGTCTGTCTCGTATGACCGTTTCTAGCATTTTACATACAACTGAGGTTAAGCTAATTGACGATATTTACTGGGTAGGGATTTGCTGCCTTTTTTGAATATCGGTGTTACGTTGGCTAGCTTCCACTGATCGGGCATAGTTCCAGACTGCAAGGATTTATTGAATAGTAATGTCAGTGGTTTAGAGAGCTCATCCTTAGCTTCCTTTAGAACTCTAGGCGAGATTGTATCAGGTCCAGGCGTTTTATTTACCTTGAGTTTATCTAAACAATTCAATACTTCTCTCTCTGTAACGGTGATATTGCTTAGAACATCTGAATTATCAATCTGAATCGGCGATGGTGTAGGGATATCACTGAGGTCTTCTGTTGTAAAAACTGATGCAAAGAAGGTATTGAGGGCATTACTCATTTGTTCTTCGTCTTTGGTGTATTCTCCATTTTCATCGACTAACGGTCCAACAGTTGAAGTAACAACTTTTTTCTTTCTGATATAACTATAGAATTCTTTTCGGGTTTGTTTTACTTTGATTCGCAATATGTAACTCTAAGGTCTTTTTACTTTGCTTAATTAACTTTTTGGCTTTGCGTCGTAGCTCTACAAATTTCAGCCGTTCTTCGTCATTTTGTGAGGATTTTAATCTATCATTAGCAAATTTTTTAGCAAGCAGGCAGTTTGAAATATCTTTATTCCACCATTTGGGCTTATTATTATGGCCTGGACGCCGAGTTTTCGATGGTATGCAGTCTTGCACTGCTTTTAGGTAGGTGGCTTCGAATAACTTCCAAGATGTATTTATGTCGTTATTGTGAATTAAAAAGCTCCAGTCATTTCTTTAAACATAGCTCTAAGTTTATGGAAGTTTGCTTTCTTGAAATTAGGGACTTTTTCGATGCTACTATTTGGTTCGTTACTAGTAAACTTTAAAGTGAAAGTTATCGTACGATGGTCGCTGTTACTGAATTCATCACCAACATTCAAATTCTCTATTAATTCTTCTTTTGTTGCAAGTACAATGTCAAGAACGTTATTACCACGGGTCGGCGTTCCAACAAATTGATAAAGCGAACTCTCTTGCAAGTTCGTATACAAGTCATGTCCGGAGTGTGAAGTAAGAGTATCGCCCCACTTGGTCACAGGTAAATTAAAGTCACCAAAAATTACGGTATCTTGTGAGTTACTTACATCTGCAATTTGTTCGTAAATATCTCGGTCAGTTTGCACTGATTGAGCTGGAGGTCTGTATATTAATGCAAGTATTATTTTGGTACTTTATTATTCTTTATTAGCCCAAAAGATGCGTCGACGTTTCACAATTTGAGGTTTTGACAAGAGGGTAGGTTAAGACTTTCTTTGATATAAAGTAAAACGCCACCTCCATTTCGATTTATTCGGCTTTTCTCAAACATTACATAACCGGGAAGTGAATACTCTGCTAAAAAGTCTCTATCTTCTGTATTGAGCCAAGATTCTGTTATGCCAATCACATCATAATTTTCTGTAAACACTAGCTCCTCTAAATCTGAAAATTTATTGCGTATGCTACGAGCGTTTGCATAGAAAACCTTTAAATTTGTTATTTTAGAACTCACGGAACGCTCTTTAATAATATTTTTGGTTCTTGTCGGATCTACATTTATGTTCATGGCTGTCCTCGGTCCTCGCTGTCTTCGGTCCTTATCGCTGGTGGTCCTCGGTTGCCTCTGTTTTTTTCTTGGCGTTGGATGATTTATGTCACTGCTGCTTCTTCTCGGATGGCGTTTTTTGATCCATGGCTGCGGACTGCTTCGTGTAGGAGACGACCCATGCGTGCTGAACCCACAGGGTTTTAGATGAGTGCCATCCTTGCGGAACAGAGTAGGCTGGTTGTAGAAGTTGTCCCAGAGGTTGATGAATTCAACTTCTTCCCTCAGACACAAATGTTTTAGTCGGCTATTTGTGCTGAAAGCCTTGTCGTAGAATTTGTCAGGTGCGTCGATTCTTGGGGAGAATGCCTGAGATGATGATATTCCCTGACTTGTTTTTGTAGTGCTGGATCATCTTGCGATATTTCTCCATCAACTCTTCGGATCTGGTGCGCATGACGTCATTTGAACCAGCATGGATGACAAAAAGGGTATTTTCATTTGCATCCTTTGTGGTATCTTCGAAGGCTTCCACAATGTCGTCCAGTCCAGCTCCTGGGATGCAAAATCTTTTTTCGTTGATTTGGGACTCTGTCGCAGAACTCTTCGACCTGTCCTCGTAGGATGGAATCCCCAACGAGCCTGGTCTCTTCTGGTTCGTCTTCCATCTCTACCAATATCTCAAATCTGTTGGACATTGTGACTGGTAGATGAGACCTTTTCTGCGTTGGCCGTGCACCGTTCCTCACTGGTGTAAATCCGGAAACCTGTGCTGGCGGGACTCTACGTACAGGTCGGGGAGAGGAGTGGTTAGAACAGGGGGGGGGTGTTGGTACTGTTCGTGCTAGCAGGCTTCTTGCACGAGGAGTGGGGGAGAGACTAAGGTGAACAGGGCGGCTGTCCTGGTTTGATGTCGGCTCAGGTTCGTCAGAAGCATCTGCTGCAGTGTCTACTGCAGGTGTTGGATTGTTGGCAGATGACGTTGGGGCGGTGGTGGATGCTGGAGTTGAAACAATTGGAGTTAGTGATACTCCAACGTTGAGTGTTACAAACTCTTGGAGTGATTCCAGCTTCCTGGTGAGGGCGTTGATCTTGTTGAGGGCTTCATCCAATTTTGCTGTCAAATCCTCTCGTTGCTGGCAGAGTCGGCAGACTTGTGGATCGGCAGGAGCAAACATGGAAGCACCAAACCTACCGGCGCAGTTCGTACAGGCACGAGGCATGGTGACGATCACTTTCTTCAGTTCACTTCACTCACTTAACTCACTTTAAAAACACTAAACTCACTTTAAAAACACTTCACTCCCTTCAGGTCGCTTCACTTACTTAAATAGGCCTAACCGAAAACAAAAATGTTGAAATACACACAAATAGGTTATCAGCGGTGATAGCCTAACCAAAAATTAAAACAAAACAAAATTAAATTTGAATACGCAGTGATAGCCGAACCGAAAACAATTTTATGTTTATTTAAACAGAAATAGGCCACCAGGGGTTATAGCCTATCCTAACCGAAAACAAAAATTATGAAATACCGGTACGCAGAATAGGTCACCAGCGGTGATAGCCTAACTGAAAATTTAAAAATTGAAGTACGCAGAAATAGGCCACCAGGGATGATAGCCTAGACTAACCGAAAACAAAAATAACCGAAAACAAAAATTATGAAATACCGGTACGCAGAAATAGGCCACCAGCGGTGATAGCCTAGACTAACCGAAAACAAAAATAACCGAAAACAAAAATTATGAAATACTGGTACGCAGAAATAGGCCACCAGCGGTGATAGCCTAACTGAAAATTTAAAAATTGAAGTACCGTACGCAGAAATAGGCCACCAGGGATGATAGCCTAGACTAACCGAAAACAAAAATAACCAAAAACAAAAAAAGTATGAAATATGCAGAAGTAGGCTACCAGGGGTGATAACCTACCTAAAAAAGCAAAACAAATATATATATATATATATAATAGAATATGTGACTAAATATACAATTCACCAAATAGAGATTATATAAAAATAAAGTGTAACTGCACACAAGGGGTTAATATACTGTATCAACAGATGGCGCTGGTGTCACTGTAGGCTAGTCAAGCAGGATTATATTTAGATAAACAAAGTTATCAGTCAAAGGTTACTACAGTACAAGATCATGCAAGCAACAACTAAAATTACAGATATATATAGCTACAGTAGGATACTGAATACGATAACTACTAGAGTTAATAAGAAAATACAAAGCTAGGTCGATTTAGAGGTGCGTGTGCGTCGTCTGCTACAAGCTAGGATAACAAATGTAAACAACAATGTTTATCAGTCAGAAAAGCAATAAAATAACATGCACGGCAACTACAGAACTATGTGGAGGTTAAACAAGCACTTAACTACTGTTCATGCAATGAATAAAGGGAATTGGGATATGAAATACTCAAATTAGGATAGAGTTTTCTCAGTGGCGATGCGGAGCTGTAGGCCGTGCTAAAGCCGGCGGGTGAGAGAGTATAGAACACAAAATCCGTGTAGAGAGATTAAGGGTACAATTTATAAAGATTAAATATGTAGAATACAGGTAGCAAGAGCTGGGTACTGTCTTGATAGCGTAATGCATTAGTGCGTGGAATTCCGGTGTGAGTATCCTAGGTTCGAGTCCTTGGAATGCCACATGTACGTGTTGATTTCATTAATTAAGTTTAGAAGTGAAGTTGGTTGCTGAAAAATGTTACGAATGACTTTGACAGTCACTGTAAGTATGGGTTAAGATTGGGAAGACGTTTTGAGATACGCTCCTATCTTTTAAGGGTTAAGTTATGAACTCTTAGTAAGGATGACTTAAGGTGTCGATGTCCTTGTAACAGCGCATTTTGAGCGACTGTACACTCTAGGGTAACTCATATAATCACTTGTATAACTCACACCCTTATAACAGTTATTCACTTACTTAAGTATACTACTGTACATTCTAGTTGGGAATGATCTCCCTATAGACAGATCATCTCCCCACCTATAAAAGGACTTGGTACAATTCTTGCAGAGTAAGCAAGCGTTCCCACGGTCTTCTTAAAGTATTGCAGCAACTCCAATATGATTGCTAGCAACATGTATCGTATGACTCCACACTGGTCAGAAGCCGGCACGCTCGAGCCTCCAGGCATTGAGCAGTAGCAGTAGAGCCAGCCATTAGGAAGGTTAACCCTTCATGCGGCCGTGGTAATTAATACAGTGACATATACAGTGACAGTACGATACAGTGCGATAATTAGTTTGTGTACCATTATAAATTTCGCTATTCTTATTCTTTATTCTTTTACAGGAAAGATTATAATCACAGGAATATAGCTCAATCTAATTGCTTTTATAATATAGTGCAAAGCTGTAGGTATTTCCCAGTCGGGTAGCTACAATACCTACAAAGACAATCAATAACTCAAACCAGCCCCTAATTAAGCATAATATATTTTGTTGGTAAATAAACCCTAGAAAACCCAATAGTGTCTTTACTTCAAATCAATACCTTAACAAATTACCTCTCAACATGTTTTTACAGTGAAAACCTCAACTACAAGCATAATCAAGGACAATTAAGGTAAGAGGTAAAAAGGGCAACCATAAAGTCACCGCTACATCCTTATAGGAGTTATTATATATATGTTTTAGTTATAGGTTGATTGTAGATTGATCTCAGCTCTCGTTCACTGCTCTCGTAGTTTGATATATTATTTAGGTAGATATAGTAATAGTAATGCTGCCACCGTTTACGTCCTTTTAAACCTAATAAATATAATATTGGTACTTATAGGTAAAAGGGTAAATCAAAGAATGTTTGGTATTCAAAACTAACTTTGATATTTATTCAAGTACCAACTGAATAGAGTTTACAGAAGTACTAACTATAAGTAAGGGAGGCTTCCCTAGATATGAGAGGGAAGCTCTAAGGGCTTCTTGTCTTGCCCGTGGTTAAATCCTATCTCCCCTTTCAATACCTCTCTCCACCTCACACCTCCACTGGTCACCTCGAAACACCTCACAGCCACGTGATCGTCATTGGTCATACGATCAGATGCTTGGGCGACAATCAAGGTTCCAGAGTAAGCTTTAATAGTGTGGGAAAGGAACCTGAGTCAATGGTTTTAGAAGGGGGAAGTTACAAAGAGTTCCAATGAATACCCCCTCAGAATGTATAGTTGCCTACATAATATCATTCATAGCAAGTATATTATCTTAAAATTATATGAAAGATGGTTATAATGATTTCATAGTAAATAGTATAATCTTGAGATGTAATACGCCCTCACTAAAATCTTGCTTATCCACTGCAAGGAAGATACTTAAAATTATGTGAGAGTAAAAGAATTAAATTAAAGATTACAAAACAAATTCAGTTGAAGAAAAAATCAAAAGTGGAATGGAAATTTTCTAAGCATTTTGTTAATAAAATATAAAGGTTATAGTAAAATTATAAAGAATGGATTAAAATTGAACAAAGCAAACATAATTGCTAAGACAATGAAAAATAAAATCATTGCAAAAAGAAAAATACTAAAGGTATTATCTTCAAACAAAATTCCAATTAGAAAACAAAAAACAAAGACACATACAATAGTGATATGTCTGCTGTAAATCGATTAACAAAGCAAAGATATACAGACTTATAAAACAAGGTAAAACTTAAAATATACAGCTTCAAGCCAAAAAAAAAAAAAAAAAAAAATCCTAGGTAAATAATAAAATACTGCAGGACAAAAAATGAAGTCCTACTTAATAGGATAAACAAATAATAAACGAAATAAACACACAAGTCCACTTAGGATAAACCCATGGTGTGATAATAAATAATATCCAAGTATATAACAAAAAATATATATATTAAAACCTTCCAAGTTTGATGTAACCCATTTAAAACCAAAAATAAAAACAGTTAAAACCTGATGTAAAATAAAAGGAATAAACATCCTATCTATAGGAACATGATATATATCAATATTAAACACAGCCAGCCACAATCCCGTGGAGTGTAATATAATACCTTCCTAATCTGAAAAAAATGTAATTGCCCAAATAAAATCACATAGACAATTCGAGTAAAATTCAGATATAAATGATTTCATCCGGGAGCTACCCGTTTTCCAAAATAATGCATTTCCTATGGCCAAATCCTAAAATACAGAATAAAATCACACACTCTTCGAAGTAAAACCCCAGTTTCAACTGGGGTTGAAAACAAGGAATTACACCTGGATTAGGCCTGCACACCGTAATGAAAGGGCAGGCAAAGACTATGCAAGAACAATAATATACCACACTTGGGCAACAAATTTTCACAAAAAAAAAAAAAAAACAAAAAAAAAAATATAATAAGATATATGTGAGAAAGTTCCAAAGTTGAGACAGAGATAGGCTGAACTGAATGGCCGGGGAGTTAAGGGACCCCACCTCGCTTTTGTTCTCTCTCTCTCCCTCTCTCTTTGCCTTGTATCCATTCGGCCTCATTCAGTCTACTGTTTTAAGACGTTTACCCCCATCCAGGTGCCAATATTTTCCTGGCGAGCGAGCCATCGAGCCAGCATATATATATATATATATATATATATATATATGTATATATATATATATATATATATATATATATATTTGTTTTTTACAGCATGCTAAATGTGTACATTTTTCGATAGAAAAATGTCTCCATACAATGCTGGCTCGCTATCGCTCGCCAGGAAGAAGTCGACACCTGAATGAGGATAAACGTCTTAAAACAGTTGGCTGAATGGGGCCGAATGGATACAAGCCAGAGAAAGAGAGAAAATGAGAGAAAGAGAAAACAAGCAGGTGACCCCCCCTTAAAAAAAGAGCAAAAGTCTGGCTCGAATAAAAGAGAAAGGAAGAAAGATTTAAAAGATAGGATCATGACAAATGTATAAAACGAGTAATAAATAAGAGGAGAGAGAGAGAGAGAGAAAGAGAGAGAGAGAGAGAGAGAGAGAGAGAGAGAGAGAGAGAGAGAGAGAGAGAAAATACTAATACGTCTACTAATACTAGATGCAGCATTACATTGCGGTGTATAGAGATTGTAAGAACTAATAATATGAGGAGAGTTGATGAGGCGAAATGCTTTGATTCTACCCTTTCAAGGAGTATATGGGCACACAGTACCCCTGTATAGAACAAGAAGCTGTGCGGAGGTAAAAAACGCATGGAGATGGTTGAGCACACCTACCTTCAGAGAAGCTGTTTTTAGCATGAATGATAATATAGTTTTTCCAAGAAAGGCCAGAAGAAAAAGAGACACCAAAAATATTGATAATGGATGAAGGGTTGATTTGTGTGTCATTGAAGTGCAAGGGATAGTCATGTGGAAGATTGTGACTGGTAGATGAATGGATAAATTGGGTTTTGGAAGCATTGAAAGCAACAAGGTTATCTCTACCATAATTGGAAATAGTTGATAGATCAGAAGATGGCGTGCCTCATCACTTTAGTTTTGAAGTAACTAAATGATGGGTCGCTATGCACAGTTAGTTGTATTATGTATGGTAGAGTCATTGTCATATGAGTGGGAAGGACTAAAAGTATATTTGAGAAGATCATTAATGAATATTAGAAATACAATTGGATATCGGACAGAAGGAAGCAAAGCGGATTGAAGAACTCAGGGTTGCAGTCCTCTGCAAAGAGAGTCCTAAAGCGTTCTTCAGCTATGTGAACAGCAGGAACCATTCAAAAGTAACATTGGACATCTAAAGGATCCAACAGGCCAACTTCAAACCTCTGACACTGACATAGCTAAATCCCTAAACGACTATTTTGCCTCAGTATTTGCAAGGGAAAATACCAGTGACATGCCAAGTCCAGGACTAGTACATAAGGGTGAAGTTCTTAGCAGAATTACTGTATAATTATGTACCCCAGAGGATGTAGCAAGAAGAATAGATAAGGTAAATAGGTTCAAGTCATCCGGCCCAGATAGCTCTCTTCCCCGAGTTGTACGATAAGTGTGAGATGAAATCGCACCTTTCTTGGCAGACATCTTCAATAAATCACTAGAAAATGGAGAGGTCCCTGAAGACTGGAAACTGGCCAATGTGACCCCAGTCTTTACGAAAGGGGATCACGAGTGTCCCAAGAATTATCGGCCAATTAGCTTGAGTTCTATCATAGTAATATTCTTAGAAGGGATACTAGTAGACAAGATAGTTGAATACCTAGAAATTAACAATTTATATAATTACAGATTCCCAACATGGATTCAGGCTACACCGATCATGTCTTACCAATTTGCTGGATTTTTACCATGAAATACTAAGTGAGTGTGTAAAGTTGAGCCATAATATTAGCCCTATATATCTAGCTGCCGAATTTTAGCTTTCTGTATCAAACTTTATGGAAGCAAATCCAAATTGTCTTATTCACAACTCGTCTTGGGTTTCTCAGGGTTGCGTATGCAGTGTAGCTACACAAGGTCATAGAACCATTAGTGCATCACATATATTGGCATGTCAGATATGTCTACCTTTTTTCCGCATTAAATACGTCAACATCAATCAAATATGTATTTATATGGTATTATCTGCACCCCACCTCTGATCATGCCAAGTAACAACAACAACAACAACAACAGCAGCAAACACAACTTTAATAACCTATCGATAACACAATATTTCCATCTTTAACACTGTCAAATTGTCGTAAGTACTGTACACTCGCGGAAAAAAAAAATCTTTATGCTAATGCTCCTAACATTCTGAAAGAGGATCGAAATCTTATGATAATACAGACGTAAGTTTCACCCGAGTCATTCTGTTCGCACAAATTTGAGCTCACCAGTGTAAAGATTTATTTATTTTTCTACGAGCATACATCTAGGGTTGAAAGGTCCGGCATGAACTTATAATTTTATAAATTCATTTGATAGTAGCAAGATTAGACTGACAGATTATCTAAACTAACAAAATAAATAGTTATTCCCATTAGTTTCTATATAAATCCTACAGACACACCAACACACAGATTAGAGTCGCACTAACAAGGTGGGAAATATTGCAGATAACAATTATCTTTAGTTTAGCCATCAGCTTTCACGCATATTTCGTTTTCTCTAATCCTACTCCTTCCGACTATTTCTGTTTTTCGTTATATATCGCTCAATTATTATACAATTAGTTCATCGTGCTGAGTATACCAAGCCAACTATCGAAGGATTGTGAACAGTGACAAATGTAGCTGGAATCTAAACCGCGCATTTGGCTAGAAGTAAGTGCTGTGTTACATAATATGTAATATATTTTCCCACACTAACTGTAACTAAACATTTACGTTATGAATCATTTATATGACAAAAGGTTGTAATTTATGTGTAATAGGTCCTCTACTGGTTAAGGAACTAGAGTCCCATGGCCTTTAATTCAGCTTTTATATGATGAAACAGCAACATAAGGCGGGTTGTTGCTCAGACCCGCTCAACAGGTTTACCAACATTCTCGCAATTCACTCATGTTAAGCCTAGTGCATAAATCTCATGTATACGATAGCACAAACACATTAAATTTCCTAAATATATATATACCCAATTATTGAACTCTTCAAAAACAGTGTTGCCTAATTATTTTGAAGTGCAGGTATGGAGGTAATGAGGAGATAATATTATAGAATTATGTTGGCATCTCTCACTCCCTCATCTTCCCTTCACCCCCTCTCCACCCATCACAGCTCACTCGGCCACATTCACCGTCACTACTCGCCGGTTCGCGGAATTTGTGTTACTGGTATGTGTTATTTGTGGTTTATGTGTGCGTGCTAGTGTGTGTGTTTAAGACTGGGAGGAATGGAAGATGACTTAATTAGTTGTAAGAAGAACAGCGATTGAATCCTCCATCGTCAGCTAGGCAGAGTTAGTAGGAGTGAACAGACATGATGAACTGGACCCAACCCTTCCTCCCGTATGTCTCTAGGTAAGACATCGTTCTGTGTGCTTCATTTACAGCCATAGGAATAATTATTAATGTTGCAACTTGTCATAGCAGTTGTCGTTACCATCTTGCTTGGTTCTAACATGTTGTTCTTGTTATAGTTAACATCCACCTTTGGCTTGGAAATTTGGATAGAGAAAGTAAGATACCTAAGTCTCTGCGAGGAAAAGAAGATCAGGTTTGCTGGAGAAGAGATGGTGTTCGGCAGAGTAGAAGGTAGCTGAAAGGCCACGAATATTGCAAAAGTTGATAGAAATAGTAATGAGCCATATGGTCCATGACATTTCGAGTAGTCGTTATCTGAGAGACAATATATGGATGCATGTATGGTCCCCCAACCCCTCCTCTCTGTGTAGGTGAGGCACAACGAAAATCTGTAAGCGAGGGGATGGATGTAGTTTTCGGGCGTCCGGTCGTCATGTTGTGCGCTCGCAGTTACGTTCCCGTCTATTTCGACTCTATATTTTCTGTTATTTGCCCCCTGTCATTACTACATGAATACTAGGTTAGGTTAGGTTAGGTTGTTTGGTTAGGCTAATGTATTTTTGTTTTAATGTTATTTTAATACCACAAATTTTGTTGATATATTTGAAGATTAATAATGAATCTATATGCTCTAAAGAGTATAAGGAAATTTGGTTTAATGTTATTTTAATACCACGAATTTTGTTGATATATTTCAAGATAAATATTGAATCTATAAGCTCTAAAGATCATAAGAAATTTGTTTTAACCCTCGGCAAAACCTAATAAAAAAGTATGGTACTAACATGTTTTTTTCGTAACAAGGTTTTCCTGAGATTTCTAATTAATTACAAACACATTGATGTAAATGAACAATTATTTTTATAAAAAACACTCGGGAAAATTCGTGGTATTAAAATAAAAAAAATCTTTATTTTTTTATCCAAAGGCAGTCAAAATAGACGGGAACATGATGGGAAAGGTCCGACGCCATTACGCGTAGTGTAAACAAGGCTGGCGGTACGCCCGCACTTAACATTCTTGCCTAAGAGAGGCCGGGCAAATGAAACAGGACTCCTTATAACTCCTTATCACATGACTATAAATGCCATGTTTGATTGGTTCCTACAACCACCCCCTGCGTTTTCCAAGACATTGAAGATCAGGTAATAATACTTCAAAATGTGTATATTATTTTGAATCTCTCAAAGCCTCGTGGTGTCCATAAATGTTCACTCACGTATTCGGTCAATATACAGGAGACGCAACAGAGACGTAGCAGATTTCTAATGGTAGTTTTGGGTTCCTATCATCATTTGCTTAATTTCTATATACTTTTTATCCCGGGGATAAAAAATAAAATCTTGGGATTTAATTTTTTTTCTTGGGAATTTTCGTTTTGGTCATTAACCTAACCAAAATACATAACCTAACCTAACCTAATAGCCCCCCAAATACATTTAGGTTAGGTTAGGTTAGGTTTTTTGGTTAGGTTAATACCAAAAAAAATAAAAATCCAAGAAAAAAATGAAAAATTCCAAGATTTGTTTTGTTTTTCCCTGGGATAAAAAGTATATAGAAATGAAGCATATGATGATAGGAACCCAAAACTACCATTATAAATTTGCTACCTATATTGTTGCATCTCCTGTATACTTATTTTCCTCCTCCCCCGAGAGAATGTTATTGTCGTCAGGGACATTTCCATTTGTCATCTCTGGTCCTGGGCTGCATATTAAGTAGCTTATAAATGTGTTGACCCGGAGAGGAGAAAAAAACATGAATGATTCTACTTTGTTAAGGGAGCCCACCTCGATTTTTTCTCTCTCTCTCCCTCTCTATCTGGGTTGTATTCGTTCGGCCGCATTCAGCCTACTGTTTTAAAATGTTGATCCCCATCCACGTGTCGATTTATGCCTAGCAAGCGATAGCGAGCCATCATATTTAGGATAATGAGTTAGAGAGCTGGCTAAATTTGTAAACATTTTGATAGAAAAAATCGAGGATTTTTTTTATTTTAATACTACAAATTTTCTGAGTGTTTTTTATAAACAAAATTGGTCATTTGCATCAATATATAGTGTTTGTAATTAATTAGAAATCTCGGGAAAACCTATTTCCCCATTAGGCCTATCGATCGATGTTGAGACACGCTCGCTCCCCATAGTGATTTGAAAAGACATTAGCCTAACCTAACAACCTTACCTAACCTAACCTAGTATTATGGGTGGGGGCTGCCGCCCCCACACCCCCGCTGGTTGAGTACTAATCCCTTAATAAAAAAAATAAAATTGGTTGTCGATTATACGAAGTTGAAAAGAAAATCGATGAAGTCTATGGTGTTTACTCTGCAATCTTCAGCTTGATTGTACATTGATAACGGGAAAGTACCGTATTGACAACCTTGTTACGAAAATTAAATTTTAGTACCATACTTTTATATTAGGCTTTTACGAGGGTTTAACACATTTTCATATGATCTTTAGAGCTATCGATGACTGAAAGTACCGTATTGACAACCTTGTTACGAAAAATAAATTTTAGTACCATACTTTTTTATTAGGTTTTGCCGAGGGTTAAAACAAATGTTATTATGATCTTTAGAGCATATAGATTCAATATTTATCTTCAAATATATCAACAAAATTCGTGGTATTAAAATAACATTGAACCAAAATGGACTCCTGGATGGGGATAAATTTCTTAAAACAGTAGGCTGAATGGGGCCGAATGGATACAAGCCAAAGAAAGAGAGAAATAGAAATGGAGAGAAAAAAAGCGGTGACCCTCCTTAACTTCAGAGATATCAGAATTTGAGAGAGAGTATTGGAGAGCGAGGGGAATGGAGAAGAGCAGCGAGTTTGAAAGGGATAAGAGGGTAGGGAAATGGTAGCAATTGACCACTTGCGAGTTTCAGGCTATAGGGAAGTTGGAGCCGATAACATCGATATTAAACAGAAAGGTAATGTAAGTTTCTGATGGATAATGGCATGTTGAATTGGGTTTTGTGTATTTATATATGTACTACGACCATATTTTAGCTGTAAATTCTGTTAAATATCGTTGTCTACAGCTCCAACTTCCTTATAGAAAGAAACTCGCAAGTCGGTAATTTATGAATGGAAATGTGGTTGAAGTATAGGAAAGAAATAGGGAGGAGAAAAGAGGATGTACAGAGGGAATGGGAGAGTGAGAAGGAGAGACGGATGGTATGACTTAAGGGGGCCCACCGGTTTTTTATCTTTATTTCCTTTTCTCTCTTTCCCTGGCTTGTATCCATTCGGCCCCATTCAGCCCCATTCAGCCAACTGTTTTAAGACATTTATCCCCATCCAGGTGTCAATCTCTTCCTGGCGAGCGACAAAAGATCTCCAGCATCGCCTCGGTAACAGTTGTCGTCTCGATATCCTTCAGGGCGACCGTCTCTGGCCACCTCGTTCCAAAATCGACTAGCGTGAGGATGAATCGGGACCCATCATTGGCTGTTGGGTGAATCGGACCCACAATGTCCACCCCTATCTGCTCAAAGGGTGTCGTGATGACAGGCAACGGATTCAAAGGTGCGGGCTTGACTCGACCGCGGTCGCAGATCTTCTGGCACACATCACAGGAGTGAATCCATCTGCGGATGTCGCTCACGATCCCAGGCCAATAAAACTCCGCCCGAACCCTATCCTGCGTATTCTGCCTACCCATGTGACCACCGAGGCTACTCTCATGGCCCATCCTGAGAATGGCGGTCCTACAATTCAAGGGAACCACAAACTGCCACTGCTCCTCAGAGTGAGGGTACTGCACTATACGATAGATCCGACCTCCCTTCTCTGCAATCCACAACTTACGCCCCTTATCACCTTCAACGATGGCCTTACCAAGCTTTGCCCTAACGCTTGCCAAGGATGCATCTTGCTGCTGCTCATCGGCAACATCCCGACTCTCCGTGAGCTCTGTGGGAGTCGTGACCGCCAGCGGCTTCGGGTTTTTACGTGCCTTGGCCACTACCCTAGTGACTGCTGCAGCCCCCGTCTGGGTGGCTATCTCGCTCGTGGGGCCATACTTGGGTCCCCGGACATTCCCCACAATCAAGTCAAAGATCGGATCATGCATTATGGCTGCTGTCATGCTACCAGAGAGAAACGGGGATTCGATCTCCACCCTCGCCTCGGGAACTGTGATGGTGGAACCATCGATCATTCGAACGTTGATCCCCTGTCCAGTGAATTGGTGGTCCTTCACCAGAGACTCCCGCACGATACACCCAGACGACCCATTGTCTCTGAGCACCTCAACAGATATCCCCCCCACACTACCTGGCTGCACTAGGAAACCTGTGTTTTGTTTTTCCATCCAGGCGGCCCTGGCTACTAGTCACAAGTCGTCAGACGCGCTTTATGATCTATTCAGCGCCCCATTGTTCCTGTCTACCTGTACAGTTTGCAAAGCAGCGGCCAATCTTTGGTGACAGTTCTCTCCAGACCACCGTCGACCTGGTTGACTCTTTGAGTTGGAGTGATATTACGGCTTCTGAGGTCCCTGACCCTTGGACTTCCTGTGTGCCCCTGCTTGGTCCTGTTTGGTGGCCGGGTCAGGGTTGCCTTTTATATTTGTTACTGCCCTCGGGCAACGTTTTCCGCCGCTGGTATCTGTGGGCCTCAAAATATGCATCTGCCTTAGTCGCCATACTCTTAGCCGTGGTAACCTTGCTCAGCTTGAACTGGGCCACGAGGTCATTTGGATCCGATTTCTCAAACTGCGCTCGCAGGAAGAGATCACGTAACCCGTTTCTGGTGTCGGGAGTCTTATCTTTGTTTACCCAGACATCCAGATAACCCTTGAGTCTAGCTAGGAACTGGGTAGTGGTTTCCTGTTCAGCTAACCTGGCAGATATAAATTGACGTCGGGCAGCCTATGCCGTAAGCCCGAATGCCTCGACCAGTGCAGCCTTCATATCGTCATAGCTGGGCTTGTCGGACCCTAAACGATTCAACAGTGTGAGCGCCGGACCCTCAAAGAGTGAAAGGAATTGTATTTCCTTGGCTGTCGCGTCAAAAACATATGCCGTTGCGGTTCTCTCAAACCTCATTATGAAGGGTTCTATATCGTTGCCCTCTTTGTACAAGTGCTGCTTGATGAGTGGCAACTCCGTAGAAGCCTCCCCATGACTGTTAACACTCCTATCCCCTGATTTAGCTCTAGCAAGATCGAGCTTCCTTTAATGCTCTTTCTCTGCCTCTTCCACCTTTTCCCTATGGGCCTCCCTTTGAGCCTCCCTAGCCTTCTCAGCTATAGCTGCCTCGTGTTCCCTCGCTGCTGTAGCCTCCTCTCTATCCAGTGCTCGTTTCTCCCTCTCCCTCTTTTCTTCCTCCTCCTTTTTCCTACTGAGGACGTAGGAGTCTAACCTATCGTCGGTGAGGTTTACAGAAGATGCTTCTTCATAGAACTCCTTAACCCTTTCACGCACATATGACCCAGAGGTTGCCAGATTAGCAATAACAAATAGAGTTCTCTCACTCTTATAATTACCTCTCCAAAATTAGTTTTCTGCCCACAGCTAACTCAAAGACAACTGCAGAGGTTGAAGTAACTAAACTAAAGGTTTCTAAATACCCCTGATGGTAACAAAGGCTTTAAATTATCCCCAATAGGCTCAAAATCGCGTCATATGTCGGAGAGGGTTAATTGATGCCATTGTACCCTTGCTTCTTCTAATTTAATTTTTCATATATTATTTGTTTTCTTCTTTTCGTTATTGCATGTATTTTGCATAATAGAAGACCAAGTTATGCTCGCCCTATTACGTATGTATGGGGTATTGTTTCTTCTTTCGACCCTTCTTTCAATCCTCAATACTTAAGGGGGTAGTGCCTGTTTTTTGGTCTATACATTTCTTTATTAATATATTTTTGAGTGTCCTTGCTAGACCTCCATCAAGCTTAGAAAGACACCCCCTAGTCCCCTTTTCAAGATACATTTGTAAATTTTTCGGTAGAAAAATGTCTCAGCCGAAGGCCGATTCCTTCTAAATTTAGAGGCTTGCTATAGCTCGCCAGGAAAAAATAGACACCTAAAGGGCAGCAAAGGTCTTAATATTTTCAACAAAATTAGGCGAAAGGCCTTAAAATCGCCAAACTACCGGAACGAACGTCTTAAAATCGCAAAACTAATGGGTCTAAACATGAGGAGGAAAGGGGACCAGAACAAACGAGTACCCTTAAGCTGATATATCCATGTTAGATCATAACTTATGATTACATATAGTTTTGAATAGATACAATTACTCTCCTGTGCACGATATGAGTTGCATGGAACTTCATAGTAGTTAGGACAATGAACTACTTTACAATATGTTGGCTTGCTCACCATATATAATTGTTTTAAGGGGGGTCACCTGTTTTTGTTTCTCTTTCTCACCTTTTCTATCTTTTTCTGGCTTGCATCCATTCGACCCCATCCAGCCAACTGTTTAAGACATTTATCCCAATCCAGGTGTCGATTTTTTTCCTGGCGAGCGATAGCAAGCCAGCATTGTATGGAGAAATCCGGCTTCGCCGGAGAAATTTTTCTATCGAAAAATGTACAAATATAGCTTGCTGTCAAAACAAAAAAAATATATATGCTGGCTCGCTACCACTCGCCAGGGAAAATGTTCGCCTGGATGGAGGTAAACGTCTTAAAACAGTAGGGTGAATTGGGCCGAATGAATACAAGCTAAAGAGAGAGGGAGAGCAAGAGAAGAAAAACGAGGTTGGCCCCCTTAAGCCGGTATCACATGAACACTTTTTCACTCCACATTTATCCTCACCATTGGTCTGGCAGCTTCTGAGGTATACATTATATACATTTGTGCTGCCTAAATTCATCTACCATCAGTCTATTTTTTTTTTATTTTTTATTTTTTTTTTGAGACAATGAACGGAGGAAGGAAAAACACAGATAAAACAAAAAGGTCCATGTGCCTAAAGGCATCCTCCATTCATAAAATGTTTGTAACAACTGGATTTAAACATTTGTAGATTGTAAGTTTGTGGAAAGCAATTCGAGGGAAGTGAATTCCAAAGAGTAGTAGCTCTGGGGATAAATGTATTCTGATAAGCAGAAATTCTGCATTGTGGAGGAGAAAGTGTAAATTCATGGGCGCTCTCAGCTGCCCTAGTTCTACGGGGAAAGATGTGGAGAGGCGGCACAATTGAAGCAAGTTCCTCGGAACAATTGCTGTGAAAATATCTGTAGAATAATGCAAGGGATGCAACGTTTCTTTGTATGGATAATGTAGGAAGGTCCTGTGTGATTGCAGGGTTATTGATTAATCTAATAGCTTTATTTTGAATTTTGTCCAACTGCCTCAATGCAACCACTCCACTTCCACCCCACAGAGGTGAACAGTAATCCATCTGAGAACGCACATGACTTTTATATATCACGGCCAACTGCTCGTCAGTGAAGAATTCTCGAACTCTGTACAGGAGTCCCAGTTTTTTAGAGGCATTCTTAGCAATGCTTCTAACATAATGTGTCCAGCTCAAGTTAGTAGTTAATGTTACACCGAGAATGTCAATACTAGGGGAAGTGGGAATATTTACATCATTAAAAAATATATGGGAGTCAGTGAGATTCTGTCGGTTAGAAAATTGAATGTATTTGGTTTTCTGTGCATTAAAGGAAACTAGATTCTTTTGTCCCCATCCATTAATTCTAGAAAGGTCCTGGTTCAGAGAAATTGCAGTGTTTATTTTTGAATTTATAAGATCGGGTTGGGTGAAAGAATTGGTAAATGTGAAGGAACTGTGGAGTGTTGAGTCATCTGCGTAGGAATGTATTGGATTATGAGTGGTAGATATGAGATCATTGATATGAATGAGGAACAGAATTGGGGCCAAAACTGATCCCTGGGGAACACCAGCATTTATTGAGTGAAATTGAGAATAAAGGCCATCTACCATTACACGTATTTTTCTGTTATGAAGATAAGAAGAAATTAGTGGAACTAATGATGCAAGGCCGTAGTGTGACATCTTCGACAATAAGGATTGATGCCAGACTCTATCAAATACCTTTGATATATCCAATGCTATTGTATGTGTTTCACCATGTTGGTCTGTAGCTTGGTTGATTTGATGCGTAAGAAGGCAAAGCATGTCTACAGTTGATCGACATCGTCTAAAACCATATTGCCTATCACTGATTAATTTATTATTCTCAAGATGCTTAATTATGTGATTATTTAATATAATTTCAAAGACTTTACCAAGAGTGGACGTTATAGCTATTGGTCTGTAGTTTGATGGATCTGAAGAGGCACCTTTTTTAGGAACTGGATGGATGTTTGCTTCTTTCCAGGGTACTGGGCAGCATGAGGTATGAGTACATAGACGGAAATTTTTTGCCAATACAGGAGCGAGCACCAAGGAGCAATTCTTAAGTACTATTGGAGGAATTTCATCTGGACCAGGAGCCTTATCTACTGAGAGATTATGCAAAATAGTTTTGACATGTCTGGTGTGGATCTTAAGTGAGGGAATTTCAGGCGAATTAAAATTAAGTACAGGGACATCTTGATTTATTTCATCTAAGGTTGAGTTGGTGGAGAAAATATCCGCAAGAAGGTTAGCTTTACCTCGTGGGTCACTTACAAGATTGCCAGTCGGAGATTTTAATGGTGGAATGGATGAAGCAGTAGTGAAGTTGGATTTAAATGAGTTAAGAGTAGACCAAAATATTTTGTTATCATTTGGATTATTTAGAAGTTTATTTGCCTGCTTGTGGAGAAAGTTTGATTTAGTTAGGTTTAATACAGTTTTGGCATGATTTCTGATGTTTCTAAAGTAATTAAAGGCTTCATGTGTTTTTGATCTTGTGTATGCATTGTAGGCTATTGCTTTTTGTTCAGTTACTCTAGCACAATTATGGTCAAACCATTTAGGTGAATTAGATCTTTTACTGTACTTTTGATGAGGAATAAAAGTTTCCATTCCAATTTTTACAAAATCTTGTATGTGGCTCAAGGTGGAGTGTGCATCATTAGAAAAGAAAGAGGTCCAAGGAATATCAATAAAGAAACCTTGAAGACCCTCCCAGTCTGCCCTATCGTAATGCTATCGTATGTTTCGGATAACAGTGCAAAATATTCCAGAAATGTTGCCCAACAAAATGCTGATACTCGAATGTTGACTATAAAAGCTCTAGTGTGATACCGGCTTTAGTAATAACGAAACATATTTCATAATATGATATCTTTGAATTGGGTAATTTATCTTTGGTTTTGGGATCTAATATTTTCTGGAGAATCTCTAGATTTTATTTAAGTGTTATTGAATTAATTTCAGTACTTCTTCCAATTTGGCATCTTGTATATCTTTAGAGGCTGTCTAGTGTCTATATATTATTACTATTGTGTTAAAGTATGTTAACCCTTTCTCTACCAGCGACGTCTCTAATATTTTATTCTAGTTATATTCAGACGATTTTACGCACCTTAGGAAAGGCCTGTGGTAATTAAAAGGGTTGATTGACATAGTTCGAAGCCTTATAATTGCTAGAGATCCTTTCTAAACTTAGTAAGATCCATTAACATTAGCCAGCATCTAAAAAATAGGGTGTCGATGGTACAGCAGGGGTTAATTATATTCGCGTCATGTTTAGTATCATGTTGTTCTCTGTCTTCCGCCTCTCTATTGCTGGCATCATGTTCCCCGCCTTCCAGCCTCTCATTGCTGGCATCATGTTCCCCGCCTTCCAGCCTCTCATTGCTGGCATCATGTACCCCGCCTTCCAGCCTCTCTATTGCTGGCATCATGTTCCCTGCCTTCCAGCCTCTCTATTGCTGGCATCATGTTCCCCGCCTTCCAGCCTCTCTGTTGCTGGCATCATGTTCCCCGCCTTCCAGCCTCTCTATTGCTGGCATCATGTTCCCCGCCTTCCAGCCCCTCTATTGCTGGCATCATGTTCCCCGCCTTCCAGCCTCTCTATTGCTGGCATCATGTTCCCTGCCTTCCAGCCTCTCTATTGCTGGCATCATGTACCCTGCCTTCCAGCCTCTCTATTGCTGGCATCATGTTCCCCACCTTCCAGCCTCTCTATTGCTGGCATCATGTTCCCCACCTTCCAGCCTCTCTATTGCTGGCATCATGTTCCCCGCCTTCCAGCCTCTCTATTGCTGGCATCATGTTCCCCGCCTTCCAGCCTCTCTATTGCTGGCATCATGTTCCCCGCCTTCCAGCCTCTATTGCTGGCATCATGTTCCCCGCCTTCCAGCCTCTCTATTGCTGGCATCATGTACCCCGCCTTCCAGCCTCTCTATTGCTGGCATCATGTTCCCCACCTTCCAGCCTCTCTATTGCTGGCATCATGTACCCCGCCTTCCAGCCTCTCTATTGCTGGCATCATGTTCCCCACCTTCCAGCCTCTCTATTGCTGGCATCATGTTCCCCGCCTTCCAGCCTCTCTATTGCTGGCATCATGTTCCTCGCCTTCCAGTCTCTCTATTGCTGGCATCATGTTCCCCGCCTTCCAGCCTCTCTATTGCTGGCATCATGTTCTCCGCCTTCCAGCCTCTCTATTGCTGGCATCATGTTCCCCACCTTCCAGCCTCTCTATTGCTGACATCATGTTCCCCGCCTTCCAGCCTCTCTATTGCTGGCATCATGTTCCCCGCCTTCCAGACTCTCTATTGCTGGCATCATGTTCCCGGCCTTCCAGCCTCTCTATTGCTGGCATCATGTTCCCCGCCTTCCAGCCTCTCTATTGCTGGCATCATGTTCCCCGCCTTCCAGCCTCTCTATTGCTGGCATCATGTTCCCCGCCTTCCAGCCTGTCTATTGCTGGCATCATGTTCCCCGCCTTCCAGCCTCTCTATTGCTGACATCATGTTCCCCGCCTTCCAGCCTCTCTATTGCTGGCATCATGTTCCCCGCCTTCCAGCCTCTCTATTGCTGGCATCATGTTCCCGGCCTTCCAGCCTCTCTATTGCTGGCATCATGTTCCCCGCCTTCCAGCCTCTCTATTGCTGGCATCATGTTCCCCGCCTTCCAGCCTCTCTATTGCTGGCATCATGTTCCCCGCCTTCCAGCCTCTCTATTGCTGGCATCATGTTCCCCGCCTTCCAGCCTCTCTATTGCTGGCATCATGTTCCCCGCCTTCCAGCCTCTCATTATGTCCCCAATCATTATAATCTGGGTTTCTTCATCAAATATCTTGCTTTCTGTTATTTTTCTTTCCTTTTCTCTCTTTCTCTTGCTTGTATCCATTCGGACCCATTCAGCTTACTGTTTTAAAACGGTTATCCTCATCCAGGTGTCGATTTTTTCCTGGCGGCGAGCGGTAGCAAGCCGGCATATTATTAAACATTTATTGACAGCAGGCTAAATTTGTATATTTTTCGATAAATAAATGTGTCTGGCGAAGCCAGATTTCTCCATACAATTCTGGCTCGCTATCGCTCGCCAAGAAACAATCGACAAGAAACAATCGACACCTGCCAGGATGGGGATAAACGTCTTAAAATAGTAGGCTGAATTTTGTATCTCATGTTCCTTTTCTTGATTTTCCTTCTTCTTCTTCTCTTACTTGTTTTCTTCCCCCCGGTCTTTCTGGTTATATTAATTTATTTATCTATAATTTGTCTTCATAGGTTCTTTCATGATGCTGTTCATTTCCTTCCTATCCTTCTTGTTCCCTCCTTATATTTCGGTGTGAGTATCCTAGGTTCGAGTCCTTGGAGTGCCACATGTATTTGTTGATATCATTAATTGAGTTTAGAAGTAAAGTTGGTTGGTGAAAATATATGAATTACTAGTGTCCTTGTTTTTGCCTTCCCTCTTCGTTTCCTCCTTTTATTTTTCCATCAGTCCTATTCCTCTTCTTCTTCCTTCACCGATGATGCTTCTTTTCTTCTTCCATTGCTCCTTCCTCCTTTTTCTTAACCCCTTTTACCACCTTGTATTCTTCAGTTTCCACCTCCTCCCTTTTCTTCTTAATTTCCTTCTCCTCATTGTGTCCTTCTTCCTATTTTACCCCCTCCTACTTTTCTTCTTCGTCTTTCTGTTATATCTCTTATTTTTCCTACTCCTCCTTTCCCTCCCCATTCCTTTGATAATTCTTCTCCTTATTTTCCTGCTCATCTATTTCTCCTCCTAATCTTTCTCCTTCGCTGCCTCCTCCTACTTTACTTCCTCTTCTTCCTGCGTCTCCTCCTATATTATTCTCTTCCTTCGATTAATCATCCGTCTCCTATAGTCTAGTCACTGTAAGTAGGCGAGAAATTATGACCTCTAACCTCTGTAACTAATAAATAGTTTGAGCAAATTTGCTGTAAATTTCCACATCTATTCCTTGACTGACTTTTCCCAAATGGTAGATATAATAGCTCGATTACTCTAGCCGTTTTTGAGTTACAGAGGTTAGAGGTCCTATATTTATCACCGACCTCCTTCTGCAAACAATGTTCCATCTCTTTCTCCTATCTCTCCTCCTCCTCCTCCTCTTCCTCGCTATCCTCCTCCTCCTCCTCTCTTTCCCCCTCCTCCACTTCCTCCTCCTCTTGCCTGGCTGTCTCTCTCATCAGGCCCTCTTATTCCCGAGGCCTTCCCCGTAATTCTCTCTCTCTCTCTCTCTCTCTCTCTCTCTCTCTCTCTCTCTCTCTCTCTCTCTCTCTCTCTCTCTCTCAGATTCCTTTCGTATTACCACAAACGTTAATCTCTTATTCACATTTCTCTCCCTCTCTTTTGTTTTTACTCTCTCTCTTTGACACACAAGTACACACACATACTCACACGCATTTGCATAATACACACGCACACATACTGTACACTTAATCACATGCAAATATCAGCATTAATTTTTAGCAAGCACACAAACGTTTCCAGCCAATTTCACAAACGTAGACATACTGTACATCCAAGCGGTTAAATGCATACGTGAATACACCCTCTTCTCACACCAAGCTATATACACACACATTCTCTACACAAAACAGGTACAAACAAACCCAAATATATATTGACAAACTCATATAGAAGCACGATAATGCCCTCTATCTTACCCCCCACCACACACAGTCAAACAACTTACAAATAGACACAAAACAGTTACAAGCTTGTCGACAACCGACCAGGTTACACAAAAGCAACTCTCTCTTTCTATCTCTCAGACATAGAAACATATATACACCCAGATAAGCAAATAAGCAACTGCACTAACACATGCAATCACCCACTATAAGCAAGCAAACACACCCATGGTCCCACATACACACATGTTTATAACCCGTAGCACATGCACTCCCAACCAGTAACACGCACTCAGGAACAATTGCACACGCATGCAAAATTACATAACTACACCCACGCACACGCAAACACAAACAACCGCACTCACGGTCACACACACCAAAATATTCACAAACAGTAACACAAAGGCACACACAATCACATACGCCCTCTCCACCAGATCTCTTCCGCAATGTCTCAAGCTCTTACGGCGGCGCCCCTTTTTTATCTTTCTTATCGGCAATCTCTTCCGGCCTCCTCGTTTCTCCCAATACATTACGGCTGCGTCTATCCCCACCTCGCCCTCCCTCCCGCTTGCAATTTATTTTACCCTCAGGTTTTCTCGATTTCTGCTTGCCTTTTCAACAACTTGAGGCGGTATTTCATGGCGTTTGGGGGTGATAATATTAGCATTCTGGGTGTTTTTTATCAGCATATCCTATCCATTAATATTATTTCTAACGGGCTGGTTTTCCTTAAAATGTATCGTTTGTTTTATACATATATATTATATATATATATATATATATATATAAATATATATATATATATATATATATATATATATATATATATATATATATATATAAATATATATATATATACAGTACATATATTTTTGTTTTTGTTTTTACAAAATATCTCGACCTTCAGGGGCTAAACTAATCTGACCTGGTATTCCTTGGTATCCCTGATTACTCGAGTTTATATTGAAAGTTGTATAGTTGATTATTGCTACATTGTCTTGTCTTTTGAGGCAAAATATTGTATCAGCATTTTTATGGAAAATCTTGAATCTCTTATGGTAAATTCGAGTTATATACTGTTACGTCCTGGGATATATAAACACTGGGCTCTTTCTATTAGACTAGGTATGCGGCAACAAGCAACAACGGAAAACGCTAGATCCAACCCTTATCTATAAACCCAGGCAACAAACCACCCTAAACCGTCAAGAGTTCTGCCTGGACAACAAGGTATCCTATGACTCGGTTACAGGGTGCACGCACTATAGACTGCTGATAGTCAAGCAGGCTATATAAAAGATCACACAATTAAGTTGACTTAAAGCTTCAAGGAAAAGATAGATAACGGAATTAAATTGCAGAAACAATTTAATAACAAACTAGAAGAAAGTACATTTAACGTTACGTTAATTAATACAACTAATCACCCCTGCGTGAAAGAAGGTGAAAGCAAACGGTCCTCAAAACATCGTACAGGTAGACAAGATGCGGGTTTCTAAACTGCATGCGGCTACTGTAGGATCTGATGCTTAGCAAAGAAAATACGTTACGGATTTAGAGAACTCTTAACTCATAAGCAAGAATAAATACTAGTGATAGTACCTACAGTGTATAATGGCATAGGTATAATTAAATAAAGACAGCAACTCGCAACATAACCACATACAGGTGTGCTTCTCACTCTTAGTCAGGCAAGCCTGCTCGGACAGAGTCTCTAAGCCACACCCTGACTCACAATGCTCACAAAGACGGTAAACTGTGGCACAATAACAAGCATACAGAGAAAATAAACCCCTAGCTGTTAATCTGCCAGGTGGCAGAGGTCTAGCCGGAAGGATATAGGCTTCGGATACCCGGGCTGAGCCACCTGCTCTAGCCTAGGGACGTTCCCAGGTCTGTGCGCCAAATTACTCTAATTGAAAGGGTGCTCTCTTGAGAGACTCAGATCGCAAGTATCGGACTCTCTCCTGGCGACCCAAAAACAAAAGCAAGACGTGCTAGCGCAGTGCTGAGTGGACTAGGCAAGGGCCCTCACACAACACAACACTAGACACACAGGAACACAGACAAGAAAATGCCCCCAGACTCCCACGGGTATCCTAGTAAAGTTGTGCGGGTCCACAGGACTCGCACCAGCAGACTTTACTTAAAGGATCGCAAAAAGCCTCCCCTCCGGTCTAGCCCCTGCTAACCTGACACAAGAACACACTAGCAAGCATGAAACCACCAAATATGAGACAACAAAAAAGCTTCCTAGGTCTCATTAACAATAACATCTCTGCATAAGGCCCAAAATCCTATCGAATTATCTGAGAGCTCGTCGTTAATACAATAATAGATATAAGGTCTATCAAGGGGATGAGATAATTAAATCGATTGGTGAAGTAGTGGAAGGAAGGTATACAAAGTAAGAGAGAAAGTTTCTAAGTGGGGTTGAGAGGGATAGATATCAAGGGGGTCTGATAGTGAGGTGAGCTCTGACTCTTGAATCTGTCTGGACCCCACCCTAGGCATGCAAAATACATCCCATGCTTGGCAACACTCAACACAGTTGCCAGGTCAAAATCCTCTACCCCGTGCGTGAGTCGAAACTAAGCCTAACGTTGCAATCAAATTCATATGGCAACGCTTCAGGCTCGTCCCAAGCCGGCAAGCGAAGCAACACCCCAAGCCGGTCTCTCTCTCCCGCTCGTCTCCTCCCGCCCTCACTAGACTTACATCTTATATATTATAATGAAATAATAAACTATCGAGAATAAAATATACTAAGATGCGTTGGTTAAGAATAAGGGCAGCTTCAAGCTGTGAAACAACATAAGAATATCCCAGACATTAGTTACGTTGTCGTAGGATATATACTAAGGAAAAGCCTGCCGACCGGCTGCCATCTGCCGGTTTCTAAACGGCTGGGCAGCCGACGCGCGCACATGCCCGCACGTGGCTACTATGCAGAAGCGTCACACCTCCCCCAAGATATAAGACCCTTGACTAAGTTCTTCATATCTAACAGAAAGCTTCTCATAGTTCCACACACTGTTGCGACACAAGGCACTATATATAAAAAAAATAAAGACTGTTGCACTCCACCGAGCAAGTTCAACAACTTAGCGACAATAAGCGAAAACATTCAACTTAGATACTGCTACAACATCTTATACAAAATTCTACACGTTATAAAAATAAAGAGTTTTTATAAGGTTTTTTGCTTTTTTAATTTGTTTTTTTCGGCTGAACTACAGTGACAGCGTATTTTCCTCCACACTCAACCCTCAATCCTGTGGCAGTCTAACCAACATCATCCACCCTTGATGACAATCCGCTATCACGTTATCAGAACCGGCAATATGGCGTATGTCCAGATTATACTCCTGAAGCATGAGTGACCACCTGGTCAGCCTCATATTCCGGTTATGAAACTGATCAAGAATTTCAGAGGGTGATGATCGGTATAAACCACTACGACTGGTCCGAAAGCAGGAACATATACATCGAAGTGCCTGAGCGCCAGCACTATCGCCAGGAGTTCTTTTTCAATTACAGAGTAATTCCTTTGTGCACTATTGAATTTTTTACTGTAAAAACTCACTGGATGTTCGATACCTTCATCATCTGTCTGTAACAAGACAGCCCCAGCCCCTACGCCACTGGCATCAGTCGCCAGCTGAAAAGGTCTGCTGAAGTCTGGGGCCCTGAGTATGGGGTGGGTACATAACAGGTGTTTAACCAAGGAAAACGCCTCTGCACACTCAGGAGACCACCGGAACTTCTTGTCCTTAGCTAATAAGTCAGTTAAAGGTGCAAGTACAGTCGAATAGCCTTTGATGAAGCGACGATAATAGCCTATCATACCTAGAAACCGCATCATTTGTTTCTTTGTCGTAGGCTGGGGAAACTGATCGATGGCTTTGATCTTTGTCTGTGGAGGGCACACCTGACCCATCCCCACCTCGAACCCCAGGTACAAAACTGTGGCTTTGACAAAATCGCACTTACCCAGGTTTACCACCAAACTTGCTTCATTCAGTTTATTAAAAAGCTGTCCGATGTGAGCACAGTGACTGTTAAAATCATCGTCGTATATTATGACATCATCTATGTACACCGTACAGTTGGGAATGTCGGCTACAATGTCGTTTATTAATTTCTGAAACGTTGCAGGGGCATTTTTCAGCCCGTATGGCATAACATGGCAACGATATGTGGCACCGTCCACCACAAACCCACACACCTCTCGCGCTCGCTCAGACAAGGGCACTTGCCAATAACCCTTAACAAGGTCTATCTTAGTGAGGAACTTGGCTTTTCCTATCTTATCCACACTGTCGTCCATGCGAGGGAGAGGGTAGGCATTTGTGGGGGTTAAACCATTCAACCTGCGGAAATCTATACAAAACCGCACCTTGCCATCTGGTTTGGGCTGCAGTGTGACTGGGGAAGTCCACCTTACTGCACCCTCAGAAATCAGCCCACGTTTCAGCATATAATCCAGCTCTTCACAAGAAAATGCCCCCAGACTCCCACGGGTATCCTAGTAAAGTCGTGCGGGTCCACAGGACTCGCACCAGCAGACTTTACTTAAAGGATCGCAAAAAGCCTCCCCTCCGGTCTAGCCCCTGCTAACCTGACACAAGAACACACTAGCAAGCATGAAA
Organism: Paralithodes platypus; assembly: GCA_032716605.1. Taxonomy (NCBI): domain Eukaryota; kingdom Metazoa; phylum Arthropoda; class Malacostraca; order Decapoda; family Lithodidae; genus Paralithodes; species Paralithodes platypus. The sequence continues at coordinate 28,970,041 of CM064482.1, forward strand.
CCACCAAATATGAGACAACAAAAAAGATTCCTAGGTCTCATTAACAATAACATCTCTGCATAAGGCCCAAAATCCTATCTAATTATCTGAGAGCTCGTCGTTAATACAATAATAGATATAAGGTCTATCAAGGGGATGGGATAATTACATAAATTGGTGAAGTAGTGGAAGGAAGGTATACAAAGTAAGAGAGAATTTTTTTAAGTGGGGTTGAGAGGGATAGATATCAAGGGTGTCCGAAGGGTACGACAGTGAGGTGAGCTCTGAGTCTTGAATCTGTCTGGACCCCACCCTAGGCATGCAAAATACATCCCATGCTTGGCAATACTCAACACAGTTGCCGGGTCAAAATCCTCTACCCCGTGCGTGAGTCGAAACTAAGCCTAACGTTGCAATCAAATGCATATGGCAACGCTTCAGACTCGTCCCAAGCTGGCAAGCGAAGCAACGCCCCAAGCCGGTCTCTCTCTCCCGCTCGTCTCCTCCCGCCCTCACTAGACTTACATCTTATAATTATAATGAAATAATCAACTATCGAGAATAAAATATACTAAGATGCGTTGGTTAAGAATAAGGGCAGCTTCAAGCTGTGAAACAACATAAGAATATCCCAGACATTAGTTACGTTGTCATAGGATATATACTAAGGAAAAGCCTGCCGACCGGCTGCCACCAGCCGGTTTCTAAACGGCTGGGCAGCCGACGCGCGCGCATGCCCGCACGTGGCTACTATGCAGAAGCATCACAATACTGTATATGTTATGTTACTGTACCTAACATTTTGCACTTGACAAACTTTTGAGTCGCAGTAATTGGTGCTTTTATACTGTATTTATTGGTTTGACTGATGTATGTTACACTTAATCAAGATATTGACAAAGAGTTACTAAATTTTTGCCATCATCGTATATTGTATGCTTGTTGGAACTCTGCTTTATTATTTGTCTTATAATCTGCACGCTGATAACTCAGAACCTGTATTCATTTTAATGTCTGCAATTACACTATATTACGTCGTTATTTAATATATATCTTTATAAAGACTACAATAACACTCACACCGTTCCCAACAATACGATAACATTCCACATGCACTACACACAACATATACAACAATGGGTGGTTGGGCTAGTGACCCGCCAAAGTTAAATGGATCAACCTAGAGAATCGAACAAATTGTGTCAGAATATGCAGGCGATACATTTGAGGACATCCCCTCGGTGATAAAGGCGTATAACAATAGAAGGATATGTTAGGTAAGCCGCTATGGAGGTTTCCTTATGGTGTTATAGATTTGGTTTATTGTAATTTGGTAAGTTGATTGAAGTTACTGGGTAGATTATCTGGTCGATTCTCGCCTGCTTCTCTCGTTGCATGTACATTGGTAGATATAAGATAGATGTGATAGAATAAATGCCGCCACCACTTTTACCACATATATGTAGGGTAAAGGAAAAAATGTCAATTCCAGCCAACTTAATTTATTCACTAACGAATGATGATTAAAATATTATAAGGAGAATTCCCCTAAGTTGTGAGGAATCTCCTTGGGCTGTTGTCGTGCCCTCTCCTGTCTAAGTCTCCCAAAACCTCTCTCCTCCCTATCTCCTTACCTCCCCACAGACACCCCACACATGTGATGGTAAGTTCCGATTCACGTAAACAGTGCCTGGAGAGCTCAAAAGTGTGTGAGTAAGGTCTATCTATCTATCTATCTATTGCCTGACGCAGTGATCACCGAAGGGGTGGACACGAACGAACCGCCCCCATGCACCTCTGTCCCCAGTCAGTCGATGCCCCTCCCCCCAACCAGCACCGCCTTCGTTCATATACTTCCTCACTCCATCCTTCCACCTCTCTTTCGGTCTACCTTTCCCTCTCTGTCCCTCCACCTCGCTCTCGTACACCCTCTTAGTCATTCTCTCGCTTTCCATACGTTCCATATGGCCGAACCATCTCAAGTTGTTCCATTTCACACTTTCCAGCACATCTACCTCCACACCACACCTCCTTCTTACTTCTTCATTGGTCTGTCTATCCCTCCATGTAACTCTGCACACACTTCTTAAGTAATTCATTTCCACTGCTCTCACTCTTGGTCTGAGTCTCTCAACCAACGTCCATGCTTCGCTTCCGTAAGTCAGTGTCGGGATTACCACACTGTCATGCAAGGACTTCTTCACTTCCATACTGACCACCCTATTTCTTGTTACTGCTTTCAGCGTTCCTACAACCCTCTTCCCCTGTTGTACCCTCTCCCGCACTTCTTCATCCATAGTCCCATCTTTACTAAACACACTGCCCAGATACTTAAAAGGGTTGGCAATCTCCATAGCCTGACCGTTCAGCTTCACCTCACACTCTGTGACTTCACCCCTTTCGAAGACCATAACCTTGCTCTTCCCTGCATTTACCTTCAAGTTCCGTTTTTCGCACACTGTTCCAAACTCATATACCAGACCCTGCAACTCCCATTCATTATCACTCATCAGAACTGTATCAACCGCAAACAGCAGTATAGGTAGCTTCCACTCATTTCCCTCCCTTTTCAGCGATACACCAACATCCACTGCTCTTGATAGTATTTCTTTCATGACTCCATCCATATATACAGTTAACAACCATGGGGACATCACACACCCCTGTTTCAAACCAACATTCAGGTCAAAGAACTCGCTCTCCTCACTCTCCACACGTACTGCCGCCTTTGCACCCTCATACATGCTCTTCACTGCTTTCAGCAACTTGCTCCGTATATTCTAAGTACTTTCCACAAACCTTCTCTATCCACTCTGTCATAGGCCTTCTCCATTTCCATAAGGGCAACATACACCTTTTGTTTCTTCTCCAGATATTTCTCCACAACACAATTCAGGGTAAAAATCTGATCTGCACATCCTCTTCCCTTCCTAAAACTTCTCGCCTATCCATTTCTCCGTTCTCACTCTCACTCTCTCAATCACTACCCTACTATGCACCTTCCCTACTACGCTTAGAAGACATATTAGTCGGTGGTTACCACACACTCCTCTTTCCCCTCTACCCTTATATAGGTGGACTATCATGCCAGTCTTCCAGTCATCGGGTCCCATGCTAGTTTGCACATTTTCCATACCCATTCGATCACTATCTCACCACCATACCTCAACATTTCCCCACACACTCCATCTGTTCCTGGTGCTTTCCCCAACTTCACTCTTTTCATGGCTTCCCACACTTCTGACCTCCTGATCTCCACCTCCTCCTCCACTACTTCTCCTCTTCTTCCACCCATACCATATCCAACTATGTTTGCTGGCTTTCCATTCCTTACATTTAGCAAGTCATTGAAGTACTCCCTCCATCTTTCGACTCTCTCTTGCTTCTCGGCTAGCATTCTCCCATTCTTATCTTTCACACCCTTACTGATTCCTTTGCTACCTTCCCTAACTTTCTTGACTTCTTTCCAGAACAGTTTCTTACTCTCCCTCCATTTTACACTCAGATTCCTTCCAAATTCCTCAGCTACTCTTCTCTTACTTTCCTTCACTACTCTCTTCACCACCCTCTTTCTCTCCACGTACCTCTCTCGTTTCTGTCTCTCGAAATCTTCATTCCCTCTACTACCCAACCACTCTCTATATGCTTTCTTCTTTTCTTCCACAGCTATTTTTACCTCTTCTGTCCACCATGCTGTACCTTTCACTCCCCTCCCTCTTCTCCTCACTCAAGGTCTGATACGGTAAAACCAGAAGAAGGAAGTTACAATGATTTAACCTTCTGAGTGTACAGTCTTCTGCTTAAATACATAGTACACTGCAAGTAAACTTCCTTACAATTATATGAGATATAATAATGATTCCTATAATAATTACCGTATATAACATGTAATACGCCCACATTTAAATAATTGCGTACCACCGCAAGGCAGTAACTGAAAAGTATATGAGAACAAAGAAAAATTAAGGCAAAGACCAAAACAAAATAATAAACTGAATAATTGGATAGAATGTAAATGGCATGGAATTTTATAGTATTTTGCTATTAAAAATAAAGTTATAGAAATGTACCAATAAATTGGGACAAAGTATATATATTGTAATAGTATATAACAAAATCGAACAAAGCAAAACAAAACAAAAATGTGCACAAAGGCAATGTACAAAACAAATTGCAAAAGCAGAGAAAAATACTAAAGATAGTATTCCTAAACAATATTAAAATGTCAATATTTCATTTTCTGCCACGTCTTCCATTTGCTACACTCAGATATACCACGTTCTTTTTTATATGGGGGGGATGGTGGGAGGGGGGGGGGGGGCATGTTTTCATAGCTCAACTGCAAGCTGGATAATGGAGAACTGTTATGGCTTTGAATCATATCATATTATAGTTTATTGGTTTTCACTTTGATTTTCGAGTTTGTGCTGTATTTGTAATGGCATGTATACATTTTCTTATAATATGTTTAATATCAAATATTATCATTATCATTATCAAACTTTCATTAACTCTCCTACCTCAACTATCATAATAATTGCAAAGAAATCATCACCATCATCCTGACCACCATTATCACTACCATCACCATCCCTATCATAAATATCAATGTTACCGTTATTAATCTATCTATCTATATACTCAGGCCCAATCCCCACTTTTCCTTCTTTCTTTTGTTTCTCTGTTTTGTTTTTGTTTTTTTTTGTTTTTGGGGGGTCGACTCAAGACAGAGCCAAAATAGGGACAACACAACAGAAAACAATGAACACACAAAACAAAATACAAATGCATGCACATCTAGGTCATCCAGGAGAATAACAAGAGACCAAGGTCACCAATGTCCCTCCAGCACTCCCCCGGCTCCCGAACACCCGGAGAGGTTCTGATATCGGCAGGCAGACATGCAGCAGAGCCGAAACCAAAGGCCCACCCACCATTATTAATACCATCATAATATTCATCATCACCTTTACCACCGACATCATCATCATCAGTATCATCATTCTCATCATCAGTACCACCATCACTATCATGGTGATCAACTGAGGCAGTACTCGCTTTTTATGGATCCCCTTCTCCCTCATGTTTAGCATATTAGTTTTGAAGTTTTAAGACGTTCGTTCCGTTAGTTTGGCGATTTTGAGACCTTTCGCCTGATTTGTTTTGTCAATATTAGGATCTGTCGTGCCCTTTAAGTGTCGATTTGTTCCTGGCGAGCGATAGCGAGCCTCAAATTTTAGAAGGATCATGGGTATTATTAGAAACATTATTATCCTCCCCATCCTTGCTCACTACTGTATAATGTATACAGTATAGCCAAACAACCAATCAGGAAAGTAGTCAGGAAAGTAGTCAGGAAAGTAGTCAGGAAAGTAGTCAGGAAAGTAGGCTCGCTGTCGCTCGCCGAATGGATACAAGCCAGAGGAAGAGCGAAAAGGAGAGAAAGAGAAAAACAGCAGGTGACCCCCTAAATACTTGAAGTTTTCAGTAGTATGCCAGTTACACCGTGTCTAAACATTGCATTTGACTGCTCTTGTATTTCCATTTTATGAGTATTGTTATTTGGGTGATTCAACGTCGTAATGGCTGGTGTGAATTACGGAGGGCGATTATTGAATGGAGGGAAGTAGGTAGGTAGGTGTGTGGGTGTGGGTGTGTGTGTGGGTGTGGGTGTGGGTGTGTGTGTGCTCTGTTCTCGATAGTTTGGTTTAATGGTTTCAGGGGGGTGGGGGGGGGGGTAGTTTGCTCTCTAAACCTCTATCAAATTATAAAAAACACACGGACCCCCCTTCGATTTAAATTTGTACATTTTTCGGTAAAACAAAATCCCGGCCGAAGGCCGATTCCTCTTCTAATACAGGCTCGCTATCGTTCGCCAGGACAAAAATTGACACCTAAATGGCACGAAAGATCTTAATATTAACAAATAAATGGGGCAAAAGGTCTGAAAATCGCCAAACTTATGGGACGAATGTCTTGAATTCTCATAATAGGGCTAAACATGAGGGAGAAGGAGGATTTGAAAAACCACCTGCCTCCCCTTGTGTGTGTGGGTGTGTGTTATGTGTTGTACTCCATGTGCGTGTGAGTGTTGTGTTTGTTGTGTTGTGTGTGTGGGTGTGTGTTATGTGTTGTACTCCATGTGCGTGTGAGTGTTGTGTGTGTTGTGTTGTGTGTGTGGGTGTGTGTTATGTGTTGTACTCCGTGTGAGTGTTGTGTGTGTTGTGTTGTGTGGGTGGGTGTGTGTTATGTGTTGTACTCCATGTGAGTGTTGTGTGTGTTATGTTGTGTGTGTGGGTGTGTGTTATGTGTTGTACTCCATGTGCGTGTGAGTGTTGTGTTGTGTTGTGTTGTGTGTGTGGGTGTGTGTTATGTGTTGTACTCCATGTGCGTGTGAGTGTTGTGTGTGTTGTGTTGTGTGTGTTGTGTTGTGTGTTATGTGTTGTACTCCGTGTGAGTGTTGTGTTGTGTTGTGTTGTGTGTGTGGGTGTGTGTTATGTGTTGTACTCCATGTGCGTGTGAGTGTTGTGTGTGTTGTGTTGTGTGTGGGTGTGTGTTATGTGTTGTACTCCATGTGCGTGTGAGTGTTGTGTGTGTTGTGTTGTGTGTTATGTGTTGTACTCCATGTGCGTGTGAGTGTTGTGTGTTGTGTTGTGGGTGTGTGTTATGTGTTGTACTCCATGTGCGTGTGAGTGTTGTGTTGTGTTGTGTTGTGTGTGGGTGTGTGTTATGTGTTGTACTCCATGTGCGTGTGAGTGTTGTGTTGTGTTGTGTTGTGTGTGTGGGTGTGTGTTATGTGTTGTACTCCATGTGCGTGTGAGTGTTGTGTGTGTTGTGTTGTGTGGGTGGCTGTGTGTTATGTGTTGTACTCCGTGTGAGTGTTGTGTGTTGTGTTGTGTTGTGGGTGTGTGTTATGTATTGTACTCCATGTGCGTGTGAGTGTTGTGTGTGTTGTGTTGTGTATGTGGGTGTGTGTTATGTGTTGTACTCCATGTGTGTGTGAGTGTTGTGTGTGTTGTGTTGTGTGTTTTGTGTTGTACTCCATGTGCGTGTGAGTGTTGTGTGTGTTGTGTTGTGTGGGTGGGTGTGTGTTATGTGTTGTACTCCATGTGCGTGTGAGTGTTGTGTGTGTTGTGTTGTGTTATGTGTTGTACTCCATGTGCGTGTGAGTGTTGTGTGTGTTGTGTTGTGTGGGTGGGTGTGTGTTATGTGTTGTACTCCATGTGCGTGTGAGTGTTGTGTGTGTTGTGTTGTGTGTTATGTGTTGTACTCCATGTGCGTGTGAGTGTTGTGTGTGTTGTGTTGTGTGTTATGTGTTGTACTCCATGTGCGTGTGAGTGTTCTGTGTGTTGTGTTGTGTGTGTGGGTGGGTGTGTGTTATGTGTTGTACTCCATGTGCGTGTGAGTGTTGTGTGTGTTGTGTTGTGTGGGGGTGTGTGTGTTATGTGTTGTACTCCATGTGCGTGTGAGTGTTGTGTGTGTTGTGTTGTGTGTTATGTGTTGTACTCCATGTGCGTGTGAGTGTTGTGTTGTGTTGTGTTGTGTGGGTGGGTGTGTGTTATGTGTTGTACTCCATGTGCGTGTGAGTGTTGTGTTGTGTGTTGTGTTGTGTGTTATGTGTTGTACTCCATGTGCGTGTGAGTGTTGTGTGTGTTGTGTTGTGTATGTGGGTGTGTGTTATGTGTTGTACTCCATGTGCGTGTGAGTGTTGTGTTGTGTTGTGTGGGTGTGTGTGTGTTATGTGTTGTACTCCATGTGCGTGTGAGTGTTGTGTTGTGTTGTGTGGGTGGGTGGGTGTTATGTGTTGTACTCCATGTGCGTGTGAGTGTTGTGTGTGTTGTGTTGTGTGTTATGTGTTGTACTCCATGTGCGTGTGAGTGTTGTGTGTGTTGTGTTGTGTGTGGGTGTGTGTTATGTGTTGTACTCCATGTGCGTGTGAGTGTTGTGTTGTGTTGTGTTGTGTGGGTGGGTGTGTGTTATGTGTTGTACTCCATGTGCGTGTGTGTTGTGTGTGTTGTGTTGTGTGTGTGGGTGTGTGTTATGTGTTGTACTCCATGTGCGTGTGAGTGTTGTGTGTGTTGTGTTGTGTGTGTGGGGGTGTGTTATGTGTTGTACTCCATGTGCGTGTGAGTGTTGTGTGTGTTGTGTTGTGTGGGTGGGTGTGTGTTATGTGTTGTACTCCATGTGCGTGTGAGTGTTGTGTGTGTTGTGTTGTGTGTGTGGGTGTGTGTTATGTGTTGTACTCCATGTGCGTGTGAGTGTTGTGTGTTGTGGGTGTGTGTGTGTTATGTGTTGTACTCCATGTGCGTGTGAGTGTTGTGTGTGTTGTGTTGTGGGTGTGTGTTATGTGTTGTACTCCATGTGCGTGTGAGTGTTGTGTGTGTTGTGTTGTGTGGGTGTGTGTGTGTTGCGTGTTGTACTCCATGTGCGTGTGAGTGTTGTGTTGTGTTGTGTTGTGTGGGTGGGTGGGTGTTATGTGTTGTACTCCATGTGCGTGTGAGTGTTGTGTGTGTTGTGTTGTGTATGTGGGTGTGTGTTATGTGTTGTACTCAATGTGCGTGTGAGTGTTGTGTGTGTTGTGTTGTGTGTGTGGGTGTGTATTATGTCATGTGCGTGTGAGTGTTGTGTGTGTTGTGTTATGTGTGTGGGTGTGTATTATGTCATGTGCGTGTGAGTGTTGTGTGTGTTGTGTTATTATGTGTGTGGGTGTGTATTATGTCATGTGCGTGTGAGTGTTGTGTGTGTTGTGTTATGTGTGTGGGTGTGTATATGTCATGTGCGTGTGAGTGTTGTGTGTGTTGTGTTATGTGTGTGGGTGTGTATTATGTCATGTGCGTGTGAGTGTTGTGTGTGTTGTGTTATGTGTGTGGGTGTGTATTATGTCATGTGCGTGTGAGTGTTGTGTGTGTTGTGTTATGTGTGTGTGGGTGTGTATATGTCATGTGCGTGTGAGTGTTGTGTGTGTTGTGTTATGTGTGTGGGTGTGTATTATGTCATGTGCGTGTGAGTGTTGTGTGTGTTGTGTTATGTGTGTGGGTGTAAAAGGGCTTAAGGGAGCCCACCTCGCTTTTGTTCTCTGTCTCTCCCTCTCTCTTTGGCTTGTATCTATTCGGCCCCATTCAGCCTACTGTTTTAGGACTTTTACCCCCATCCAGATGTCTATATTTTCCTGGTGAGCGGTAGCGACCCAGCATATATTTATTTTTGTTTTGACAGAAAGCTAAATTTGTACATTTTTGATAGAATTTTGTTTCCGGCGAAGCCGGATTTCTACATACAAAGCTGGCTCGCTATCGCTCGCCAGGAAGAAATCGACACCTGGATGGGGATAAACGTCTTTAAAACAGTTGGCTGAATGAGGCTGAATGGATACAAGCCAGGGAAAGAAAGAAAAGGAGAGAAATAAACAAAAAAAACGGTGACCCCCCTTAAGTTGGCCTGTACTTTATCGTGTGTGTGTGTGTGTATGTTGTGTTGTATTTTTGTTCCACTCCTGTGTATTTTGTTTTATATACTGTATGTGTATGGACGTGTATGCGTCTGTGTATGTGTGTGTGTGTGTGTGTGTGTGTGTGTGTGTGTGTGTGTGTGTGTGATACATACGAGAGGGAGAAGAGAAGGCCAGGGAAAAAGGAGCGGTATTGGAAAAGCAGTAATGCTGCAACCAATGAGGAATATAAAGAAATAAGATATAATATATCTTATTTCTTTATATTCCTCATTGGTTGCAGCATTACTGCTTTTCCAATACCGCTCCTTTTTCCCTGGCCTTCTCTTCTCCCTCTCGTATGTATCACACACACACACACACACACACACACACACACACACACTTTACTTTATTTTATAAAGTAAGAGAAACAGTAAGGGGAAACGAGAGAGAGATATTTACATAGATGTACATAGATACACTGGCCACACAGAACTTACGATCCAAACGAGGTGGTCAGGACTTAATTCTAGTAGAGATGGCATATCCGATAGAAAAGGAAAGTTGAAGGAAAAAATAGAGAGAGAGAGAGAGTTTGGATACTAGACTTACACATCAAGATTTAATTAATACATCATAATACAATATAATATGAGAGGTAATTAATACATCATAATACAATATAATATGAGAGGTAATTATATTGGCGAAACTAATGTTAGTTTGTAAGTCAAATGTCACAATGGTAACAATAAATGGATATTAATGGTGGAGATCCTAGAATTATTACCTATTAAATAGTATGCAACTAGATAAACATTGAATTATATTATTATATTATGCGACTACGGTATATAGCACATATAATATTGATCATTAAGTTTCATACTCAAATAACAGCAAACTAGTTTTGATTGATAATACATCATAAACTGCACATTACGATTGCAACATGTACAAGAAAATTATGTTCAACATTTGTTTTTGCCGTATAATATATAACACAGGTGCTTTTTATTCCCAACAACTCTACTGATATCCACGCTCGGCATATTAAAGGTTGTTCACAAGCACCGAGTCGTTACCGTCCCTCATGAGCAAGGGGATGGGGTAGTGGAAATAGACCTAATCGGCCTTATTGGGCTATCCTTAGCTGGCTTAGCATGCGCTAGCTATTAGAACTATTATAATTATTTGTTATGCGACGCTACAATTTAGCGTGCTTTATAACAGTTCGTTATTTCCACTTGAGGAAAGCTCAGAACTGTAAATACTCAACTGGTACACAACTTACTTTAATATCATAAATCTCGTATCAATCACCACTAATGTCACAGAATACACAGTTTCGTTACACACGTTTTATTTCTTAAGTAGCTAGGGTACAAACATAGGACAAATTGATCAACTCTCATCTACAGCTATATAGAAATGAGCTCGATCTAAGTATATGATAGTAATACAATAAATATGAATAATCCTGATTAATACTCTTACAGGAATAGGAATAGGTAACATAAAATCATGAAATAGTAAAGGTAAAGATACACAATGTTACTATATAAATCACAATATAAATAAACACAGAGAGGTTAATCTCAAAAACAATAAATAATATCCTGAAGGTAAATGGCAACCGCGAGGTAACTAGCGGAGCGAGGTAAATAATGATTACTGGGGAGGCACTCACACAGTGATAGGGTTATAAGTAAATAAGGATATTGAATGATGTGCAAATAATGATTACTGGGGAGGCACTCACACAGTGATAGGGTTATAAGTAAATAAGGATATTGAATGATGTGCAAATAATGATTGCTGGGGAGGCACTCACACAGTGATAGGGTTATAAGTAAATACGGATATTGAATGATGTGCAAATAATGATTACTGGGGAGGAACTCACACAGTGATAGGGTTATAAGTAAATACGGATATTGAATGATGTGCAAATAATGATTACTGGGGAGGAACTCACACAGTGATAGGGTTATAAGTAAATACGGATATTGAATGATGTGCAAATAATGATTACTGGGGAGGCACTCACACAGTGATAGGGTTATAAGTAAATAAGGATATTGAATGATGTGCAAATAATGATTACTGGGGAGGCACTCACACAGTGATAGGGTTATAAGTAAATAAGAATATTGAATGATGTGCAAATAATGATTGCTGGGGAGGCACTCACACAGTGATAGGGTTATAAGTAAATACGGATATTGAATGATGTGCAAATAATGATTACTGGGGAGGAACTCACACAGTGATAGGGTTATAAGTAAATACGGATATTGAATGATGTGCAAATAATGATTACTGGGGAGGAACTCACACAGTGATAGGGTTATAAGTAAATACGGATATTGAATGATGTGCAAATAATGATTACTGGGGAGGCACTCACACAGTGATAGGGTTATAAGTAAATAAGAATATTGAATGATGTGCAAATAACTTTACATTAAATCGGCGAATAGAAGATATAAATCTTAATCAACTCAAAAAGTCACAATAATGAATATAAATTCAATGAGGTAGTAAATAATTGTAATAGCCTGTATGCGGGGCTGAAAATTTCGTTGAGGAAAAGTTAACGCGTCGTGAAAATGACAGGAATTTACTTTAACTCAAGCAATGCTTAAACTGAGTTTGATCTCAGGAAGCGTAATGTTTAGTATAGTCTAACTAGGAGACTGACAAATAAACATTATCTGTGAACACTTATACATGCAATCGGGTACCCAGCTAATAATAACACATAGAATAAGAGCTGATTGAGAGTTCACTGGAGTTTACGTATAATGTGCATGTACTGTATATATCCCGAACCAATATATGTGTAGCTCTACTATGGAATATAGGAAACTATATCCCCGAGTTATATAAATATATCAATCCCACATATAAAGTTTGTTCTGTTCTCTCGAAACGAGTGGCGATGACTAGGAGAAGGAAAAACTTAATGATCTCTAAGTTGAAGTTAAATTGAACACTAACATATCTTATATAACCCTTCGCAAATAATCATCAAAACACTCGATCGAACGAGGGGCACTTAATTTGATTCAGGTAGAGAAGTAGGAGCCCATGAGAGATCTGGTCACACGTGGCGACTAAGTTCGTTGTACGATCCTGTTGACACCAGGGGAACGTCCTCTTCACACACTCTCACTAGAAGATGCACTTTCTAGCTCGCCTACACTACTTCTTCGGGATCACTAACACAGCCACTTGTAGATACTTTTATGGGGATTTTGGCTAACCCCTACGGAAGTATGTTCCGAATCGGATATACCAGCTATTAAGCACATTCGCCCGAGAGGAGAGGTACCCGAAAGTGGATTCGATTTTGCCTACCAAACTCTTGGCTCAGGCAGGTAATGTTCCGTTTTAATTCAGGTGTCTGGTTGTGGGCTTTCGGAATATGAGAGGCATGTGAATTACAGTTTTGTATTATTGCTGAGGTTAATAAGCTTCTTAAAATTATGGTAAATATATCATTACAAAGGTGTATACATAATTTATTAAAATTAGTTGGATGGATGAAGAAGCTTTGATGTATGGGTGATAATTGAATTACAGTTTTGGAAGTCTACAGGTATTTTACATGTGATATGGAATTAATTTATTATGAGGGGGAATGTGAGGATTGTACTTGTTTATTCCCTTAGTGGTTGTAGTTGTAGATATTATGCTCTGGTTGACTATGCAGGAATTGAGGAGATTGGTGCCGCATTCACATAACCATTTCTTCATTGTAGTCCAGATCTGGCTCCGGCAGGGAATTCTCACCTTGGGTAGGGAGCGGCCATTTTTGACCCAGCAGTTGGAGGTGTTGATTTTCCAAATACGGGAGCAGGTTCTGGTGGTGTTTTGGCTCATGTTGGTCGAGCCCCGTCATCTCATTATTATTATTATAACTCCGGAAAAAAACGTATTTATAAAAGACCCCAATACAAAACTTTATCACTCTATGATTCCATTTTAGTGAATCCAAAAGAGATAATATTAAGGGGAGACAGACTGTTTTTCTGGACACTCATCTCCCTAATGTTTAGCTCCATTAGTTTTGAGATTTTAAGACATTGGTTCCATTAGTTTGGGGATTTGATGACCTTTCACTCCATTTCTTTGTCAATATTAAGACCCTACGTGCCATTTAGGTGTCAATTTTTTCATGGCGAGTGATAGCAATACTGTAATTTTAGGAGGAATTGGTCTTTGGCCGGGAAATGTTTCTACCGAAAAATGAACAAATCTATCTTGAAGGGGGGGGGGGGGGTTTTCCAAGCTTGATGGAGGTCTAGGGAGGAAACTAACAAAATATATGAGTACATTAATTATTAATAGACCAAACAAACAGCCACTGTCCACTTACGCTTTACGCTTTCTCGCTTAAAAGTTTCAAACGTTGGATTATTTTGTCTGATGTTGTTGGTTATCGTGTACATCCCGAATATTTTTATTCTGCTTCAAAATAAAAATATTTGATGTAGGATGCCATGATTTTATTATATTTTATTATATTCTATTTACTCAGGCCAAATCCCCACTTTTCTCTTCTTTGTCTTGTTTTCCCTCTTTTCCCTTTTATTTTTTTTATTTTTTTGGGTGGGGGGGCCGACTCAAGACAGAGCCAGAATAGGGATAACAAAACAAAAAACAATGAATACACAAACACAAAATACAAATTCACACACATCTAGGTCATCCAGGAGAAGACCCAGAGACCAGGGTCACCAAGGTCCTACCAGCACTTCCCCGGCCCCCGACAATTCGGTTATATATATATGATTTTGCCAACAAATCCATCAGTGTATTTATTATTGTTAATGTGTGTGGTTTTCTTGTTTAGTTTCTTGTTTTGTTCAAATTAAGAAGGTTAGGTTACGGTTAAGTTAGACCATAGACTACAGTAGATCTGGACTGGACACGAAAATGGAACTTTGCAGTAAGGGACCCAAAATCGGAGAAAGAACCCCCAAGTTCGAACCTCGATACCGCGAAAATAAAACATTTTCGCGGTTTCGAGGTTCGAACTTGGGGGGGGGGGGTCGTTTTCTGATTTTGGGTCCCTTACTGCAAAAGTTCCATTTTCGTGTCCAGTCAAGATCTACTGTAGTCTATGGTTAGACTAATTAACCCATACTGTTCCGGCGACGTCTTTTTTATTTGATTTCAGCTACATTTAGACGATGTTATGAAGCTCAGGAAGGATGTAGGGTCGCTAAAAGGATTATTTGAGATAATGTGTAGCCCATTAATTGGTTGATGTCCTTACTGAACTAAATAAAATCGTTTACTAGTTGCCAGCATATGATGAATAGTCTGTCACCGGTACTGGATGGGTTAAGGTTAACAGGGTGTTAGCCTAGGGTCTTGTTTTTGGACCAACCCCTTTTCACTCCATTAGTTTGGCAGTTCCTTCTGATTAGCCCACACAGTATAGGTGACGTTCTTTTCATTATATTCTGGCAACTATTAGACGATTATATTCATCTTAGGAAAGACCACTACCAGTTAAAAAGCTACCGACTGTCTTCAATAATCCACGTAGCTACCATATATCCTTCTTAAGCTTCATAAATCGTCTAAATGTAGGGAGAATAAATTATAACAGACGCCGCTGGTACTCAAAGGGTTAGGTAAGCGAGACATATTACACCCGATACTGATGCTTATCCGGACAAACGATAATGAGCTTGCAAACTAGGAGAGACCGACCTTTGGGCGAGAAATATTGATGTTTAAATATGTAAACTTTTAGCTTAAGGGGGTAGAGCTTGGTTTTTGGTCTATGTATGTATTAATATATTCATTACTGAGTTTCCTCGCTAGACCTCCATCAAGCTAAAAATAGCACCCCCTAGACCCCCCTTCAAGATAAATTTGTACATTTTTTGGTAGAAACATGTCTCGGCCAAAGGCCGGTTCCTTCTAAAATTACAGGCTAGCTCTTGCTCGTCAGGAAAAAAATAGACACCACCCTAGAAGGGGATTAGGGGGGTCATTGAGACCCCAAGGTTGCGCGCGGGAACTAGTTTTCGCAATGAGTGGCGTGACGCGGGCCAACAGAGGGGCTGTGGGGTGAGGGAATGCCAGTCTACACCCACCTCCATCAGTGTGCAGACGTACGCCCCGCTCGCTCCAGCCGTTCTAGCACTACTAGACCCCTAGGGTCATTCTGACCCCAGCACTCAGGTTCCAAGGTACGTTTTTTCGTTTTGGTTTTCTGTACTTTCACGCTTGTAACACCTATGTTTATGTACCGATTTATGCCTGCTAGTGCTTCAATGATGGAGAGATAGATTACCTAGCTTGCCCAATACAATTGATAGACATTTGAGCATATTTACTATTTATTATGAATATTTTTCCTAATTCTCGATTTTCTTGATTTCGAACAGACCGCCATGTCATCACCGAGCCAGCTTACAGACGCACAAATCACCTCATTACTCGAGCAACTTGATGATGAGGAAGATGATACCATTGAATTTGTGGACTGTGGGGAAGATGTTATCATAGAACCCATGGACGCAGGGCTAGAGGAGATGTACGGTCCAAATTATGACTCTGAGCCAGAGGTCGATGGGGCCGAGAATCGGGGACCTCCCTCCCCTGCCCTCCCGGCCAACTCACCCTCCCCCGGGCAAACCCCACCACCCCCACCCTCCCCTGCCAGACTGCGACGCTCACCACGTGCTAGCACACCAGTTCCTATTGGAAATCCCGACTCTCCAGACCTGCCAGTCCCCACGGCAGCCCCTACAGCGAGCCCTACACGTGCCACAGCCCCTGTTGCAGACCCCGCTGCCCCTACAGTCCCTCCATTTGATCCGCTGTACTATTTTCCTGGCATGAGAAACACGGATACTGCCCGTGACGGGACAAACTGGAGCAAAACACCACCACCCAACCGACCGAAACTCAAGAGAAGTTCCCTTGGATACGTGGAGGGCCCCGCACCACACACCTTCCTGGCAAACACCATACCTGACATTTTCATGCTCTTTTTTGATGGTACTATGTTAGCAAAGGTGTGTGTACACACAAACACCTTCATAAGGAAAGTGAGGGATAGAATGCAGAAGGCCAGCAGTACCTACAGCGACGTTACTTTGACAGAACTCAAGGCAGTTATTGGGGTTCTGATAGTCTCCGGGGTAAAGAAAGACAAC
Source organism: Paralithodes platypus (assembly GCA_032716605.1). Taxonomy (NCBI): domain Eukaryota; kingdom Metazoa; phylum Arthropoda; class Malacostraca; order Decapoda; family Lithodidae; genus Paralithodes; species Paralithodes platypus. Next base: position 28,986,637 of record CM064482.1, read on the forward strand.
CACATCTCTGCTGAGGAGATGTTAGCAGCGATCTAGGGTGTCCCTTATATATATGTGCCATGTCAGAGACCCGCTTCAGTTTCCTGATGAGGTGCATCAGGTTTGACGACGCTGCAACTCGTGTGGCGAGAAGAGCCACTGATCGCTTCGCGGCCATTCGGGAGCTGTGGGACAGCTTGATAGCCCACTGCAGGCAACACTACATCCCGGGCGAGGCTGTCACCGTGGACGAGCAGCTGTTGGCCTTCCGAGGGCGTTGTGTCTTCAAGACCTACATCCCCAACAAACCTGTTAAGTAAGTATACTTTATATTTGTTTAGGGTGAAAGTGGAGATGAACGAGAAGTGGGAAGGGTGAAGGGAAGTGTGGTGACACTTTGGGAGTTGGGGGGTGGGGGAAGAAAGTGAAAGTGAATGAAAGACTTACCTTATATAATACATAACCTTTTTCATTTATGTTTTAATCCATTATATTTATGTCATTTATGTTATTTATTGATGTACCTTCAATGATTACTTACCTTTACAAATGTATACTTACCTGACCACCAGATGACTGCCTTCGCCTCATGACTTACCTGACCTACTTTCACTAATGACTTACCTTACCTACCTTCACGATTTATTGACGTACCTTACCTGGAATTTGAAGTATTTATAATTTGTTTCTTCCCTTCACAGATATGGTATCAAGCTGGTCCTCGCCTGCGACTGCCGAACATATTATATGTTCAATGCCTATTCTTACCTAGGCAAGGGTTCAGTACCGGTGGTGGCTGGCACGAACCAAAGTCACTATCTAACCATGAAGCTGCTGGAGGACTGTTACGGGAGTGAGCGGACAGTAACAGCAGACAATTGGTTCACTTCCGTTTGGTTGGCCAGGGCTCTGAAGGAGAAGGACATGACGATAGTGGGGACACTCCGGAAGAAGCCCAATGTACCTGCCACCATCTATGGCCCCCTCAAGACTGACCCCAAGAGAGACCACAGTCTTAGGCCTATTGGGACTACAGCGTTCCTGTTCCACGACAACATCACTGCTATTTCATATAAACCCAAAAAGGACAAAACCGTGGCCCTCCTCTCAACACTACATCACACTCCCGAGATAGGCGCACACAACAAGGCCACTGCACTGCTCTACTACAATAAGCACAAGGGTGGGGTTGATACGTTCGATCAGCTGTGTGCTAATTACAACTGTGTGCTAATTACAACTGTGGCAGGCAGAGTCTACGCTGGCCCATGTGTATTTTCATGCGCATGATCAACATTGTGTGTATAAACTCCAACATTATCTTCAACAACCGCCAAAAGAGGGAAGGGAAGAAACAAATATCACGAAGGGAGTATATGAAGCAACTCGGCTCTTCGCTCATTGAACCATGGGCCGCGCACAGACTCCACATGAATGGGCAGCACACGGCAGTCAAGAATGTCATCAGGGATGCCTTCCACTACTCCACACTGCCTCCAGCACCAGTTACTCCACGTCAGGCTGGTGGAAGCAGACGACGATGCGACATCTGCCCCCGGGAGAGTGACAAGAAGACGAGCACCACCTGTATTATGTGTGCCCCCTTCACTCCAACACCGTCTGCAATGACTGCTTCCCCGCTTAGGTAAATATAATTATTTTGTTCCCAGGTTACTTATTAGACATCTAAGTATAAAATAACACAATTTCAGCACATTCTGTCATGTTTCAAGGTCAAGCAAGCATGGTGCAAGTAAATTTCAGGGGGCCGTTTGGGGAAAATGTTGGATGGTGGGGTGTCTGGGTACTAAAATAACACTAATTACTAATTTTTCTTTACCAAATTTACTTATTATACATGTGTCTATACATTTACAGAGATTCAGCCCGAAGAAACCTGATTCAGGGCCTCTTTTGGGGTTTTAAGTGCGAGTATACAAAATGGTGTAATTTTATGTGACTAAAAAGTACCTCTCTTTTCTTTCTTTCAGATTAGGTAAGTTCCCGGGGTCTAGGGGGCTCAGGTCCTAGGAGGGACTTCCACCATCATCTGGCCCTCACCCACCATCGTTTCAGCCACATCGGTTGGTAATTTTTGTTTTGGTGAATATTTTTGTGGACCCAACTTTTCGTCCACGACACTTTCATATAACACTACCTCATAGCCAACAAACTCAGGATATACGGGCAAATACTGTGATAAACGGTGCTCAGATATTGTATAAGTATGTTTAAGGCCTTTCGGGCACAAATAAAGCATTGGAAATATTTATTTTGATTATTTCCCCCGGCGGGGTCAATTTGACCCCTACTTTCAGGTTTAAGTTTCAGATTCTGACGTTTCCCCTTCTAGGGTTTAATGGCACGAAAGGTCTAAATATTGACAAAGAAATAGGGCGAAAGGTCTTAAAATCAACAAACTAATGGAACAAACGTCTTAAAATCTCAAAGCTAATAGGCTAAACATGAGGGAGAAGGAGGTCCATAAAGAGCGAGTACTACCCCTTAAGGGGCATTGTATTTCAGTCTTAGGAGACGATATTATTACTCTAGCGAGCGAACTAACATTAAATTACTCAAAAACGATAACAAAACAGCATGGAAATAACCAAATAATGAATGAAGGCGGTGCTGTTATTGTTGATTTATTTTTGATATATTTTATAGCCTGGGGTACAAGCAAAATTACATTGCTTGATAATGTCAAAAACAATCAAAATCCTCAATGGTAAATAAACAAAATCTAATTACTCCCAAAAAGTTGGACCGGATAGTGTTATTTGTAGGAAAGGTATTTGTATTGATGTAATTCAAAATGTATATAACTTTTTTGGCGTTTCGAAGAATGTCTCTCAGAACAAAATTAATAGTAGTCATTTTCAGAGCTTCCGTGACCGTGTTTAGGATACCAAAGTTTCTCAGTGAATTTAACAAGGGCAACTGATGCTAAAAAAAGTTCTATTTCTTGAAGTGAATGGCCAAAAATGACAATTTTGGTGTCTATTCCCACTAATTTTGGGGTCAGAAAACCAATGGGATGGCATAATTAAAAAATAATTAATAACTTATTACCAAATAATTAAGAAAATCAATGGGATGGCATAATTCATGATTTAGAGTCCCATTAACCTCAACATCTAAGACAAATATGATGTTGTTAAATCCACTGAGAAACTTTGGTATCCTAATCACGGTCACGGATCCTCTGAAACTTACATAAATAATATAATATATAATTTAAAATGTAAACCAAGAATGTTGACTGATCAATTCCTTCTTTTTCAGGTTTGTTGCATCGAATTTGGCGTGAAGAATCATGAGCATGGAACGTAGAGGAGTTAGTGATCTGCCTGACCCAGGACCTGGATTAAAATGCATATTATGTCAACATCCCTGTATAGCTGATGATAGTACGGACAAGACATCTGATACAAAGTGGGAGAATCTAAGGAGCAAGTGTTTTCGGTGGAAGGAACTTGATAAATTTCAGCATGCCTATGCAGCAGTGGAGTGGGACAAGGGGCCTAAAGGCCTGTACATGCATAGTAAATGTTACACCCAGATCAGTAGTAATCGCTATATTCAGCAAGCACAGAATCGTAAACGGAAATCTGAACAGGAAGAAGTTCAAGCATCAACTTCAAGTCAACAACTCCAGGAAATGTGCCTAAAAAGCTTCGTTCTAGTACTGGAGTGGTTCATGATAAGAATCTCTGTGTGTGGTGTATGAAAGGACCACAAAAACCAGTAATCCTGGCAAGTCCAAACTTTTGCTGCTGTCAACAGTAGACGCATGGAACCGGTTCAAGTTGCATACAGTTTGTCTGTCAGGTGAGCCTATAAGAGAAAGATTGAATACCCTACTTGCATCTATCCCAGACAGTCGAACGGCGTTTGGATTGGAAATTCGTTATCATCGTGAATGTTGGCGCAATTATGTCAGCAACCCTCTGAAGGAGTCTTTTCCTGATGAAAAAACAGAGCATCTGCAACATGTTAATCTTCGAGAGGCCCAAAATATCTTCTTTCATCATGTCCGTCAAGTTATCTTTGAAGATCATGAAATCCGTACACTGCAAGGTCTTCTACAGGATTACAAAGGCATTACTTCAAATTATGGTTACTATTCCACAGCAAAGTCCAGTTTCGTGAAGGAAATTCTGATCAAAGAATTTGGAGATGACATAGCATTTCATGAACGAGGTCAGAAGAATGTGAGTGAACTGGTATATGATGCAAGAGCTGCAGGTTCATATCTTGAGGCTGCAATATCCTCTCTAGGTGTAAGTGACGATCAGCTGGTGAAGAATGTAGCTGGGCGACTCAGAGATCAGATCATCAAAACAAAAACTGTTCCTTGGCCTCCATACATACATGAGCTAGAAGAATATGAAGACCTGAATGATCTCCTCTTGAAGCTCATCACTTGGTTAAAGCACCCCACAAAGTCTGAAGTCGATGACAAGCCCCAAGTCAGATCAATTGCATCTATTTTGACCAGCTACATCACTGGAAGACGTACTGTATTTGAGACAAACCTCGGTGTACTGCTACATGGTATGACAAAGAGCAGAGAAATGGTAGACATATTACATAAGGATGGCCTGGGAATCAGTTACAATGATGTGCTTTTGCTTAGAGATTTCTGGGCAGTTACTGACCTGAAGCATTCAACTGAGTGTCCTTTTGAACTTTCTGAAGGAACACCGGCAATATGTATAGTCGACAACAATGACTTCAAAAGTGACACTTTGACTGGAAGTGGCCAATCACATCGTACAAATGTCATGTTTGTTCAGCCAGACCTACCTAAGCTAAATCTACCTACCCTAGATGATGATAGACCAGTTGCAAATAGCACCTTGCCTTCGTACCTCTCTGATAGCCTCAAAGAACTTGGGAGCCAGATGCAAAGAATTGAACCATACAAAACAGTCAAGCGTGGTGAACCACCCATCAGACCAAGGATAACGGATGAACAACATCTGGACACAGTTCCTCAAAGAATGAGAGGTGTCATCCATGCAATGGCCCGAGCTAAGGCAGACGGAACAAGACCAAATCCAGAAGACCAGACTGTACCAGCCTTTTCTGGCTTCCAGGCCACGCTATCACCAGAAACCCAGAAAAGTCAAGCGATTTATCATATGACTTATCCTGATCCACCAAGCAAGACCATTCTGTATGATGCCCTGCGCAAGCTTGCAAAGGCAATTGATGACAAGAAGATGCCATTTGCCATTATCGTCGGTGATCATCCTGTCTACGCATTATTGCTAGAATTGAAAAGTGAGAATCCAGAGATATTTGCTGACATATTGACATTCATGGGGCCCTTTCATATCCAGATGTCTTTCATCAATGCAATCTACAAAAGGTTCAAAGGCTCAGGCATTTCAGATGTACTGGTGACTGCAGGCGTCCTTGCAGATGGATCCGTGGATCAAGCTCTGCGTGGAAAACACTTCAACTGCGGTGTGCGTTGCCTTCGACTCTTCTACGAGGCTTTACTCCAACATGCACTAGACAAACGTTTGGAAGGTGCCAGTCTGTGTGAAGAGATCCAGGCATCTCTCAATAAGTTACGCAGTTCAGTAGACCAACAAGAACTTAATGATGCACATGCTGAGTTAGAGAGCAATGCCGATCTCAAGGGGCTCGTTGACTCCCTATTCCAGAACTTAGATGGTGCTCCACTAGCAGAATTCTGGATTTCATTCTTGGAGATGGTAGAGATACTGACTCAAAATATACATGCTATAAGGACAAGAAACTGGATCGAGTTCAAGTCTTCACTGAAGTTGATGCTTCCTTGGATACATATTTATGACAACGATAGATATGGGCGCCATCTTCCAGATTTCATAGCAGTCTTAGAAAGTCTTCCCCATATCCAAGCACAATTCATGGAGAGTGGCATGTTTGCCACACTTAGAGCGCACCAATTACCTCGCATATCTGCAGAAGAATTTCCTGCTTCAGAATCATCCATCACCAATTGGCCATGGATGGCACCTTGTAAATGGCTTATGCCTCCCAGTACGCTATACCCAACCTGCACTTCCATCATTCCTGGATCTTCTAAAAACTCCAAGTCATCCACAAATGGAGAGCAGCGATGATGACAGCGGAAGTGATTCTGACAGTTGTGCATCATATTTGTCCTTGCAGTGATAGTGCATCTTAATGCAGTAGGTCTCATGTTTTATTAATTTAGGATACCAAAGTTTCTCAGTGGATTTAACAACATCATATTTGTCTTAGATGTTGAGGTTAATGGGACTCTAAATCATGAATTATGCAATCCCATTGATTTTCTTAATTATTTTCTTATTTACTTAATTATTTGGTAATTATTTATTAATTATTTTTTAATTGTGCCATGCCATTGATCTTCCGACACCAAAATTAGTGGGAATAGACACCAAAATTGTCATTTTTGGCCATTCACTTTAAAAAATAGAACTTTATCAATTTTTTAAGATGACGGCGGCGGCCATTTTGAAAAACGTCTAAAATAACAACTTTCCCGTCATTTTGGTGAGGTGTATGGGGGCTTATTTTTTTTAGCATCAGTTGCCCTTGTTAAATTCACTGAGAAACTTTGGTATCCTAAACACGGTCACGGAAGCTCTGAAAATGACTCTACTATAAAGGGTAAGGTTAGGAGGTATGATACTAACGTAAATGTTTTATACGATTTTGTTTTGCTTAGGATGAGTCCATGTTAATCAAATGGATTATTGAGATAATATTCGCCTCTTCTATTCCTAGAAGTCCTTTATCAAGGGGACAATGACTGCTTTTTTGGCCTATAAATGTATTCATTCATATATTCTTAGTTTCCTCGCTAGACATCCCTCAAACTTAGAAAAACATCCCCTAGAACCCCCTCAAGATAAATTTGTAAATTTTTCGGTAGAAAAATTTCCCGGCCGAAGGCCGGTTCTTCTTACAATTACAGGCTCGTTATCGCTCGCCAGTAAAACATTGACACCTAAATGGCACGATAGGTGTTAGAATTTATAACAAAATCGGACCAAAGGTCTTAAATTCGCCAAACAAATGGGCCGAACGTCTAAATATCTAAAAAAACATAATGGGACTAAACACGAGGGAGAAAGGGGACCAGAAAAACGACCGTCTCCCCTTAACTAGTTCTTATTTAATCCAAAAAAACAAATATCCCACTGTTTTGATGGGGTTAATGTTGACTGAAATAACAAAACTGAATAATAATCATAATGATGTAGGATAAATGTAATTTTTGAGTTTCAATGTTAGACACCATACAAAATTCTTAATGTTATATATAAAGATCGAGGTTAACCCGTCCAATACCAGCGACGGCTACCAGCCGTCAGTAGATATATCACTCTCCAGTCCCAGCGACGGCTGGGATGTAATGTAATCGTCAGTAATGTACTTTCCTTGTAAATGCCTGTATCAAGCTGTGCCTGGTACCACAACCGTTTGAGCACTGCTCTCGATATGGCAACACTTCTCAGCTTATTACCAACCCACTGAAGGCTGGGAGAGCCAGTCTTCCTTCATCTCTTGAGGTGGAAGGTTCTATCTTGCCATTTTGGCCACATTGCTTGGGACTGGGGGGGACTTTTATTTCTGTACCCTACGGTACAGTAGGGGTTAAGTGATACATATAATTATGCAGATAGTGGTAAATATAATAAAGTCAAATATGTTTGATCTCTGATAAGACTGAGGCTTGATCCCGGGCCTGTAGCACAGCAATCAAACACGATACCAACTAAACCATCTAGGAGCTCAAGGGTGATATAGGTAGCGCCAACCAACTTGACAATAATCTTGATCCCTGACCTCTCTGTAACACAAAAGGGCAAACTGGCTGTAAATATCTACTTATATTTCCTGGTGGACTCTTCCTAAATGATAGAAACGTCAAACTGATTGCTTTCATTAATTTTGAGTTATAAGAATTTAGGGGGTCAAGATATTGTCAAGTTCGATGGCGCTACCTATAGTTTCACATGAAACAAGTTCCATCCACCACCACCCGCTACAACTAATGGTCACGTAGGCTATAGTCTGTTCGCTGTAAGTAGGCGAGAAATCATTACCTCTATTCTCTGTAACTCAAAAAGGGCTAGAGCAAATTGGCTGTAAATTTCCACATCTATTCCTTGGCTGACTCTTCCCAAATGGTAGAAATATTAGCTCGATTACTCTAGCATTTTTTTAGTTACAGAGGTTAGAGGTCATGATTTATCGCCTACTTACAGCGAGTAGACTGAAGTGCCCTTCACTCATACAATACACCCACACTCCAACACCATAGTCCGTTCATTCTAGGTTGGGCAGAAATCGTAACTCCTAACCTCTCATAACTCAAAAATTACTAGAGTAATAGAGCTAATATTTCTACCAAATAGGAAGACTTGGCTAGGGAATATGTGTATAAATTGACAGCTCATTTGCTCTAGCCCTTTTTGAGATACAGAGGTTAGAGGTTACGATTTCTGACCAGCCTAGAATGAACGGACTATAGTAACTAAGTATTAGACATGGTATTTAATGTTTTTGACGCATGTACTGATATTGTGAAAGCAATGCATGTACTGTACAATCGGCCTAATAAGTGATGTCTCAGTACCAATTATGGTTTGATCAATAATTCGTGTCAGCAATATTTACACACGATTTCTTGTATTTGAATGAGATATACCAACATGTTCCTACACTTACCCACCCTATTCAACATCTGACAGGCATTAATACGGCACAGAGAGAGCCAAAAGTAATGACAGCTGGGACATGACTTATTAGCGCGACTGTACAATAACTACGCATTTTGAATGTAATAAGAAACATTGAGTCCTTATCATAATGGCCAAGGCTAAGTTTAAGGAGGGTGACCTGCTTCTTTTTTTATTTCTCTCCTTTTCTCTCTATCTCTGGCTTGTATCCATTCGGCCCCATTCAGCCAACTGTTTTAAGATGTTTATCCCCATCTAGGTGTCGATTTCTTCCTGGCGAGCGATAGCGAGCCAGCATTATATGAAGAAATCCGGCTTTGCCGGAGACATATTGCTATCGAAAATGTACAAATTTAGCCTGCTGTCAATTTTTTTTTTTTAAATATGCCTACTCGCTAATGCTCACCAGTAAAATAATGACACCTGGATGACGATAAGCGTCCTAAAACCGTAGGCTGAATGCGGCCGAATGGATACAAGCCAAAGAAAGAGAGAAAAGGAGAGAAAAAAAGCAGGCGACCCCCTTAATAAAATATGTAGTTATGCAGTTTGAATTTTGAATACAAATATCTCCATTGTATACTCCCTTCGTCTTTCATCTCTCGGGGTAGCTCGCCTTTGGTTCATTTATATTTTAGCATGGTAATTTCCAGGCGTGTTTGTCTGTGTGTCTACTCGTTCAAGGCTATTTCTCTTACATAGTCGTATCTCGGCTTAACCCCTTCAGCACCGTATCACCTTTTTACCTTTGATTCTGGCAAAGATAGGATCATTTTATGCAGTTTAAGAAGGACCTATATATTACTAAGAGCGTTTATTGAGATCGTATTTACCTATTTGAGTAGTAGAGGTAGATTATAAATGAAAGAAATTCGTCTAATGGTAACCATAATATGATGAAAATTACATACTGGCGGTGAAGGGGTAAAGGGGACCGACCTACTGTTTCTCTCTGGGTGTTATCCATCCGGCCCCATTCAGCCTACTGTTTTAAGACGTTTCAGGCATCAATTTTTTTCCTGGCGGGCGACAGCCAGCTATCATTGTATGGAAAAATCCGGCTTCGGGAGAAATTTTTCTACCGAAAAATTTACAAATGAATTCAGCTGTCTAGAACACAATCTAAATTATACTGGCTCGCTATCGCTTGCCAGGTGTAAATCGACACCTGGATGAGGATGAACTTCATAAAACAGTAGGTTGAATGGGGTCGAATGGCTAGTACCCAGAAAGAAAAGAAAAAAAGCAGGCCGGTCCCCTTAATCCCTCTCGCTCTGGCCTTTGCTATCTATCTCATTTATTTATTTTTACTTATATCTATCTTTCATCTAATTAGTCTATCTATCAATAGCTATATCTATCTAACTAGTGATATATATGGGTAACCCCTTCTGTACCGGCGATGTCTTTATCATTTTATTCTAGCTATATTTAAAGGATTTTGTGCAGCTTAAGAAGGATCTGTGGTAGCTAAAAGAGTTAAGTGAGATAGTTCGAAGTTTGATAATTGCTGGCCGCGCTTTTTAACCCTGCTCATGCTTATTGGCCCCATATGGGCCCAAAAATATGTGTAAAACAGGTTTTTCGCGAATATTTCACGGCCGGAGGCCGATGGCAAGAAATTTTGAAGACGAGCAGTCAGTCCTCATCGTCCTACGACTGGGAGAGGGTGTGAGCCGCCGCTCTCTCTCCTCCCATTTTCTGTACCAACCGGTCCGGTCACCATATGGGGTCCATAATCCCAAATGTGTACTACAAATTTCCCCTTCCTATCGAACTTTTTTTTAGCCCCAGAGTTCTGCCTTGTTGTCACCCAAGACCCTCAGCCATCCCCTCCACGGCCCTGCAACCAAATTAGTCCAGCGTATGTAATGTATGAGATATGCCTCACTTGTTTTGACCCTTTTTTTCACTATTTTTTTTTTTTTTTCAAAGACTTAATATTTACAGTAGTGTAATTTGCTCTTAACATAATATTAAGTATTAATTGTAGTTTCTATTGGTAACAAGAAATTTAAAATCCATCAATTAGTTTTCGTGTGATAGCCGTTTAAAGTGCCGGTAACTATATGGGGCCACATTGCTAATTACGTCACACTTCTGGGAAATTACCTGAGCAGGGTTAAACTGAACAAAATCGTCTAATAGTAGCAGGAATAAAGTTAAAAGAACGTCACACATACTGTACAGTCGGGGTTATCTCTATATCTACCTATCTCTTTCTATCACTCTAGCTGTGTATCTATCATTATCTATTTCTACCTATCTATATATATGTTGTATCTACTATTATATAATATGTTATGACGGCTAGCCTAGTCGATAGTGTCTCTGCTTCCAATCTTGCAGTCTCGTGTTCAATCCCCGCTCAGATTGAAAAGTTTTTCTGAGATGTAGCCGCCGGTTGCCATAGTCGGGGGACACCTCGACGACATATACAGACTAGTAACACACATAATAAAGCCACTCCAACAGCTTCCTCTCTTTCCAACACCACTTCTCCTCTCTGTACACTCTTCAGAAAAATAGGGAAAGTAGAATGTAGATACGAGGTGCCGTTGTAAAGGCTTATTCCTCAATACCTGACCTGACCTGACCATCTCTCCATGACCAAGGGGGATGGTTAATGGTGTCTGGTTGATTACAGAAGTGTCAAGCGCTTGAGAATCCTTGAAGGAGGAGATACTGGTGCTATAATAGTAACCAGACGATTTTATTATTATTTTTATCTCACAGCATATGTCATTGTTTATGAACCAGTAACTGAAAGACTAGAATAAGTGAACATTTGTGACGTCCCGCATGGCGTACGTTCACTGTATTAACCTGATTATTGTGTAGAAGCCCCTGTGTTCCAAGTTGGGTAACACGGAGCAACTTACGCTCTACCAATATTATAGTGTTGCTTTCCTATTTCCACTGTATATTTGTGTACGGTCGTGCTAATCACTCATATCTCAGGTGTCATTACGTTTGGCTCGTTCTATGCTGTATTAATGTCAGTCAGATGTTGAATAGGTTGAGTATGTGTAGGAACATGTTTGTATAAAATTATATATCACTTGAAATGAATATATCAAGTTTAGATATTGCCGATACCAATTATTGATCAAAATATACTTGGTGCCGAGACATCACTTATTAGGCCGATTGTACAGTACATATACATATCTACAGGTATATACGAATCTTTCTCCTCTCTCTCTCTTTCTCTCTCTCTCTTTCTCTCTCTCTCTCTCTCACTCATCCTCTCTCTTTCTCTCTCTCTCTGTCTCTCTTTCTCTTTCTCTCTCACTTACTCTCATCTCTCTCTCTCTCTCTCTCTCTATCTTGCTCTCGCTCTCCCTCTCTCTCTCTCTTCTTCTTCTTTTGTTCTAATCCTTTCCTTCAACTTTCCTTTTCTATCGGATTTGCCATCTCTACTACAATTACTGTAAGTCCTGACCACCTTGTTTGGATCGTAAGGTCTGTGTGGCCAGTGTATCTATGTAAATCTATGCAATTATCTCTCTCTCTCACCCACATTTACCATGCATGAATACTTGCCGGCATTGTTTACATTTCCTGAACTACACGTTTTCTGGAATTTCCCTAGCAGAGATTTACTTTATATTACAAGGAACTGAGATGTATTTTAAGATAAAATTGCATATGTTTGTTGCTTTACTCGGATTTACCATGTATTGAGGTTTATATTTTGCTTAATTTATTTGAATGTTAAGATTGTAATGCTTGACATTCTCCCTAACAGGGTTGTGACACAAGTCGGTCACTGCAGATTGGCGCTGTTTTCCCGTGGTTGGGACCTTTTTTTAAGTTTTTTTCTATGTGAATGAGGGAGACAAAAGGCAGAACTGCCTGCAGCGAGTGCCTCCCTAAGATTTCAAATAGTGACAGGGCCGAAAATCAAGGGACGTTCGAGCTAAAATGCCTGGACACACGGAGTTTGAAGCAATTTAAGTCATAGGAAGAGGAAAAGATTGATTTTGGGAGAGAGGTCGAGAGCTCAGCAGTTGAATAGAAGAAAGTCTGAGAATAACATTTCACTCTTGGGTTGGAGAGTTGCACAGAGTAGGGGTGGGATTGTGTTGCAAGGCGGGTACTACGTACACTACGTAGAGGAGGTGGTATACATTGGGAAAGCTCCGAGGAACACTGATTATTGTAGTAGCGATAGAATAGCGAGAGAGATGCAACATTGCGGCGGAGAGAAAGAGATTGCAGAGAGTTGGTGAGTGGACGGGAGTTAATGATACAAAAGGCTTTCCTTTCTACTTTATCTAGGAGTGCGATGTGAGAGGATCCTCCCCACAAATGTGAACAATACTCAATACAAGGACGCACTGTGCCCCTGTACAGAGCAAGAAGCTGCGCAGGGGTAAAGAACCCCTTGAGGCAGTTGAGCACACCCAGCTTCTGAGAGGCTGCCTTAGCGAGACTGGTAATATGGTCTTTCCAAGTGAGAGCAGAAGAAAAAGAGACACCGAGAACATTGAGGGAAGATGAGGGGTTGATTTTTGTATTGTTGAAGAATAAGGGATAGTCCTCTGGCGGTTCCTGACGGGTAGTAAGGTGGATAAATTGAGTTTTGGAAGCCTTAAATGCAACAAGGTTTTCTCTACCCCAATTGGAAATAGTAGATAGATCAGATGATAAGCATTTTATGGCTTCATTACATTTACTTTTGAGGGACTGCTGGCTGGGGCATTCTGGAAAACTAATTGAGTGGTGTAAAGTAGAGTCGCCTGCATATGAATGGATGGGACTTGATGTACAGTTGAGAAGATCATTTATGAAAATTAGAAAGAGAATAAGAGATAGGCCAGATCCCTGAGGAACACCGGAGTTGATAGGATGAGGAAATGAGCGATGGCCGTCCACAACCGCAGCTATGGAACGGCCGGAAAGAAAATTAGAGACATAGGCACAGATGGAGGAACAGAAACCGAAGGAGGGCAGTTTGGAAATTAAAGATTTGTGCCAGACTCTATCGAAGGCCTTCGATATGTCTAGTGCAACAGAAAAAGTCTCACCGAAGTCCCGAAAGTTGGATGACCAAGAGTTAGTAAGATATGAAAGAAGATCACCAGTTGAGCGACCCTTAAGGAAGCCATACTGGCGATATGAGAGCAGATTATCAGCAGATAAATGCTTAAGAAATTTGGAAGCAAGAATAATTTCAAAAACCTTAGAGATACAAGAGATGAGAGCAATTGGACGATAGTTGGAGGGTTGAGATCACCTTCTTTGGGACAGGTTGAATGAGAGCAAACTTCCAGCAAGAAGGAAAGACGTTTGAGGAGAGACAGAGACGAAAGAGTTTGCCAAGGCAGGGGGTCAGCACGGAAGCACAGTTTTTAAGTGCAACAGGAGAAACACCGTCCGGACTGTACGCCTTCTTAGTATTAAGCCTAGAGAGGGTAGAAAGTACATCTTTAGAAGAGATTAGGATATTAGGCATAATATAATATAATATAAGCCACGATAAGTAGGAGAGGGAGAGGGTGGAGAGGGAGGAATAGCACCGGAATCAGCCAAGGTAGAGTTTCTGGCAAAAGTTTGAGCAAAGAGTTCAGCTTTGTCAGAGGAAGAAGTGATGGTTGTGCCATCAAAGTGGAAAAGGGGAGGGAAAGACGAGGAAGAAAAGTTGTTGGAGAGGTTTTTGGCTAGATGCCAGAAAGCTTGGGAAGAGCTAGAGTTGGATAGTTCAGTGCATTTATTATAGATGAAAGAGTGCTTCGCAAGTCGAAGAACAGATTTGGCTTGATTCCGGGCAGAAACATAAGAAGAATGAGATTTTTGAGTTTTAAGGCGTCGGTACTGTTTGAATGCTTCCTCCTTGTTGTGGACAGCAGTAGAACAAGCGTGAGTAAACCAAGATTTTTTGCATTAGACTGAGAGAAAGAAAATGGAATATACGCTTCCATGCCCGAAAGGATTACCTCGGTAATGCATTCAGCACTCTCCGAGGGTCCTCGGCCACGGAAGCAGAAGTCATTCCATGGGAAATCAAAGATGTACTGCCGGAGAGCCTCCCAGTCGGCAGCGCCAAAGTGCCACAAGCGCCGCTGGTTGGGAGGATCGGATGGCCGTACTGAAGAGATAAGAGAGGTGACAGAGATAAGTTTATGGTCGGAGGAGCCCAAAGGAGAGAAAAGATTGACAGTATAAGAAGAAGGGTTAGAAGTCAGTAATAAGTCAAGAATGTTGGGCCGATCTCCGATGCGATACGGGATACGGGTGGGTTGCTGGACCAGCTGCTCTAGATCATTTGTGATAGAAAAGACGTAGGCTTGTTCACCAGGTGGGTCAGTAGAGTGAGAGGAGAGCCATTGGAGGTGGTGAACGTTGAAATAACTTCCTTTTTTTCTCCTTTTCTCCTTTTCTTTCTGGCTTGTATCCATTCGGCCACATTCAGCCAACTGTTTAAGACGTATATCCCCATCCAGGTGTCAAATTTCCTGGCGAATGATAGCGAGCCAGCATTATTGGAGAAATCTGGCTTCGGCGGAAACATTTTGCTATCGAAAAATGAACAAATTTAGCATGCTGTCAAAACAAAAATATATATTTATGATGGGCTACCGCTCGCCAGGAAATATTGACACCTGTGGGTAACGTCTTAAAACAGTAGGCGGAATGGGGCCGAATTGATACAAGCAAATATAAAGGGAGAAGAGAAAGATAAAAAAGCGAGGTGGGCGCCCTTAAATTTGTGATACTCTGACAATAGCCACCACTGAGTAGCTTTGCAAACAGGAAGAATATCCTATGCTATATGTTGATATTTCCATGCCTACCATACATTCCATTTATAGCCACAGAAAACCAAGATTAATAGTTTTGATGAGGCTATTCTCGTGGGCCGTAAGAGAGGAGGTATACACTGATAAACCTTTGAAGAATACTGATTATAGTATTAGTGGTAGAAGAGTGAGAGAGATGCACCATTGCAGCGTGTAGAGAGAGTTATTATAGGGAATTAGTAGGAGGAAGTGATTTGATGATGCATGGGCTCGCCGTTCCCCTGTACAGAGCAAGGACCTGTACGGGGGTAAATAAGTAACACCCCGTTCTTAACATTAATCATCAACTACAAACCCCAATGTACTTGAATAAATTAATGAAAGCATATGGTCCTCCCGGGATTCCAACTCGGGACACCACACCCAGAACATAAGCACCTAAACCATTACACCACCACACCAGGGAAAAGGTTGAGCACAATCTAACTTCGGGAAAGCTGTATTAGCAAGAGTGGTATATGATCTTTCAAAGAAAGGTCAAGATAAAATAAACACCAAAGAATATTGAGAGAAGATCAACAAACTACATGTATATATAATGTATAAGTACTCGTAGATACTTTAAACAATATATCATAAAGTCCTGAACTAAAAACGTGTAAATATTCGACCATTGACAACAATTTCTGGGATGCATTTTCGAAATGGCTCCCCGCAAACTACATTTCCGAAGTGTCTACGGAATATATTGTGAGTGCTGTGGCTGGGGCTGGCAGGCTCGCAGTGGTACAGTTTGCCGCAGCGCTACACCCACTTCCGCAACCCCCCTCCCTCCCTCCCCCCCATATTGGTAGGAGGTGGAGTGAGGGAGGGGGTTGGGGAAGGGGGTGCAGCGCTGCCTAATCACGACCCCAACGGAATAGAATATTTGCGGCAAACTACATCTATAGGGAGAATGGGGAAACCAGCCAACCTTATCGAGGTGAATGCCATTTGTCATACATTGTGATTCAGCCTTGATATTCAATTTTTTCGGTATCATTTGTTGGTGGTGTAATGGTTGTGACGTTTCTGCATAGTAGCCACGTGCGGGCATGCGCGTGCGTCGGCTGCCCAGCCATTTAGAAACCGGCTGGTGGCAGCCGGGCCGGCGGCTTTTTCCTTAGTATATCCTACGACAATGTAACTAATGTCTGGGATATTCTTATGGTGTTTCACAGCTTGTAGCTGCCCTTATTCTTAATCCAACGCATCTTAGTATTTTATTCTCGATAGTTGATTGTTTCATTATAATATATAAGATGTAAGTCTAGTGAGAGTGGGAGGAGACGAGCGGGAGAGAGAGACCGGCTGGGGGACGTTGCTTCGCGCGGAGAGTCCAGCTTGGGACGAGCCTGATGTTGCCACATGCATTTTATTGCAACGTTAGGCTTAGTTTCGACTCACGCACGGGGTAGACGATTTTGACCCGGCACCTGTGTTGAGTGTTGCCAAGCATGGAATGTATTCTGCATGCCTAGGGCGGGGTCCAGACAGATTCAAGACTCAGAGCTCACCTCACTGTCGTACCCTTCGGACCCCCTTGATATCTATCCCTCTCAACCCCACTTAGAAACTTTCTCTCTTACTTTGTATACCTTCCTTCCACTACTTCACCAATCTATTTAATTATCCCATCCCCTTGATAGACCTTATATCTATTATTGTATTAACGACGAGCTCTCAGATAATTAGATAGGATTTTGGGCTTATGCAGAGATTTAATTGTTAATGAGACCTAGGAAGCTTTTTTGTTGTCTCATATTTGGTGGTTTCATGCTTGCTAGTGTGTTCTTGTGTCAGGTTAGCAGGGGCTAGACCGGAGGGGAGGCTTTTTGCGATCCTTTAAGTAAAGTCTGCTGGTGCGAGTCCTGTGGACCCGCACGACTTTACTAGGATACCCGTGGGAGTCTGGGGGCATTTTCTTGTCTGTGTCCCCGTGTGTATAGTGTTGTGTTGTGTGAGGGCCCTTGCCCTAGTCCACTCAGGACTGAGCTAGCACGTCTTGCTTTTGTTTTAGGGTCGCCAGGAGAGAGTCAGATACTTGCGATCTGAGTCTCTCAAGAGAGCACCCTTTCAATTAGAGTAATTTGGCGCACAGACTTGGGAACGTCCCTAGGCTAGAGCAGGTGGCTCAGCCCGGGTATCCGAAACCTATATCCTTCCGGCTAGACCTCTGCCACCTGGCAGATTAACAGCTAGGGGTTTATTATCTCTGTATGCTTGTTATTGTGCCACAGTTTACCGTTTTTGTGAGCATTGTGAGTCAGGGTGTGGCTTAGAGACTCTGTCCGAGCAGGCTTGCCTGACCTAAGAGTGAGAAGCACACCTGTATGTGGTTATGTTGCGAGTTGCTGCCTTTATGAATTATAACTATGCCATTATACACTGTATGGCCTATCACTAGTATTTATTCCTGCTTATGAGTTAAGAGTTCTCTAAATCCGTAAAGTACTTTCTTTGCTAAGCATCAGATCCTACAGTAGCCGCATGCAGTTTAGAAACCCGCATCTTGTCTACAGTACGATGTTTTGAGGACTGTTTCCTTTCACCTTCTTTCACGCAGGGGTGATTAGTTGTATTAATTAACGTAACGTTAAATGTACTTTCTTCTAGTCTGTTATTAAATTGTTTCTGCAATTTAATTCCGTTATCTATCTTTTCCTTGAAGCTTTAAGTCAACTTAATTGTGTGATTTTATTAGCATGCTTGACTATCAGCATTCTATAGTGCGTGCACCCTGTAACCGAGTCATAGGATACCTCGTTGTCCAGGCAGGACTCTTGACGGTTTAGGGTGGAGGGTTGCCTGGGTTTATAGATAAGGGTTGGATCTAGCGTCTTCCGTTGTTGATTGTTGCGCATACCTAGCCAATAGAAAAAGAGCCCCGTAGTGTGTTTTATATATCCCACCGGACGTAACAAATGGCGAACCGATTGCATAGGATTTACCCTGAACAGAGGAATATCTAGTGGTCATTTGTTTTGAGATTCCTTATCCAAGAAGGATTACGGAGGAATACAGTGGGACATAGATTTTTTTTTTTTTGTTGGAAGCAAACCAATTATAACACATAGTACGTGGA
Organism: Paralithodes platypus; assembly: GCA_032716605.1. Classification (NCBI taxonomy): domain Eukaryota; kingdom Metazoa; phylum Arthropoda; class Malacostraca; order Decapoda; family Lithodidae; genus Paralithodes; species Paralithodes platypus. Next base: position 29,005,221 of record CM064482.1, read on the forward strand.
AGACTTTAAATAACGATTAGTATATACATACTTGCATAGGAGATAAGGCACATTCTATAACCGTTGATAATTACTTGCAGGTACACCAGAATGTCTAATACATACAGAACACAGTGATGGGTCAGGTCACGATAGACAGGCTCGGGAGGGAGAAAGACCTGTGGAGGATGGTTAGTCGATATCGATGAGGGTGCTAGAAGATTTTTAGAGGTTGCCCCTTACCGCTGACAGGGTGGTTGAAGCTGAATTAAGTATGGGCTTAAACGTGCTGTCGGGCAGGTCCTTTCAGGTTCACCAGGGTTTAAGTGGCATGAGGAAAACGATCAGCTGCGGACTTGATATTGGGTTTAGAAGGGAACGAGACCTGGGGTTTGGGAGAGAGAGCGAAGGAAAAGAAGGGGGCGACTGGGGGCCCCAGGTCCCCAGCCCCCTCGGGAATCCACTCTACGCCCCCAGTATCAAACGTCAGGGGTGCCTGAATTTAGTACATAAACCCCCCAAGTTTGACTGTGGTTCAATGGCAGCGTGGAGATTCAATCATCAGGGACCGTAACCTCTTCCATTAAATGCAACCTTCGCCCTCCTCAAGGGTTGACTCCAGATGTGATTTTGTTTTCGACGCCGGCTTGGGATAAAGAAGGAGGGGCAAGCAAGGTTGAGGCTGACCGAAAGACAAGCTAGAGCTCAGGTTGAGGGCCGGGCCGAAAAGACAGGGTTAGGTGTGTCAGGCTGAGGTTGCTCTAGCTATCTTTCTTTCCTTTGAGCCTCAGGTTGAGGCGTTGTTGTGCTAGAGCTCAAACGGCTGAGGCTGCAAGAGAGAAAAACAAACAATAATGCTGATATCGAGGAGGCGGGCGCGACGTTAGTTAGGGAGGAACAGGATTGGGGGTTTGAGAAGTGGTAAGCGTTACAAACCATGGCGTTCGTGTGTTGTGACGCGTTCTCAGACATCCAGAGCCTTGCAGCCACCTACCTCCGTCTATCAAAACCGCGGAGGAAAGAAGGTCACAAGAACAAGGGATGGGTAGCGTGTTGGTCAATTGGAGAGTTTTGAGCCGGCAGTGTTTCTTGGGTGACTCATTATTGGAACCTATGTTGGAGTCTGGAGAGGCCCCGGCGCCTGGTACACTGCTAGTGCAGGTGAAGGGCAGGAAGAGACTCTGCGACCAGCATCGTTATGCGAAGCCGTGAGGAAAGGATGGCTCAGCAGGAACATTGGAGGTGGAAAATTAAGTATTTAAGAGGAACTTGGATAATCTCGCACATGCTGATATATGTTCCTTGCAGCTTGGAGATCCTGAAGTCAGGGAGTGTGGTAATGGTGCTATCGAACTGTGGGAGCGACGGGGATGCGCAGTTGGTTGATTTTTTCTTGTATACGAGGGGATCTTGTATCGGAGACATCAGGATCCCAAGAAAAAGTGGGATGGAGGGTCAGGATTAGTGGACCAGTTATAGTAGTACCGAGGGTTGTGCCGTGAGAGCGTATTGAGATTAGCTCATGATGTGCCTTTGGCAGCGGCACCTGGGGGCACATAAGAAGGAGGCGGCAGCTTTGAGCAAGCTTTTCTGGTGGCCTGGGTTAAAGGCGGGTGTCGTTTGTCATGGGTGTCACAGTGTCACACTTGTCAAGTGGGTGGGCAAACCAATCAGGTCATCACGAGAGCCCGTTTACAACCCATCCCTGTCATTGGGCCGCCCTTCAGCAAAGTAGTTATCGATATGGTTGGCCCATTGCCCCCCCAATAGGTGACGGCAATAAATATTTTAATCACTGTAATGGATATGTAGCAACACGGTATCCAGAAGAGGCTTACCCCAATGCGACAACGGGATGGCTAAGACTGTTGTCAAAAACCTACTTGTCTATTTCTATCGTTATGGCTACCCTCAAGAGATCCAGTCTGATCAGGGATCCAATTTAACTTCTGCTCTGTTTAAGCAGACCATGCCCAGCAACATGGGATAGTGTCTGTGGTGTCATCTGCTTACCATCCCGAGAGTCCGGGAGTTTTTGGAAAGGTGGAACTAGACTCTCAAGAGTAGGTTGCGGGTTTTATATGCATGGACAATGGGAAAGGACTGGGTTCGAGGCTCTCCCATACGTTTTATTTGCTGCGAGAGAAAGACCTGGGGAGAGCTTGGAATTTAACCAGCACGAGTTGGTTTTTGGCCACAGGGCCAGGGGGCCCCACCACTTAGACAAGGAGATCTGGGAGGGAGTCACAAAGCCATGCTCGCTTCTAAAGTAGGGAGTTGAAAGCCGTGAGAGAATGCTAAAGAGCTTGGAGGGTAGCAGGTCGGAACCTTATAGAGTTCACAAGCTCAGATGAAGGACAGAGACGACCAAGCAGGTGAAAAGCTGGAGGGAGTTTGACAGTTAATCAGGAGGTACTGATACTACTGCCTCTGGTGGGACACCCCTTGTCTGCAAAGTAATTCTGGTCCGTAGAGGGTCTGGTAAGGAAGGTTTCTGATCTGGACTAGTTAGTAGCGACTCCTGATAGTAAGAAAAAGAACCAACTTTGACAGGTAAATCTGATGTGAAGAGTATGTGAGGCGACCCTCCGAGCCTCTACACTGTCCCGGTGTTGATTTGCAGCGATCGTGGTGGAGATAGGAGGAAGGGACAGTCAAGCTGCCGGGTGGATCATTGGGATTTGTCATGTTTCCGCGGATCAGTGGGCGGGGAATTCTAGACAAGTGGCGCACGAGTTGATAGTGGATTCATGCTCTGAGCAACAGAGTGTCAGCTGTGCCGCACTTGTTTGATTCAAACCCAGTTGTTTTCCCGGGAGAATCCTGGCCTCACTACTCAAGCGGTGCCACGATGTCGATGTAGGGGACCACCGGGGCCCTTTTTTAAAAAAATCAACTAGGGTGAATACCGTGTTCCCCCTATTAAATTACCAGCACTTCGGGAAGAGCTGGATTATATGCTGAAACACGTTGGCTGATTTCAGGAGGGTGCAGTAAAGGTGGACTGCCCCAGTCACAATGCAGACCAAACCCAGATGGCAAGGTGCGGTTTTGTATAGATTTGCCGCAGGTGGAATGGTTGAAACCACCACAAATGCCTACCCTCTCCCTCGCAGTGGAACGACAGTTGTGGATAAGATAGGAAAGACCAAGTTCCTCACTAAGATAGACCTTGTTAAGGGTTATTGGTAAGTGCACTTGTCTGAGCAAGCGCGAGAGGTGTGTGGGTTTGTTGATGACGGTTTGCCACCTATCGTTGCCATGTTATGCCATACGGGCTGAAAAAATACCCCTGAAAAGTTTTTCAGAAAGTAATGGAACCGACATTGTAGCCGACATTTCCCCAACTGTACGGTGTACCTAGATGATGGGCCTAATATACGACGGGATGATTTTAACAGTCGCTCGCTGCTCACATCGGACAGCTTTTTAATAAACTGGAAATGAAGCAGGTTTGGTATGGTAAACCTGGGTAAGTGCGATTTTGTCAAAGCCACAGTTTTGTACCTGGGAGTTCGAGGTGGGGATGGGTCAGGTGTGCCAGCCACAGACAAAGATCAAAGCCATAGATCAGTTTACCCAGCCTACGACTAGAAAAAAAATCATGCGTTTTTGCTAGGTATGAGCGGCTATGATCGTCGCTTAATCAAAGGCTATATTCGACTGTTACTTGAACATTTTAACTGAACGTATTATCTAAGGACAAGAAGTTCCGGGGGTCTCCTGAGTGTGCAGAGGCGTTT
>CM064482.1:29009042-29181542 GCA_032716605.1 Paralithodes platypus
CCATTGTCTCCCTTATCTACCCACGCCACCCAAGATGACCCGGATGCCCCGCATTCTTCCCCACCACCCCCACCATTGCCAAGGGTTGAGGACCCCACACTTTCGGCCTATTTGCCTCCTAGGTCCCCCGACAGGAGACATACTGCTGCCGAAAAGGGGAAAGGTAGGAAATATACCAAGAAAATTAAGAAAAGTAAGAGAGTTTTGTTCGAGGCTCCCGCGGCGTCCACCCCGGCCGGCCCCAGCCATACGTCCCCGCAACTTTCCCCACGGTCCTCCCCACCTCTCCCGCCTTCAACATGTCTTCCTGAAGAAGTCTTTGAGCTCGCATCACCAATACCTGGCCCTAGTGACAGTGAAACATTGCTTTCTGTCACTCGTCGCAGGCCAAGGAGCCCGGGACCTCGGGGGGACACAGCCTCACCTGCCACTCCTTCCCCACCTCGCCCACCCGCACGCCGCCCACGCATCACTGGTTCCCCGCCAGATTATGTGGGGGCCACTGATGATGAAGGGCACCTCTCTGAAGACTCTGGCCATGATTACATAGGTCCACCGTCAGGGCAAGATGACCACTCTGACGATGACTATATGGACATCGACGACCCTCGACCCATCCGCTTGGCCCGGCGTCGTGCTGCCCGTCGTGCTGCCCACCGCCCTGGCCGCCGCCCTCGCCGCCCTAGGGCGCGCGCCTCCCGAGTTGGCCGTGGGCGTGCTGGGCCACCAGCTGGAGCTCCTCGTCAGCGTAGACAAGACCCATTCTACGTTTTTCAGTGGCAAGACGTAGTTGATGAGGATGCATACAACCCTGATGTGCCAGCTTTTGATGAGGTACTGGAGGGTTCAGGCGTTACCCCCAATTTTCCTGCAGGCCCCAATGCTCCACCACACGAACTGTTTGAGGCCTTCTTTGATGAGGAGGTGGTAGGCTATGTTGTCAAAGAGACAAATAAGCAGCACCAATTCCAGGTCCACTTTTTGGGAAAGGTGACCAAGGGCCACATGAGGCAGTGGACCCCAGTGACTCATAATGAGTTCATGGTGTTCCTGGCACTCACCATGCTAATGCCTCATGTCAAGAAGCATAGGTTGCCTGACTATTGGATCACCAATGATCTGATATCCACCCCTGCCTTCGGGAAATATATGTCTCGCGACCGGTACCTTGATATCCTCGCAGCGCTCCATCTTGTCACCAACCTTGACGTCCACCTCCCAGACAAGCTGTGGAAGATTAGGACGTTGTATGAGATGATGCGAGAACGCTTCACCTCCTACTTCAAGCCCTTCCGCAAGGTCGTCATTGACGAGTCTCTTGTGCTGTTCCGGGGAAAACTCAGCTTCCGGCAGTACATCCCCTCAAAAAGACATCGCTTTGGCATAAAATTCTTTGTGCTGTGCGACTGCCAAACTGGCTATGTCCTGGACTTCCTGGTCTACAGCGGGAAGGAAGGGGACTTGCTTGTGGACCCCCTCATTGGCTTTGGCGGAGCAGTGGTGCAAGCCATGATGGACCGCTACTTTCATAAGAATCACGTCCTCTACACGGACAATTATTACACGTCCCCCACTCTCTCACAGTACCTGCATGAGCGCAAGACGGGGACTGTAGGCACAGTACGAGGGAAAAGGAAGGGCATGCCACCTTTCCCTCCAAAGACCAAAAAAGGTGATGTGTTCAAGAAGAAGTCGGGGCCCATTCTGGCTATCCACTGGCACGACCAGCGGAAGGTCAACCTCCTGACCACCATCCACAAGGGGGAAATGGTGGAGACTGGCAAGGTGGATCGCCGCACCCAGGCCAGGGTGACCAAGCCCGATGCTGTCCTGGACTACAACATCAACATGAGGCTGGTGGACAAGTCCGACATGCAGATAGGTTTCATTGACTGCCTGCGTACCTCGTGCAGATGGTACAAAAAGTTCTTTCTGCATATGGTGGACATGTCAGTTCTGAATGCCTACAACATATACAAGCTTCGGAATGTGAACACACCCATGAAGTTCAATAGCCTGCGGAGGTTCCAAAAGCAGGTGTTGACGGAGCTCCTGGAGAAGTATGCTATGCCACAGAGGGCAGTGGCACATCCTGGGCCCGCCGTTATTGACCGCTTGCAGTCTGCTCAATACTTGACTAGGCACAGGCTTGGTTCCCTGCCTCAGAATGAATCCGGAAGAACACAGCAGAAGCGGTGCCATGTCTGCTACAACAGCAGGGTGAAGCCGAGGTCAGGTAAAAAGTCAACCCTGGAGTGTGTGGAGTGCAAGGTGGCACTCTGTGCTGTAGATTGCTTCTTTGATTACCACTCCAAGCTGGAGTTCTAATAATCATACTGAAATTGCCAAATAAAATGACAATATGTACACTATAATTATATATAGGCAAAAAGTGGAAGAAAACCAATGTATTGTAATACAAAAGTCATGTATTATGAGAACATTGATACAAATACAATTACACCATAATAATATGTGAAAGTGACACATATGTATATACCAAGTGACATTCATATGATTAGAACCTATAGAAATATAGAAATCAGTGAAAAAAGACACAATAAATTGTATTTAAATCGTTTACAAATCATATAACTAAGTGAAAGTGACACAAGACCTAATATTTGATGGCCAAAGTATAATAAACACCTGTGATAACGAATAATCAGTGCCTAATACAACAATAACCTACATCAATTACTAATAAATGTACGGTATCGAGTGAAAATTAGCATTATCAGTGACAGTGACACTCTCTAAAGCATATTTGTCAAAGTGAAAGTGACACAAGACCTAATATTTGATGGCCAAAGTATAATAAACACCTGTGATAACGAATAATCAGTGCCTAATACAACAATAACCTACCTCAATTACTAATAAAATGTACGGTATCGAGTGAAAATGAGCATTATCAGTGACAGTGACACTCTCTAAAGCATATTTGTCAAAGTGAAAGTGACACAAGACCTAATATTTGATGGCCAAAGTATAATAAACACCTGTGATAACGAATAATCAGTGCCTAATACAACAATAACCTACCTCAATTACTAATAAAATGTACGGTATCGAGTGAAAATGAGCATTATCAGTGACAGTGACACTCTAAAGCATATTTGTCAAAGTGAAAGTGACACAAGACCTAATATTTGATGGCCAAAGTATAATAAACACCTGTGATAACGAATAATCAGTGCCTAATACCACAATAACCTACCTCAATTACTAATAAAATGTACGGTATCGAGTGAAAATGAGCACTATCAGTGACAGTGACACTCTAAAGCATATTTTGTCAAAGTGAAAGTGACACAAGACCTAATATTTGATGGCCAAAGTATAATAAACACCTGTGATAACGAATAATCAGTGCCTAATACAACAATAAGCTACCTCAATTACTAATAAAATGTACGGTATCGAGTGAAAATTAGCAATATCAGTGACAGTGATACCCTAATAAACATATTTTATATAATTGGCCTCAAAATAACTAGAAAATATCAAATAAACATCACATTCTCAATATCAAACACTAAAATCGTCTAAGGGAGATAAATACTTTGGCGCGGCGAGCGGCTAGGTGCGTCGTAGCCATGGCCGAGGCGACGCGTCCGAACGCGGGAAGAATTTGCCGCCGAAAAGCACTCGTCTTCCCGCGCTCACCATTATGCAACCAGAGGGGCTAGAGACCTCTACTCAACGCCATTCGACAGAGGAAGGTTTGTGGAACATTATTCTTTTTTATTTACAACATTACATGACATATTCATTGACTTACAGAGTAGTTAACATAGGCCAAAGATCGTCAAAACACCCGGTACCGGAGCACAGTCGCAAGCTATAGCCCCCGGGGCTGGAGGGTTAAGGCAGAGTTACACATTAGTGCCAGAGTCACCCAATAACTTTTGTCATTAAAAATGTTCCCAGTCACCAAATCCGTCTATAATATTATTCTGTACAACATTTTTAATTTTATCTTATAATTTGCCTGTCTATCATGTCTGTAATTGGAATCCTGTACTTGGAGTTAAATTAAGACAATAGTTACAGTAAATGCACATTCATATATAAACGATTCATTATGTTCGCACAGTATTCAGTTTTTGCTTCGAACATTAGTTTTGTGCGATAAGAATTGTGTCTATACATCGTGAGCTCAGTCGAATGCTAATCAAAAGCGCATTGCATTATCTTCATATAAAAAAGAAAGTAATTATCAAAATCCTTGGTGACCCTGGTCTCTGGGTCTTCTCCTAGATGACCTAGATGTGTGTGACATTGTATTTTATATTGTGTGTTCATTGTTTTCTGTTGTGTTGTCCCTATTCGGGATCTGCCTTGAGTCCCCCCCCCCCCCCACCCAAAAAAACAAAAAATGGAAAAGTGGGGATTGGGCCTGATTATACAGATAGATCGAAAATCCATACATTACAATGAGTCTGACAGACCGACACACGCACACGTACACAAGGAGAACTACAAAGACCAACTATAGTCTATTCGCTGTAAGTAGGCGAGCAATCATTACCTTTATCCTATTTAACTCAAAAAGGGCTAGAGCAAATTGGCTGTACATTTCCACATCTATTCCTTGACTGACTCTTCCTAAATGGTAGAAATATTTGCTCGAGTACTCTAGTAGTTTTTGAGTTACAGAGGGTAGAGGTAATGATTTCTCGCCTACTTACAGCGAATAGACTATAGCCTATCACAATTGCTTCGCAGTGTAATATTACACATTGGTCAAAATGATCTAAGTACTCTATTCGGCTGCCTAACTCCAATTCAAACCACTAAATAGACTTATTCCTGTAGCACCAGTATGGAAATAAGTAACACCCCGTTCTAAACATTAATCATCAATTACAAACCCCAATGTACTTGAATAAACTAGTGAAAGCATATTGTGACGCCTCCCGGCGTTAGCAGAATGGTTGCGTGGGACATTGCAGCTCGCTAGCGCTCGCCAGGATGGGGGGATAGGCCATGTATTAGGTTAAGGAGGTATTATGCTTTATTGAGGTTTTGAGAGACGGACTTTTCCGTATGTGTCCTCTCTCGGGAAGGTTGTAGACCGGTATATGTCTCCCTGGCAAGGTGTTGAGTGATTCTTCTTGGTTATCTAAAGCTAGACTAGGGGTAAGGTTACTGTGTCGTTGTCTCCGATGTGTGCAGTGTTAGCTAAGCCCTGCACGACATCGACAGGTACTGTGGGAGCCTAAGTTGTCTTCGGGTGGGTTTACTTTGCGAGCACAGCGCTGTGGTGTGAGAGGGCCATAGCCTATCCCTCACAACATAGTGCTGCCTCTTTGTGTTGACTTCTGAGGGATCGCCAGGATAGAGCTAGGTACTAGAGACCTAGATTTATCAAGAGAGCATCCCCGTCATATAACGTAATCTTCATTATACCACCTTCGGACAACGTTAGGCTACGAGCCGCATGCTCGCCCATTGTTGCCCTGCCTTGATACCCCAGCTAGACTTTATTAACTGAGCAGACACTGGTTAGAGATAAGCCCCATTATTATATGTATGCATTATTATTCACTGCACTTTTGAGCCGAGGTTGTTGTTGAGTTGCACAACCCTAGTAGGCTGTTGCGTTGTGTCACGAAGTATTTCTTTAGTTGTCGAGCATTACTACCTTTGCGCAGTCTTTATTATTCGCCTGCCTATTATTACTATATGTCCTAGCATTTATTGTGACCCGTATTCTGCATTATAATTGTTCAAGATTCTTTACGAACATCTTCCCAGCATCAGACTTATTTCAGAAGTTTCCAGTTGGTGTTGCAGGACTAGCATTGCACTTTCTTTAATACAGGAGTGCCAGTTATTTGAGTATCTACCGTAACGTTAATTAATCACGTTAACTATCTTTTCTTTGTGTAACCTAATCGAGTAATCTTTTACTGTTTGAGAATAGGCTGTTTCATTGAGCGTCAGCCTAGTGTGTGTGCACCAGTTACCGAGTCATAGGATACCTCGTTGTCCATGCACGACTCAGGGCGGTAATGGTGTTTTGTTTTCCAGTGTTTAAGGCAGGGGTTGGATCTAGTGTTACCGTTGTTGCATTTTGCCATTATCTAGTCCAATGTTGAAGAGCCCTGTGTCTTTGAGAACCTGGATCGTAACAAATGGCGACCTAGCTCAGGATCTTGTGAACTAAGAGATAATTGCAGGATTGTTGTGGTCATTTGTTTTATTGAGGAATATAGTGGGCACGTTAAAATTTGTTTTGGCAAAGTAGTATAGCACTTTAGAGTCTTCAGACATTTTTGGCAAGTGAATAGTGCTACATAGGAGCTTGGGTACTTCTTCTTTTTTTTTTTATAAACGTGAGAATTTTTGGTGGACACAATGGGAGACGAATCAGATCATACTGAGAGTTCAGGGAATGATGCAGGCTCTGATGGGCAGATGCCAGGGGGGTTAGTAACTAGTGAGGAGGCCGCAAAGAAGTTTTTGGAGGTGCCTATAACAACTGATTGACTAGAGGGAATTAGCAAGTATGGTCTACAGTGTTTGGCTCCCCTCATGGGGCTTAAGGTGGCTCATGGCATCAAGAAGAACGATTTGAGGGCTTGCGTACTGGGGGCGGCTAGTGAGGTCCAGGGTGGAGAGGGTGCTCGGGGACTTCTGCTCGAGCCCCCCCTCCACTCTACTCCCATCGGGAACTCTAGGACACCGGAGTTTAGCACGTTCCCGCAGGTTGATAGTCAGTGGCAGCGTGGTGTTGGATCGCTGGGTGGGCCTCCAATTATTGCAACTCCTCCTCCTCAAGGTTTGCCTCCAGACATGCTTTTCCAACTTGAGATGGCTAAGAAGCAGCAGCAACAGCGAGAAACTGAAGCTCATGAGAGAAGAGCTGAACGAGAAGCTGGAGTTCGTGAGCGAGAAGCTGAGCTTAAGTACCAGTCTGAGCAGTACTGTGCAGATATTGAGCTTGAGAAGTCTCGGGTGGAGACGACAGGGCAGCGGATCGGTTCTGGGAATCGAGGTCATGATCAGTCTTTGTCGCACTTGCTCAAGTTAGTCCCTGTCTTTGACGAGTCGGGTGTCACCGAATTTTTCATGAGATTCGAGAAGAAGTGCCAGGAACACCAGTGGCCTGGGGAGAAGTGGGCAGCCCTTGTTTCCTCTAGACTTGTGGGCAAGGGACTCAGTGCTTATGATGCATTGCCTATAGAGTCTTGTATTATCTATGAGGAACTCAAGGAGGCTGTCCTGAGAGCATACGAACTACAACCAGAGACGTACAGGTTGAAGTTCCGGGGTGTTACCAAGGGTCGGGAGAGCACCTATTTGGAACATGCCCGGGAGCTGTCCGATGCTTTTGGGAATTGGCTGAGGTCGGAGAAAGCTACTACGTTTGACGACATTAAACAGTTGGTGCTTTTAGAGCAGTTTTTCAAATGCACGGGCGGCGACCTGACGTTAAAGCTGAAAGAAAAGCAACCAAAAACCCTACAGGAGGCAGCTGAGATGGCTGACCTCCGGCTATCACTAATTCGAGGGTGCGGGTCTGCCCAGCGTAGTGAGGCAGGTAACAAGGGGCGTGATGCCCCACCCCCCCGAGTTAGTGGTATACCTTATGCAAACAAGTACAAGAGCCATGATACCAAGACTGACCACAAGACTAGCACCGTCCCGTTTAAGAAGGGGCCGGGCCCTTCCCAGTACCAAGGGAAGCCCAAAGGGGAGCTGGAGTGTTATCATTGTCATAAAAAGGGGCACTTTGCAAGAGTCTGTCCTAGCAAACCACCTACAGCAGCTGTGTCTTTGGCCTGCAACATTGGTGTGTCTCCGAAGTCATCTGAGTTTGCCCGGGGCAGTTCGTCAGAGGCTGAGGCACAGCCAATGCAGAAGCACCTGGGAGGCTCGAACCCTGCTCAGGATGCTTTTTGCGACCATAGAGGGCGGGGTTGCGTGATGTGGGCGCAAGCATGGAGTAGAGGTCTTGCGTGATACAGGTGCTTCCCAGACTCTGATGAAAAACTTGACTGGCTACCCTATAAACGCGGCTCGGGTGGTAGTGGTGCAGGGTATTAATGCAACTCGGTCATACCCGCTGGTGTGGTTGGAGTTGGAGGTGGATGGTGTGGCACGTGAATTGGATGTCGGGATTGTGGAGAAACTGCCAGTGGAGGGCGTCGACCTTCTTCTCAGCAACGACTTTGCAATGCCCGCTTCTGAGGTTCTACCCTTAGTCGTTGCCGAGAGGCCGGCCGACGTGAGTAGGGAAGAGCAAGAGTGGGTCGAGCGGTGCCAGACACAACCCATGGCGTGTGTTGTCACCCGAGCTCGGGCAGCTAAAGTGTCACAGCCTAGTCCTCCGTCTTCAGACCAGCGGAGGAACGATCAACAGGAGGAGGCTAAAGCTGGAGTTGGTTTTAAGAGTTTTGACTCAGCGGCTCTCCTGGGTGATTCAGTATTAGCACCATTACTTAATTGTGGAGTAGCCCCTGGGCCTGTCATCGAGAGTGACGAGGCTGGGCATGACGAGACTCCACGACAGCAACGTTATGTACATCGAGAGAGACAGAGGGAGCAGCCCAGTATCGGGGAAGGTCATGCATTGCTCCGGGAGCAGTTAGATCGCTTGGCACCCTCAGATATACGTCGGTTGCAACTAGAGGACCCTGAGCTCCAAACGTGTGCTAATGGAGCTGTAGAACTCGACGAGGACGGCGATGCACAGCCAGGAGATTTTTTGTATTTAGAAGGCATCCTCTATAGGCGTTTTCAAGACCCTAAACGTAGTTGGCAAGAGGGGTCCGGAGTAGTGGACCAGTTGGTGGTGCCACCGGAGTGCAGGGATAGCCTACTGAGGTTGGCGCATGACATACCACTGGCAGGACATCTAGGGGTGAGAAAAACGGTGGCGGCTTTAGAAAAATTGTTTTGGTGGCCGGGGTTGAAGGGGCAGGTGGTAACCTGGATAGCAAGGTGTCATACGTGCCAGAGGGTTGGAAAACCTAACCAAACAATTCCGAAAGCCCCGTTGCACCCCATTCCTGTCAGTGGACCGCCCTTCAGTAAGGTCATCGTTGATATGGTCGGACCCCTACCCCCTACTAGTGCCGGTAATAAATTTCTTTTAACTATCATGGATGTGGCCACTCGTTATCCTGATGCATATCCAATGAGATATGGCACGGCGAAAACTGTTGTCCGGAACCTGCTCTTGTATTGCTCGCGGTATGGTTACCCGCAAGAGGTGCAATCGGACCAAGGTTCTAATTTGACATCTAATCTGTTCAAACAAACTATGATTCAGCATGGCATCAGCACTGTCGTCTCTTCTGCGTATCACCCGGAGAGTCAAGGGGTGTTGGAGAGGTGGCACGCCACGCTGAAAAGCATGCTTCGATGTTACTGCACAGAGAACGGAAAGGATTGGGACCTTGGTCTGCCGTATGTTTTGTTCGCGGCAAGAGAAGTACCTTGAGAGAGTCTCGGTTTCAGTCCGAATGAGCTTGTTTTCGGGCATCAGGTGAGGGGCCCTCTCCACATGGTGAAGGAGATTTGGGAGGGTACCGCTAAGCCATGTTCTATGTTGAGATACGTCCTCGAGAGCAGAGAGAGAATGCTTAGAAGTCTGGAGCTGGCCGGGCGTAATTTGGTGAGTTCGTAGGCCCGTATGAAGGACAGGTACAATACTAAGGCGAAACTCCGGGAGTTTCAGGTAGGTCAAGAGGTGTTGGTCCTGTTGCCTTTGTCAGGTCATCCTCTGGCTGCCAAGTACGCTGGGCCTTATCGGGTGGTGTCAAAGATCTCAGATCTAGATTACCTCGTTGCCACTCCAGACCGGAAGAAGCGTAACCAACTATGCCACATTAATTTGTTGAAGGAGTATGTGAGGCGCCCACCTGAGTCACTAGCTGTCCCTGTGTTGACCTGCTGCGGTCATGGTGGAGAAAGAGAGGGGGGCAGCAATGATCAGGTGGATGATAACTGGGATTGTCATGTCTCGGCTGATCAGTGGGCGGGGAATTCGAGCCAAGGTGCGCATGATGCTCTGGCGCACCTGCCGGAGGAACAGCAGGTGGCAGTGCAGCGCCTGTTCGATTCATACCCCACTGTATTTGCCGAGAACCCAGGCCTCACTACTCAAGCGGTGCATGACGTCGATGTAGGAGAGCACCCCCTCTTCAAGTCGATACCTTATCGGGTGCCACCCATTAAACTCCCAGCGCTCAGGGATGAGCTGGAGTATATGCTGGCGAGAGGCTTGATCGAGAAGGGGGCAGTACGGTGGACTTCTCCTGTCACTCTGCAGCCCAAACCTGATGGAAAAGTTCGGTTCTGCATTGACTTTAGGCGGTTGAACGGGTTGACCCCCACCAATGCATATCCTCTTCCCCGGGTGGATGACAGTGTGGATAAGATCGGGAAAGCAAGGTACTTGACCAAGGTAGACCTCGTCAAGGCTACTGGCAAGTACCACTGTCTGAGCGGGCTAAAGAGGTGTGCGGGTTTGTGGTGGATGGCAGTACTTACCGTTGCAACGTGATGCCATATGGTCTGAAAAATGCAATGGCCACTTTCCAGAGCTTAATGAACGACATCGTAGCAGACATCCCAAACTGTACTGTCTACCTTGATGACGTGATCATTTATGACAACGATTTCCAAAGTCACTGTGAGCACATAGAAGCCTTATTTAGTCAACTTTGTAAAGCAGGCTTGGTGGTTAATCTGGGCAAGTGTGACTTTGTGCAAGCCACGGTGCAGTATCTGGGGTTTGTGGTTGGGTTAGGGCAGGTGAGCCCGCCCCAACAGAAGATACAGGCTATCAACTTGTTCCCCAGGCCGACCACCAAGCGGCAGATCATGAGATTTTTGGGCATGATTGGGTATTACCGCCACTTTATAAGAGGCTATTCTACTGTGTTAGCTCCTTTGACAGATCTACTAGCTAAAGATAAAAAGTTCCGCTGGGCACCTGAGTGTGAGCAGGCGTTTCGAGTAGTTAAACACCTTTTATGCACTCACCCTATCCTCAGGGCCCCGGACTTTGAACGACCATTTCTGTTGGCGACTGATGCCAGCGGAGTAGGGGCTGGTGCAGTACTTTTGCAGACAGAGGAGGAAGGTCTTGAGCATCCAGTCAGTTTCTTTTCAAAGATATTTAATTCAGCACAGAAAAACTATTCGGTTGTTGAAAAGGAACTGCTGGCAATCGTGTTAGCGCTCAGACACTTTGAGGTCTATGTTCCTGCCTATGGGCCAGTCGTGGTAGTGTATACCGACCACCACCCGCTTAAATTCCTCAATCAATTCCACAACCGGAATATGAGGCTGACCAGATGGTCGCTCATGTTGCAAGAGTACAACTTCGACATTCGCCATATTGCCGGTTGTGAGAATGTGATTGCGGACTGTTTGTCGCGGGTGGAGGATCCGGGGTAGGCTACCACAGTATGTTGGTATAGCCTCCTGTCTTGGCTCGCGGTGTATTTTTGCGCTGGTGCTTGGTGGCTCGCGTGTGTAGCATCAGCGTAGGGTCGCAGGGCAGGAGTTGTTGGCTTTGATTAGAAGAAAATTAGGCTACATCTATAGTAGCCGCCAAAAACAACGTAAAATAAAATATGAAAAATTAAATAAAACTCTTTCTTTTAATAATTAATTTTAAGATAATATTGTAGCTGAGTACTGAGTGCAGATGTTTTCCCTCAGTAGCCTGTGCTTCTTAAAGCTCGCTCTGGGAGCACAATGTTATGAATTAATGTATTATATTTGGGAAGGGTGATAAGATTTTTTTTATATAAAAATTTTGTTGTATTTTTTTTGGAGGAGACTGAGCTTGTATTCCATGAGTGGCAGAGTGATTAGGAGTGGCAGATTCTAGCGACATTCTGCCTGTTCAGATATGGGCTCATGCTTGAGTGTCCCATATCTTGGGGGGGGGTGTGACGCCTCCCGGCGTTAGCAGAATGGTTGCGTGGGACATTGCAGCTCGCTAGCGCTTGCCAGGATGGGGGGATAGGCTACAGTTGTCCTAGAATGATCTGCTTTATTTCATTAGTGTCGTGTTGCCACAGACAGTCTAGAAATGATCTTTGTTTTGGTCTGTGACCGCGCCTTATATTTTATATTCGCTATAATATAAATGTTGCTTGTGTGGGAGGCGAGCGAGAGAGGGTGAGGGGGTACACCCGGCAGCGAGGTGAGCTATGACGCGGCTCGCTTGGGCGCTGACGGCGTTGGCGGCCGGGTGGTCAACTAGTCCCTTCCCGTCGCTGCCTCATGTTCTTTACCAGCTCAAAGCTTGCCTGACACGCGTATCGCCTACATCCTTTGCAATTCTGTCCCCCATACTCGCCACTTTGCATACTATTTCTCTCTCTCGACTTCTCCTTTCTCATTCTCCAATCTTTATTAAACTCATCATCCCTTCTGTTTTCAGCATAGACGTTCACCGTCACCAGTCGTATTGTACGCGAAGCTCTCAGATATTTCCATGTATTAGGTTAAGGAGGTATTATGCTTTATTGAGGTTTTGAGAGACGGACTTTTCCGTATGTGTCCTCTCTTGGGAAGGTTGTAGACCGGTATATGTTTCCCTGGCAAGGTGTGGAGTGATTCTTCTTGGTTATCTAAAGCTAGACTAGGGGTAAGGTTACTGTGTCGTTGTCTCCGATGTGTGCAGTGTTAGCTAAGCCCTGCACGACATCGACAGGTACTGTGGGAGCCTAAGTTGTCTTCGGGTGGGTTTACTTTGCGAGCACAGCGCTGTGGTGTGAGAGGGCCATAGCCTATCCCTCACAACATAGTGCTGCCTCTTTGTGTTGACTTCTGAGGGATCGCCAGGATAGAGCTAGGTACTAGAGACCTAGATTTATCAAGAGAGCATCCCCGTCATATAACGTAATCTTCATTATACCACCTTCGGACAACGTTAGGCTACGAGCCGCATGCTCGCCCATTGTTGCCCTGCCTTGATACCCCAGCTAGACTTTATTAACTGAGCAGACACTGGTTAGAGATAAGCCCCATTATTATATGTATGCAGCATTATTATTCACTGCACTTTTGAGCCGAGGTTATTGTTGAGTTGCACAACCCTAGTAGGCTATTGCGTTGTGTCACGAAGCATTTCTTTAGTTGTCGAGTATTACTACCTTTGCGCAGTCTTTATTATTCGCCTGCCTATTATTACTATATGTCCTAGCATTTATTGTGACCCGTATTCTGCATTATAATTGTTCAAGATTCTTTACGAACATCTTCCCAGCATCAGACTTATTTCAGAAGTTTCCAGTTGATGTTGCAGGACTAGCATTGCACTTTCTTTAATACAGGAGTGCCAGTTATTTGAGTATCTACCGTAACGTTAATTAATCACGTTAACTATCTTTTCTTTGTGTAACATAATCGAGTAATCTTTTACTGTTTGAGAATAGGCTGTTTCATTGAGCGTCAGCCTAGTGTGTGTGCACCAGTTACCGAGTCATAGGATACCTCGTTGTCCAGGCACGACTCAGGGCGGTAATGGTGTTTTGTTTTCCAGTGTTTAAGGCAGGGGTTGGATCTAGTGTTACCGTTGTTGCATTTTGCCATTATCTAGTCCAATGTTGAAGAGCCCTGTGTCTTTGAGAACCTGGATCGTAACAATATGGTCCTCCCGGGATTCGAACTCGGGAAATCACACCCAGAACATAAGCACCTAAATCAGAGATGGCGCAGAATTCTCCCCACAAAGTTCCCTATCTTAGGCCTCCATTTCAATTTCCTGCGTATTGTTGTGTGTGTGGAAGGTTAGGCCCGGAAGACTCGGCCTACAGCTCACCTTTGTAATGTGGCCGATGTGTACATTGTTATGGTAGAAACCGCCCGTCACTGAATAAAGGCAAGGTCACGCAAGCGTTTTTTTCCGTCAAATTTTACAGACAATTCTAGTATGGCAGCTTAAAAATGCAAGTGTTATACAAATTCAGCCACCTAACATCATCTACATCCAGTCTAGTGTCTGATGCCAATAAGAAAAAGACTCAACATATTACAATAACAAACTGGCTTATCGAAAATTGCCGAAAAAAGCGTTCGTGTGACACTGGCTTTAAGGAGGGAGTGGGATGGAAGGGGGATAAAGGAGTACAAATGGGGATTGAAAATATGATAGAGGAATGACTAGAGAGGTAAACAGAAAGGTAGATTGAAAGATATGTCATTGGTTAGACTGGTGGGCAAATACATATACTCACTGGTTACTACCATTTCTATCATTGGTATAATTAAGTAACAACCCGTTCCCAACATCAATCATCAATTACAAACCTCAATGCGCTTGAATAAACTAATGAAAGCATATGGTCCTCCCGGGATTCGAACTCTGGACACCACACCCAGAACATAAGCATCTAAACCATTACATCACCAACATAGGTAAAGGTCGAATACACGATCATTATTATCCATTTTCGAATTTTGGATATCAATCTAATCATGTACTCGACCCATCTGCATTATGGAAAGCGTAATGTTTTAATTAGTGGAAAGAACAATGAATGGGGTCAAGAAATATATATAGTTAAATAGGTAAATCCTTACAAATATAAACCATAAAAAACCTGGACATACAGGTGCATAGAACATTGGGTAGACAGTTGGACTGATAGATACCATTACCTATAAAGATAATACACTATCTATCTATCATAGGTATCTATAAACTCTGGCGCAATCCCCACTTTTCCTATTGATTTAGTTATTTATTTTATATTTTTATTTTGTTTGGGGGGCCCGACTCAAGACTAGGGACAAGACAACAGACAACAATGAACACACAAACACAAAATACAAATTCACACTTATCTAGATCATCTAGGAGAAGACCCAGAGACCAGAGTCACCAAGGTCCCTCCAGCACTCCCCCGGCCCCCGAACACACATAGATACATAAATTGACCAACAAAATAATAGATGCCAACGTAAATTACAATACCATTGTGGTGTTTGGAGGGCTTGCCCCGGAAGACTCGGCCCACTGCTCACCCTTAAGGGAGCCCACCTAGCTTTTTTTATCTTTCTCTCCCTCTCTTTGGCTTGTATCCATTCGGTACCACTCAGCCTACTGTTTTAAGACGTTTACCCCCATCCCGGTGTCAATATTTTCTGGGCGAGCATTTATATTTTTTGTTTTGACAGCAAACTAAAATTGTACATTTGTTGATAGAAAAATTTCTCCGGCAAAGCCGGATTTCTCCATACAATGCTGGCTCGCTATCGCTTGCCAGGAAGAAATCGACACCTGGATGGGGATACAAATCTTAAAACAGTTGGCTGAATGGGGTCGAATGGATACAATCCATGGAAAGAGAGAAAAGGAGAGAAAGATAAAACAAAAACGGTAACCCCCCTTAATGATGTTATAGAGAACAACCATGCTTACCTGTTGAAAAGTAGAGAAACGCAATGTATTAGAAACATTCGTACAAAAAGGTAAATACTGTCAAATCACTGTAAATCAACCATCAAATTGTGGGGAATTTATCAATGCACAATATGATGGTTATACAGTCGCAACAGGTGCATTAGAAATTGGGCATTTAAGGGGACCGACCCGCTTTTTTATCTCCTTTTCTCTCTTTCTCTGGCTTGTATCCATTCGGCCCCATTCAGCCTACTGTTTTAAGACGCTTACCCCCATCCAGGTGTCAATATTTTACTGGCGAGCGGTAGCGAGCCAGCATATGTATATATTTTTGTTTTGACAGCAAGCTAAATTTTTACATTTTTCGATTGACACATTTCTCCGGCAAAGCCGGATTTCTTCATACAATGCTAGCTCGCTGTCGCTCGCCAGGAAGAAATCGACACCTGGATGGTTAATTAATTGGGTATAAACGTCTTAAAACAGTTGGCTGAATGGGCCCGAATGGATACAAGCCAGAGAAAGAGAGAAAAGGACAGAAAGAGAAAAAAAGCAGGTGACCCTCCTTACAAGATTTCGTAAACAAATGTAGATACTGTCAAATGTAGATACTGTCAAATGTAGATACTGTCAAATGTAGATACTGTCAAATGTAGATACTGTCAAATGTAGATACTGTCAAAACACTTTAAATCAACTGTAGATCAACAAAGAGACACACAGTCAGACATATGGAAAGATAGATAGACAAGCTATCTTACTACATAGCTAGCTAGATATGTTGATGAATTATTATACAAATATATACCGTATATATATAGAGAGAGAGAGAGAAAACAAAAACGTATTAAGGGGGTACTACTTGCTTTTTCTGGACATCCTTCTCCCTCATGTTTAGAATATTAGTTTTGAGGTTCTAAGACGTTCGTTCCGTTAGTTTGGCGATTTTGAGACCTTTCGCTTTATTTGTTTGTCATTATTAAAACCTTTCGTTCCCTTTAGGTGTCGATTTTTTTCCTGGCGAGCGATAGCGAACCTCTAATTTTAGAAAGAACCGGTCTTCGGCCGGGACATTTTTCTACCGAAAAATGTACACATCTATCTTGAAAGGGGGTCTAGGGTGGGGGGGGGGGGGTTTCTAAGCTTAATGGAGGTTTAGTAAGGAAACTAACAAATAAATTAATAAATATATATATATAGACACCCCTTAGTGCTAGAGATTCAGGAATGGTTGTTCCGCATCGCTACTAAATTAAAGTCCCTGTCTTTCTGTTGGGTCCCAAGTCATGTTGGAGTGCCTGGCAATGAGCGAGTTGATTTTCTCGCCCGCTCTGCTATTACCTCTAACCGACTCGTGCCACGATGTATTCCTGCATCTGATTACTTCCCACATGTTACTCAATTACTACGTCAGCGCTGGCAGGACGAGTGGACCTCCAGGAGGGTGTCTGATGTCAAAATGCGTTCTATCAAACCTTCCATCCTACCTTGGAAGTCTTCCTCTCATCGCAATCGTCGATGGGAGACCGCTCTAGCCCGTCTTCGGCTCGGCCACACCAGGCTCACGCATGGTCATTTGGTGTCCTGTGATGTCCCCACGCTCTGTCCTTGCTGCCATATTCCAGTGTCTGTCCAGCATCTCCTGATAGACTGTCCGCGTTTCTACAATGCCCGACGGCAAGCATTCCCCTTCATATACTCCCTTAATTAATCGCCCCCCTGTCTCAGCCGATATGCTTGGAGAGTCCCCCACTTTCTCCCTCCCACGTCTTATGCGGTTTCTCCTCCATACCCGTCTCCTTCAGCTTCTTTAATTAGTGTTTCCTAGTCTTCTTCCACTCTACTATACGTATTACGCCCAGCCCCACTACAACTCCGATGTTTTTTACACACAGTATATTTTGGTGCCACAGCCTTTTTAGGCTTGGTGCGAATCCCTATTTTAATAATAATAATATATATAGACCAAAAACCAAGCACTACCACCTATACCAATAAGCAAGCATATACTGTATACTTAAATTTAGATAGATTGATAGACAGGCAGACTTATACTTCACAACTCCAAATAAATTTTATTTTTTGAGAGAACCAACAATAGATGTGTGTGAATTTGTGTTTTGTTTTTGCGTGTTCATTGTTTTCTGTTGTGTTGTCGCTAATCTGGGTCTGTCTTGAATCCCCCCCCCAAAAAAAAAAAAAAAACGAAAAGAGGGAAACAAAACACAAAATAGGAAAAGTGGGGATGGGGCCTGAGTAAATAGAATAAAATAGAACAATCCGTAATGAGATACGATAAGTATCGAAAAGGTAGCGCCAGTTTAAAATTGCTAATTAATGGTGCTTAAGGGGGCCCATTTAGGTTTTCTTTTCTATCTCTCCCTCTCTCTCTGGGTTGCATTCATTCGGCCCCGTTCTGCCTACTGTTTTAAGACGTTTATCCCCATCCAGGTGTCGAGTTTATATTTTTTATTTTTTTTTTGACAGCAGGCTAAATATTTACATTTGTCAATAGAAAAATGTCTCCGGCGAAGCTGGATTACTCCAAACAATGCTGGCTCGCTTACGCTCGCCAGGAAGAAATCGACACCTGGATGGAAATAAACGCCTTAACCCCTTATTAGCGGGGCCCGACTTAAGTCCGTATCTAAAAACCTGGACTATGTGGCGGGGCCCGACTTTAGTCTGTGTGCAATTTTTTAGCAATAATGGCTCTGAGAGAGGGACGAGCGATGGGAGGAGCATAGGTTGCCTCATGACCCGCGTGCCTACTAAACATCTACTTCACACAACTCCACCCTCCCTACCTCGCCACACAGGGAATTATATAAGGAAATTACCGTATTTTAGGGTTTTTGCACTCGTCTTGCACGATCGTTGCAAGAGAACGCGTGGTCGTAGAAGGATGGTTCTGGTGTCATTGGAAAGCTCAAATTACGCCCTTTCAGGGATACATAATTGTATTACGCTCTGGCTCTTGTTTATTCATGAAAAAGAGCACGGAAACAAGGCCATTTAGGGTAAAAAAAAAAAACTTAAAGGACCCTACAGTAACCTAGATCGGCCAATCTCCACCATATTGCTGCCATAGGTATAGTTAGCTTATCATTAACCCATTCAGTTCCGGTGGCATCCTTTTAATTATAGTCTGGCAATGGAGACACGATTCTATGCAGCTTAGGAAAGACCTCTAGCAATAATACAACTTCAAACTATCCCTACCCCCTCTTTTAACTAGCACAGATCCTTCCTAAACTGTATACTATCGTCTAAATATAGCTAGAATATAATATAACACGTCGCTGGTACTCAAAGGGTTAACTGAAATGTCTGTATATTCATAATGAACTTTCGACACTGCTGGTACAAGACATAAGAGTTTGTTGCTTCGGTATTAAACTTGCATGATCCAAAATAAAATATCATTATTATTTGAGATTATATTCACCAAATTGAGTCCAAAGAAAAATATGGGTGCTCTCTCTTATTACAGACTCTCTAATTGTGATGCTAATTAATGTGATAATTAATTAGTGTGGCCTCACTAATGAATGGCTAATCTGATTATCGCCACTCATTAGGAGCGTAAAGAGGTGGCAACATTACACGCTGGAAAATTATGTTTCATCGTTTGTAACAATTGGTGAAATATGAGCTTGTTAAAGAGTTTGGGTTTTGTCGTATAATTCAATTGATAAATGACTAAATAGAATGTATTACTTTTCCCTGTCCATGCACTAAATATAGCATATATTGTTATTTTCAAGAAGTTGGAAACTGTGACAATTGCTTAAATTTGTCTTTATTTATCTTTCGAATTGTACGGGAATGTGTGTGTTGCTGTAATATTATTATGGTGAAAAAAAAAATAATAATTCTGGTTCAAGAGTAATTTATAGCGAGGCCTTCCCGAGGGTTAAGTGCCCCATTAATTACTCCTTCCATTAGTCTATACATTAGGCTACCATAGCGCAGTTGGAATATACAGTATGTACATGCTCAGATCAATATGCAGGATTCGATACTGCATAATCAATCATAGGCTTGTACATAATTTTGTAACTGTCTTGATGGCGTAATGCATAAATGCGCGGAATTTCGGTGTGAGTATCCTAGGTTCGAGTCCTTGGAGTGCTACAGATATTTGTTGATTTAATTAATTGAATTTAGAAGTAAAGTTGGTTGGTGAACAAATATGAATTACAGTAATGAGTTAATTGAGGAATATTTAAGTTTTATTGTGCATCAATTACTCTATTTGCAGAAACATAATGTGACTACGTTCAAAGGTCGTGTTAAGGGGAGATGGACCTTCTTTTTTTTTCTATTAATTTATTTATTCCTTTATTCCTTAGTTTTCTCGCTAGACCTCCATCAAGCTTAAAAAAACACCCGCTAGACCACCCTTCAAGATAAATTTGTAAATTTTTCAGTGGAAAATTGTTCCGGCCGAAGCTCTTAACATTTCAGGCTCTCTATCGCTCGCCAGGAAATAATCGACACCTAAATGGCACGAAAGGTCTTAAAATTGACAACGAAATGGAGTGAAAGGTGTTAACATCGCCCAACTAATGAGCCGTACGTCTTCTAATCTCAAAAAAAATGGGGCTTAACAAGAGGGAGAAAGGGGACCAGAAAAACGACCCTTCTTCCCTTAACCTCAACAGTCCATCAGCATCCCCTTAATATAAAATAATAAGCAGTACACAGGAAGAAGTAAGCAGTAATGACCTACGATATGTATGTGTGAGTTCCTTATTTTGAGACAACCAGACTTTCGTTTGTATCTATCTGTATGAAGGAGACAAACGGCAGACTGTCTGTAACGAATGTCTCCCCCAAAGCCAAAAGAGTGACAGAGAGCCAAATTCGGAGAGTTGAGATTTCAGAAAAATTAAAGTCGGGAACACAAGAGAAAGCAAGGTTGTTGCGTACATATATGCAACATCCACCTTTGGTTTGAAGCTGAGAATAGAGATAGAAGGAGGATACAGAGAAGGGTTCCTGTTAGTAGTCCCAGACAATTGGGTTTTGGTGAGAAAAAAAGATCAACGTGGGCGGAGCAGCGGTGGTTTTCAACAGAGTGGAAGTTAAAGGAAAGGCCATGACTGATGCAGAAATTGATAGTATTGGGACGTTGATTGGTAATTTTCTATTATATAAAGAATTTTGAAGAGTTAGTGTAGTATGTAAGATTTTTGTAGTAGAGTGCATTGACAGAAAGAGAAGGTATTTTGGAGGGCAAACTAGTGCGCCATCTATGTTAGTGAGGCATGGAAAGGATCAGCAAAGGAGGCCAAGTGGTGAATCAGGAATTCCAGGTTATCCATCACCTGTAGCAATCCCCGGGATTAGGCTACCACCCTGTCCGGCTGGTGCCAACAGCCTGCTCCTGGCAGCTTCCCATGACTACTCACTTGACTAAATATTTAACCTAAACTTCAACCTTGTACAGGCTCCCACTGGTTGGGAGGGGGCTACACAAGATCTAGAACAGAATTTCCCACCCCGTTTACCTGCATGTCGTAAGAGGCGACAGATGGGCCTGTGACACTGGCGTCCCACTTCCAGGCTTTAAAATGATCATGTGTTTTGCAAAGTCTGAAGCAAAGTCCTGCAAGTCTAAGGCAAGGTCAACGGAGTCATGGAAATGACGCGTCAAGGCATGGACACTCGTTTTTTTTTTTTTTAACTTATCTTAAAAATGTCGGAGTGGCCGACCCTGGTTCACCGGCGGCCGTGCAGTGTGAGTAGGGCACACGAAGGAAGACGGAAGGTCCACGTGAACGGAGGGGAGAAGGCCGGGGGGGGGGGGGGGGTCATGCAAATGTGGGAAAGAGTGGGGACACCCAAGGGACGCCCGTCGATCAGCAGAGGAACGTGGAATAGACATGTGTGATGGGGGTATGTTAGGGGAATGGCAGGTCAAACACGGTTTGAGGACATTGCAGGGGCATTGCACAGTCGGTAATTCGTAGTAGCCCAAGGCCGACCGGTGGCAGGGGTAAGGTTGAGTCAATGTCGGGTGCATGGGCGCCAAACATAATATTCACTGCAGGGTCTCCCACATTTGGTCCCAACCCAAACATTCATAAACTCGGCCAAGGACGACTAAGGTCACACGTGTTGGCAAAGACAAGTGTGTGAACGAGGCTATGATCATCGGCCAACTATCTTTCAGGACCGCGACAGAAACGGATTGTCTTAAAACTCTCCTCGAAGAAGTCTACCCTCGAACTTTGTTCCCTTCAGGATAATGGCGAAACGAGGCGACGCCCCACCACTTAGCAGTGGTGTTAAGGTCGTCAGGGGTGTACCGCATTCGGCTGTGGGGCGAAATGCCTCTTCTGTACACACACCCAATTTGTTTCAACCTTCGGTGTGCCAGGTTCTGGTTATGAATTGTTTTATCTTGAATGCCAGCTTCATTGGTGTTGTGATGACTCCAAAAGCTGGATAACTTAACTATGGATGGCGGATCAGGCTACCGGAGGTGTTATGAAGGGCTTGCTATTTGTTATCAGATAGCTGGGTGCTTTACAACAACAACAACAACAACTAAACGAGGCAGCAATTGCATTATGGATCATATTGTACCGTCATTTTACATACAGACAATATAATGTATCTAAATAACACATATATTTATTCTACTTGTATAGTTTGTATAGGTAATAAGCTCATTGTCGTATATACAGATAAAATTTCCCTCACGTTTGTACTTGCTTGTTTGTGCCTGGAAAACACTTGTGAGAACTAAGCAGGTTCCAATAAGCTCTGTACAGCCAATGGGTGGTACTGGAAGCATCTTAATGCAACCACGATTCCTTTAACCCCTTTCACTCGAATAATATCAATTTTAACTAACGCCACATAATGTTATTCACCTTAGGCCTGATCTCTTTCATGATATGATTGACACCCAGTATTCGATAAGTGGGTATTAATCGGGGATATGTTATGTACCGTTAACTGTGTTGAGGGTGTAATGGTTAGAGCGTGTAAGTTCTGTATGTGATATCCTGGGTTCGAATCACATCCTTGATTTAATTTCATTAGGGTAGTTATTGGTGTTAAGAACGATGATACAAATAATAGAAGGAAATATAATATATATATTTGTCTGTATGATACAAAGTTGCACTGTTACTGGCCTTTTGTGCAGTAAAGCTTATACAAACAAGTATATTTTGTTCCAGTCCGCAGTTGCCTGCAGGAACCAAGAATGTTCACCTTCCGTACTTACGGCATATATGTGGGGGCTTACACACACACACACACACATGTAGACACAGACACGCACACATAGACGTAAGCAGGCAGACAAATAAAACTGCGTACGCACACACAGATGAAAGCATGCACAAACACACACATACATACAAATACACACACATGCCTTACACATACAGTATACTCCAGCATACACACACCCACACACGCACATGCAAACAAACTTTACACATATACTCCAGCATACAAACACGCACAATTACACATGCGTTCATATACACATGTTCAAAGCACTTATATGTATACGCGTTCACACACTCCCAAACATACGTACACATACAAAATGAACACATGCTTTTTACTGTGAGGCGTAGGTACTTTGTGTAGCCTATATATTTAGAACATAAGAAAATGGGAGTCTGCAGAAAGGCGATCGGCCTACACAAGGCAGATCCCTGTCACACCCAAACCCAATTACAAGGCCTAATTATAGACCCAACTCACTAATACCGTGAGGACTGACCTCACCAAAACGGTCAGAGATCAACACAAGATCACGGGGCTCTGCAGAGCACCTATTGGCCCACACCCGGTAGATCCCCCTCATACCCAACCCATCTCGTCCATATGCCTATCTAATTTTATCTTAAAGCTCCCTATCGTTCTTGAACCTACCATATCACTCGGTAGCCTATTCCACATGTGTACAACTCTGTTACCAAACCAATATTTGCCTATATCTTTTCTGAAACGAATGTTATCTAATTTGAAAAAACAAAATCGAGTTCTTTTCACTGAGCTTCAGTACATTTTTCATGTCCCCTTTATTAATCCCACTAACCCACTTGAACACTGCTATCATATCCCCTCTAGCTCTGCGTCTTTCTTGCGAATGAAAGCCTAATTTTGTCAACCTTTCTTCATATGGTAGATTTCTAATATTATGAATATTGTTTTGTCATTCTTCGCTGTACTCTCTCCAACGAATCTATGTCCATTCTGTAATAAGGACACCAACATTGGACAGCATAATCCATATGAGGTCTCACTAATGATAAATACAGTTTTAAGATAACATCGGCAGTTCTGTTACTCACACTCCTTGAGATGAACACAAGAATCCTGTTTGCCTTGTCACGAATGCTTACACACTGATTTCTAGGCTTCAAATCGTTGCTAACAAACACACCCAAATCTTTCTCGCAGTCTGAGTTTTTTAATTCCGTATTAGCTAGTTTATATTTTGCATTAGTATTCGTTTTCCCTATCTTTAACACCTTATTGGCGGGCTAGGAGGTAAATAATATGTAGCCACCAGCGGGGTGTTTTTAGCCAAAATAGGGCTGTTTACGTGATCATTTTCATGCCTAAATAAGACCCAGAGCATAAAACAAGTATATATACCTGAAAGGGCATAAACAGAGCTTTCCAATGACACCACAACGATCCTTTTATGACCTCTAGTTTTCTTGCAACAACCGCGCAACACGAGTGCAAAAAGCATGTAAATCGGTACTTTCCCCATACAATTCAGTATGTAGCGAGTGAGAGAGGGAGGGAGGAGGTGGGATTCGTGTCAGTAGGTTCGCCGCGGTGGTCTGGAGCAGTCATACGCTCGCTACTCTCTTGCCACCACTTGTCTCTCTCTCTCAGCAACATTACGTGCTGAAAATGCCACACGACCTATGTCGCGCGCCGCCAGATAGTCCAAAATTTATTATACTCGACTTATGTTGTGGGCCGCTAGTTAAGGGTTAATACCTTGCATTTGTCAATGTTAAAATTCATCTGCCAATTTACTGACCATCTGTGTAAGGTTTCTAGATCTCTTTGGAGGCACTCTGTGTCGCTATCTGAATCTATTATTCTCCCCATTTTGATATCGTCTGTGAATTTACTTATCCTACTAGTTATGCCTAAATCAAGGTCATTTATGTATATAACAAACAACAGAGGACCCAATACAGATCCCTGGGGGACACCACTTTTGACTGCTCCCCATTCTGACTTAGTACCATTTGTACTGACTCTCTGCTTCCTACCAATTAGCCATGACCTATTCCATCCCAACAATGACTCACCTATTCCATGTGCCTCAAGGTTTCTCATCAATCTCTCATGAGGGACTCTGTCGAAAGTTTTACTGAAATCTAATATATTATATCATTATGACTTGTCATTACCTACTGCTTCATATACCTCTGAGAAAAAAACTAAGCAAATTCGTAAGGCAAGAACGTCCCTGAGTGAATCCATGCTGAGGAGAATTTATTAAATTACAATTTTCTAGGTGGTTTCTAATTTTCCTACCAATAATTGACTCTAGTAGCTTTCCTATGATTGATGTGAGACTAATGGGACGGTAATTGGATGTTATTGATTTATCACCTTTTTTGAAGATCGGAACTACATCTGCAAGATTCCAAGATTCTGGAACTAAGCTTGTTTCTAATGATTTGTTAAATAAATTTGTTATAGGGTAACTTAACTCATCTCTGTATTCTTGTAATACTCTAGCATAAACCTCATCAGGACCAGGCGATTTCTGAGGTTTCAGTCTGTCAATTTCCTTAAGCACATCATTTCTACTTATAGTAACCGTACTTAACCTATTTTGTATACTATCGCTATATACTTTACGGACTTCTGGAAACTGTGCCGAATAATCATTAGTGAAAACTGAAAGAAATTGACTATTTAATGTACTGCACATTTCTAAATCACTTTCTGTAATTTCTCCTATCGAAGTTTTAAGCGGACCAATTACATATCTAAGCTTGGATTTATTCAATTCAATTCAATTCATAGTTCTTTATTCACATAAAAAATGTACATTGTAATTCAACACTCAGACACCCACATCACCCACAATAATATGCATAGTATATTAGATAATATTTAAAACATATTTCAGATAAATTCATTAATCCAGATAATCATTCTGTACATAGTTGGTTTATGATAAGAACACATTCTTCCCTAGATAAAATGCCATCACCTTTATCCCTCATGCCACACAATTCTTTAATTTGTTCACCTAATCGTATGTCGTTCTCTTGTCTAGTGCATATAGATTCCCATTTCCTAATAACATTCTTCTCAGACATATTATATAATTGCAGTTAAGTGCCTTACGTTACCACCTATATCTGAATAAGGGCCTAGTTTAGCCATATTATATATGGTATGGATAACAGGATTAGGTGAATTTTGAGCATTTGTTAGATATTGCATTATTCTTTTAGCAAACCACAATTCAGGTGACATACCATTTGCTAGGTGTGGGAGTAAATTACAGTGTGTAGTCCAGGGAACCTTCCAAACTCTACGGACTGCTTACTCGCCAGGCCCTGAGCACACCATTCATATGCCCATCATATCGAGGCAAAAGTTGGCTGCCGTAAAAACTCGTGCAATATTTATGAAATAAAAAGTTTCTCATTTCCGAGCTGGCATATTTAAAATTTGCAAAGACAAAATTACACTGACGATTAAAATCATGTATGCATTTGCTAATATCAACCTTCCTAATATTGCTATTTAATGTATGGCCGAGATGTCTCACCGAATTGACCACCTCGATAATATTACCATTAATATTAATATTTGGTATTTGTATATCAGTTTTATTATAGCTATGTATTACCAGCTTGCTCTTTCTCTCATTAAAAATAACATTGTGTCTATCAGCATACTTAATACAAATGTCTACCATATAATTTAAAGCTTCAACACTTGGTGATAACAGAGTTAAGTCGTCAGCATAGGCGAAAGCTCCAGCATATGTTCCTCCCATGTGACAACCAATATTACTGTCTACTAACTCTGACAGTAAACCATCAATATATACACAAAATATAATAGGTGATATTACCCCTCCCTGCTTAACCCCATTACTTATTGCAAAATAATCAGATCGTGCTTGTTCCCTTCGCACTCTTAATTTCTGATTTACATACATATTCAACAGAAGTCTACAAATATTTGGACATACCTGTCGATTAAGTAATTTTCGAAACAACATACAGTAATTAACTCTGTCAAAAACTTTGCTAACATCTAATAATAAAGTAAAAACATTAGTTTTGTGGTAATTAAAATAAGCGATGGTTTCTTGAACTAAACTAGTGCATAAGCTAGTAGAAGATCCTCCCTTATAACTAAACTGTAAATTATGCGACAGTAACTGTTTTTCTTCTTGTGTCATAATAATGTTCTCAAGAAGTTTACTTAAAATACTACTAAGTGTTATTGCTCTAAAATTCTCCAACACACAAATTAGTCCATCGTCCCTTAGGGATAGGAACCATTGTACCTGTAAGCATTCCATCAGGAGATATTTCATGCCTTAACATTAGTGTAAACAAAATAGAAAGATATATGTTTAATTTGTTGCTTGAATGAATGATATTATCAGAGTTTAACGAAAAATTACCGTCACTTTTCCCAAATTTAATTGATTTACGTGCTTCTGTTACATCCGACGGAGTTATATTTTGACATAATATATCATCTCTACAGTTTGTACAATTACATTCTCTCGATAAAACTGCATAAATATCCTTCTCCAAACTAATCATCTCATTATCGTTATATGAAACGCTATTATATAGAATCTTACATTTTTCCGAAAATATATCAGCAATATTATTCTCACCAGTAACACCGTCAACATTAAGAGGAATATGATTCTTATTGGGGTTTAATTTACGTACATTATCCCAAAATTCCCTAGCCGTACCATTACTGAGTAAGTTTGCTAATTTTTCTGATCTGATAATTCCCTCTTTTTGTTTAACCATTTTACATGCCTGGTGATACTGTGCCCTATTTATATAGTTGGTAAAAAGCTTTAGGATTATTTTTTGTCATCGGCAACCTTGACTTCAATAATTTCTCTTTTCTGTCCTAATACCTTTTTTTAACCTGTCTTGATAGATTCTGATAGCAAGTAGGTGAATTTCGCCTTTCTTAATTGTTCTATATATTCCTCTCTTTATTTCCTAGAAGGTCTAATAGTCCATCATTCATAGGGTCCGCTAATAGGGCTCTTCTTAGCCCACCATAATCGGCTTTTCTAAAATCAGGTATTAATGTCATATTCTATCTGGTATTACCTTTCCATTGCATATTAAAATAAACAGAATTGTGGTCGCTATTTCCTAGGTGGTCCCCAATTTCTACATTATTTATCATATGTGCATTGTTACTGAAAACTAAATCAAGAATATTATTACCTCTAGTCGGCGTATCTATGAATTGAAATAAAAAACTATCTTGTATTACCTCAATAAACTCTTCAGAATCAGAGTCGCCGATTTGATGCTGCCAATCTATATTCGGAAAATTAAAATCCCCCATAATGCACACAATGCTAAACCTAGATGAGTGTATGTATTTGTCTATGTGTATGTATTAACCTGTGTATGGATGGGTTCATGTATTTACAGTACAATAGGCCTACATGTATATATAATTATCTTATGGTATAAGGTGTATAACATTGTATATTATATATGTTTGTTTTATTATTATTATTTTCAACTGACTACTAAATATTAATTAATCGAGTTATACTCTTGGGGCCTTTAAGATATTTTGAACTCAAAAGGCTTAGCCACAGTATATTTGCAACTATTATATAATACATGTATGTACTTTTCTTCTGTTTAAATAAAGATTTATTTGTATTATAATTATTACTATTATTATAATTCTTCTTCTTATTATTATTATTAAGCCTCCGGATCCGGGGGTCTTCATATGAGGCGATCGTCGTGTCCGGGGGTATTCCTGAAAAATGGCTATCTTCATAATTTGATATCTACTGATTGAGACCACCTAGAGCAGTCAACTAAATTTCATAGTGTAGGACCAACCTTTGTCTGTAGAATGGCATTGAGTTGACATCGCTACGACAAGTGGTTGCCGAGATATGATGATGGGAATGGAGGTAATTTCCCGCATATTTTCGCCTGTGTCCGAACGCATCGCCGCGGCCCTGGCTAGCACGCACTAAGTCACTCGCCGGTCCCGTGGCTTTTGTTCCGGTACACGATATTATGTTTGTATGGAGATAATGTGATATTATTGTGTCATTTAATACTTGTTCAACCATTATTTGAGTTATATGAAACTTTATATAACATATTTTCGGCGCTTTCACTGTTATTGTAAAATTATTGTGTCACTTTCACTTTTATTGTAATAGTATTGTGTCACTTTCACTTTTATTACTCTTCTTGTTATGAATTATTGTCACTCTCACTGTTATTATTGAGTTATTATTACTTGTTATATATTTTGTGTCACTTTCACTTACTAGGTTAGTGGCTAGGCTACGCAAGCGTACAGTACCGTACGGTATCGTATTTGACACTTGTAATTATTACATTTGGTTGTTTCTTTCACTTAGACATATTGTTATATTGTTTTTAGTGTCACTTTCACTTATTACAGGTTTCACTTATAAATACTTATTGAATAGTTACTCTAATATATAGTTGTTGTGTCTCTTTCACTTGCACATATTGTTATATTGTTTTAGTGTCACTTTCACTTATTACATGTTTCACTTATAAATACTTAATGAATAGTTACTCTTATATATAGTTGTTGTGTCTCTTTCACTTGCACATACTGTTGTATTGTTTTTAGTGTCACTTTCACTTGCACATAGTGTTTTATTGTTTTAGTGTCACTTTCACTAGTGTTCTCAGGGTCAGTGCCACTTAGAAGTTTACCAGGATGTGGAAATCATCGTGGCAAGGCGTGATGCACAGTGCTACCTGACATTCCTGGCACTGATACAAGGTTTTGGTGTTTGTCTGGGGTCTTCGGGTGGTGTTGCGGCAGACATGGCACCGTTTCTGGGTCTTGCGACCAGCAGCTACTGGAAGGCCGACGATCCTGTGCTTCTTGTGGTGTTCGGAAGCGTATGTGCGGTCCATGGTGCCAGCTCCTGGCATATGTTGAGCTCGTGAGGCATCCTCAAGCATGGCATATTCCCCAATGAGATCCAGAATGAGCTGTTTCTGGAATCTCCGAAGGTTGGTGTACTTCCTGGGCATTGTGGGGTTCATCAGCTTGTACAGGTTGTACGAGTTGAGCACAGACACATCCATCATGTGCAGGAAGAACTTCTTATACCACCTGCAGGAGGTCCGCAGGCAGTCGATGAAGCTGACCTGCGTGTCTGACTTGTCAACCAGACGCATGTTTATGTTGTAGTCCATAACTGCGTCTGGCTTCATGATTGGCTCCCTGGTCCTGTGGTTGACTTTGCCAGAGTCAACCAGGTTGCCCTTGTGGATGGTGCTGATCATGTTGACCGTCCTTTGGTCGTGCCAATGGATTGCCAGCATCGGACCATGTTGCTTGAGGAAGATGTCCTTCTTCTTAGTCTTTTTGGGGAATTCCGGCATGTTCTTCCTCGTCCCCCGTACTATGCCCACAGTCTGGGTTTGCTGCCTGTTCAGGTACTTGGTGGGGGACGTATAATAGTTGTCCGTGTAGAGTATGTGGTTCTTGTTGAAGTAGCGATCCATCATCGCCTTCACCACTGCTCCACCGAACCCTATTTCTTGATCTGCAAGAACCTCACCCTCCTTCCCACTGTAGACAATGAAGTCCAGCACATAACCCGTCTTACAGTCACAGAGGACGAAGAGCTTTGATGCTGAATTGATGTCTCTTGGATGGTATGTACTGCCGGAAGTGGAGGTTCCCCCGGAACAGCACAAGAGACTCGTCGATCACCACCTTTTGAAAAGGCTTCAAGAATGTGGAAAACTTGGCCTTCATCATGTTGTAGAATCCCCTTATCTTCCACAGGCGTTCTGTTTTGTGTACATTGGTGTTGGTAACGAAGTGCAGGTTACCAAGTATGGCGAAGACATAAGTTTGCCATAAGCAGGTGTGGCAATTATGTCGCCTGTGATCCAGTAGTCTGCCAGCCGATGCTTCTTCACATGTGCCATGAGCATGGTCAGTGCTATGAACACATACATTTGGGCAATGGTGACAGGCTTCCAGGCCTTCATGTGGGAACTATGGGTTTTGCCGCTGAGGTGGTCACTGAGGGCCTTCTGCTTATTGGTCTCATCGACAACATATGGCGTGACATCATTGTCGAAAAAGGCCTTGAACAGCTCGGCAAGTGTTGAGTTGGGTCCCGCTGGGAAAGATGGATCAATCCCTGCGGCATTTTGGGCGTCATCGAATGTGACATCTTGTGGCTGAAAGGTGGCCCATCCTCCCACATCCAGACATCAGCATGCCTGGCTCGGGGACGGGAACGGGCAGTAGGGGCGTCGGCAGCAGCAGGGGCGGCCTGGCCACGGCCACGGCCACCGCCACGCTGACCAGCAGGGCCCCTGGCACGGCCACGTCCACGTCCATGTCCAAGGGCACAGCCACCCCGAGCACGGGGACGTCCACGGCTACGGCGGGTGGCTGGGTCGTCCACCCACTCAGCTTCGTCCACAACAGGGTCGTCTGGCAGGTCATAATTATCATCCCCAGAATCTGCACCGTGGTTGTCCATATATCTTGAAGGGCGGCCATATTCGTGGGTGTCTTCAGGGCCATAGGTGGGATCCTGGTCATCAGTTGGTGGTGATACATCAGGTGGCGACTGCTGGCGTGGGCGGCTAGTGGGTGGTGAAGGTGAGCTAGTTGGCTCTGAAGTTTTTAGGCGACGACGAGAGCGTTTTAGGGGCAGCTTAGGGCCTGAGGTGCTGCTTTGTGCCCCCCCTGTAGCCCTTCTGGAGGTGCGTTGACCACTTGCACCACTTGTTGATGGTTGAGAGTCATGCTGGGACAAGACTGCACCACTTGCACAACTTGTTGATGGCTGTGGGTCATGCGGGTACAATACTGCACCACTTGCACTACTTGTTGATGGCTGTGGGTCATGCAGGGACAATTCCGCACCACTTGTTGATGGCTGTGGGTCATGCGGGGACAATTCCGCACCACTTGCACCACTTGTTGATGGCTGTGGGTCATGCGGGGACAATTCCGCACCACTTGTACCACTTGTTGAGGGCTGTGGGTCATGCGGGGTCAATGACGCACCAGCCGCGGGTGACGAGGGCCCGGGAGACAAAGGAATAGGCCTACCCACGCTCAACTCTTCAATCTCATCCTCACTATCAGCATCTTCACCTCTTTCCCTTTCAGCCGCCTCCCGTGCCTGCTTCCTTGCACTATCCAGCACAGCTCTCCTATAGAAATAAGTGGCTATTTTTGCTGAGGAAGGAGTCCCCACAGCCGACGCCGGGGTCGCAAGCGTGCGCGCCGTGTCACTTTCACGTGATGCGGGTAGGACACTTCCCATTTCACTAACACTTTCATCACCTTGATGATGTTCACCGCATCCAACATTGTCATCATTATCATCATCACCATCGTCATCATCAGTGCTATGAAAGCCCTGGCATTCTTCGCCATCTTCCACTTCATCAACATCTTCACTAACCACATGCTCTCCATCAAAATCACTCTCAATTTCACTAAGGTCATGATCACTTAACTCTTTTAGCACACGTGCAACACCACCGGGACTTAGCAACGTTTTCTTTGTCGTTTTAGCTTTGCCTTTCTTAGGCTTACGGGTCGCGGTGGCGGGCGTCGAATCGAACACAGCGATTTTTGGGGGGTTAACTCCAGCCATCTTGGGTGCGAGATAAGAACTGATGCTGCCTGGTAGTTTGTGCTTGGTGGCGCTGCAGTCATCCAAGCACAAACAAAAATCCGCCCGCGCAATTTGAACGCTTTGATTTTGATTTTGCCTCATATGAGGCCTCCCGGACTCCTAATCATAATACGTTTTGCCTCATATGAGGCTTCCCGGATTCCAAGGGTTAAAGAGAGAGAGAGACTCTCTTTGTATATAGAATAAGTGGATCAGGGTGTGTGTGTGTGGGGGGGGTGGGGGTGGGGGGGGGGAGAGATGCAAGTCTATGGAGTTTGTTGAATGCATAGCTGAATATATTGATATACTGATTGGACACGTCAGCCTTGGTCGGCAACCCATTTAGGGGAGATAACCTTATACAAATCTGTGTGTATGAGACTCGTCAGCCTTGGTTGGCAACCCATCTAGGGGTACATTAAATAAATACTTACTGCTTTCCTAAGGGCTAATCAGGTTGGTGGATGAACTAGCCACCCACCACTGTACCAAA
This sequence comes from Paralithodes platypus, assembly GCA_032716605.1. Taxonomy (NCBI): domain Eukaryota; kingdom Metazoa; phylum Arthropoda; class Malacostraca; order Decapoda; family Lithodidae; genus Paralithodes; species Paralithodes platypus. The sequence goes on from CM064482.1 coordinate 29,041,851, forward strand.
TGTGCTAAGATAACATAGAAGGCCTCTGAGTCGGACTGTCCCTAATTTGAGTGTTTAGTCCTGTAAGTCCTTCATAAACTGGCACGGATTGTCCTCGTGGGGAATAGGTCCACTTGGGGCGTTTTGTGTATGGCCACCCTCAACGGGAGCTATGCGTCAGACAATAGATAGATGGATATATATTAGTGTGTGCTCGGAAGTGAGTTTAGGTAAGCAAGCGAGTGAATGGTGGACATATGATTGGAGATGCCTATATACTTTTACTGGTAATGTGATGTTAGAGAACATATGATGAAGGGGGGTCACCAATTTTGTTTTATCTTTCTCTTCTTTTCTCTCTTTCCCTGGCTTGTATCCATTTGGCCCCATTCAGCCAACTGTTTTAAGACTTTTATACCCATTCAGGTGTCGATTTCTTCCTGGCGAGCGATAACGAGCCAGCATTGTATGGAGAAATCAGGCTTCGCCGGAGACATTTTTCTATCGAAAAATGTAAAAATTTAGCTTCTGTCAAAACCAAAACAAATATATATATAATATATATATATATATATATATGCTGGCTCGTTACCGCTCGCCAGAAGAATATTGACACCTGTATTTGGATAAACGTCTTATAACAGTAGGTTGAATGGGGCCCGAAAAGATTCAAGCCAAAGAGAGAGGGAGAGAAAGAGGTGGGGGTATATCTTAATACTTGACCTTTAAGCAAATTATATGGGAACTCATAGGAGGCTTAGAGAAAGATGTGAATATGTATGTCCAACATTTCAACATAAGGATTAACCCCTTCTGTACAGGGGACGTTCTTTAAACTTTATTCGGGCTACTACTAGACAAATTTGTTCAGGTTAAAACGGACCTACAGCAATTAACAGGCTTCGAATTATCTCACTGAACCTTTTTTTACAACCACAGGTCTTTCTTAAGCTGTACGAAATCGTCTATATATAGCTAGATTAAAATGAAAAATACGTTGTCGGTAGGGTTAATTTAAACTTAGTAATCAATGCAATTGGCCATAAAGAATCACTAGAAGGTATATTCAACACTGCACATTATATGGTAATCCAATTCAGCATACCTTTACAAAGCGTAGCTTACTGTGTCTAAATGAAGCACAATAATCGTGTTTGATGGCAGAGAAACACAATTACTATAGGTAGCGCAAAATAACTTGACAATATTATTGATCCCTGACCTCTCTGTAACTCAAAAGGGCCTAGAGCAACCTGGCTGTAAATATCCACACCTATTTCCTGGTAAACTCTTCCCAAATGATAGAAACGCCAACCCGATTGCCTTCATTAATTTCGAGTTATAAGAAGTTAAGGGGTCAAGATTATTGTAAAGTTCGCTGGCGCTACCTATAGTGCATTGATAATGAGTTAAGTAAGTTATGAAATTAACATATGTGCATGCCCTCAGGATGACGACCCTTTAGTTTACAGAGTCAAATCCTGACGAATGATAGTGAAGTGCATTCACTTTTGGAGGAACAGGGTTATGTTATACAAGCTCCTGTAACTGGCTTAAACGAATTTCATGAGATGTTAATGTCAGGTTTCATTGTAAACAGTATAAGCAAAATAATAAGGTAAACCCTATCAGTATTCTTTCAGTGCAGTCCGACTGTGCGAGTTAAATTTAATAGATTTAGCCATTTGTATTATCTAATGTCCTTCTTAAGCTGTATAAAACTATCTAATAGTCTCAAAATATTGTCAAGAATAGCGTCCCAAAAAGTAAAGGGTTAATAGATCAATGGGATAGCAGTACAGTCGTGGCCAAGAATAATTGTATAATCATTGTTTGAACAAAGAATATGATATACTGAGGAGGTATAATATTCATTATATTAACCCTTTCAAGCACCAATACGCATTTCTGTTTTGTTGTCTGGTAATTATTAGACGATTTTATTCAGAACTGGAAGGGTATATGGAAGTCAGAGGGTTGATTGAGAGAGTCTTTACCCTTTTAACACCCACAGATCCTTCCTAAGCTGCATACAATCGTCTAATGATAGCCAAAATATACTGCTAAAACGCGTCAGAGCTTCAAGGGATTAAGCAACATTGAATAATTCTGTTTCACTAATAAATGTATGGTCGCGCTAATAAGCCAGTTCCCAGCTGTCATTACGTTTGGCTTGCTCTGTGCTGTAGTAATGTCTGTCAGATGTTGAATAGTGTGGGTAAGTGTAGGAACATGTTTGTATATTTCACTCGATATGAAGAAATGAAGCTTATATATTGCAGATACCTATTATTGATCAAAACATACTTGGTGCCGAGACATCACTTATTAGCGCAACTGTACATTCTCGTGTTTACCACAAGTATTTCTGTCCACTGCTGTATATAGTAGTAAATACTTTAAGGGGGGTCACCTGCTTGTTGTTCTCTCCTTTTCCTTTTCTCTCCTTATCTGGCTTGTATCCATTCAGCCATATTCTGCCAACTGTTTTAAGACGTTTATCCCCATCCAGGTGTCTATTTCTTCCTGGCGAACGATAGCGAGCCAGCATTGTATGGAGAAATCCGGCTTTGCCGGAGAAATTTTTCTATCGAAAAATTTACAAATTTAGCTTGCTGTCAAAACAAAACTACATATATGCTGGTTTGTTACCGCCCGCCAGGAAAATACTGACCCAATTTCTCCATCTATCTACCCGTCAGGATCTCCCAGCAGACTATCCCTTAGTCTTCAACAATACAAAAATCAACCCCCCTCAATCACATAGAAAAAAAAAAAAAAAAAATGGATGGGGGTAAAAGTCTTAAAACAGTAGGCTGAATGGGGCTGAATGGATACAAGCTAAACCGAGAGGGAGAGAAAGATAAAACAAAGCGAGGTGGCCATGTAGAGTCAATACAGAAAGGCAAAGTTAGTTAGCGTTCGCTCTGTCCCTCAAACATCATATACATTGCTGTGAACTGTAGCTTTTATGAAATGCAAAGCTATAATATCCCATTTAACCCACTATGTACTGGCAACGTCTTTTTAATATTATTCCAGCTACTATTAGACGTTGTTATTCAGTTTAATAAGGGCTACAAGCAATGAACAGGCTTTGAACTATCTCCCTTTATACTACTTCCGATCCTTCTTAAAGTGCACAAAATCGTCTAATGTAGCTAGAATAATATTAAAAAGACGTCGCCGGTACAGAAGGGGTTATTTGGTCCTTTTAACTCGTACAGTTTATGACAACTATTCCCTAGGGTATCATAACTGTGTCATTCAAATGTATGTATTACTGTTCACGATTGTGCCACTAGCGTGTTCACAGTAACACCATACAGATCCTTTAAGGGGGTACTACTCGCTTTTTTGGGTCTAATTATGTATATATTCCTTTATCTTTTAGTTTCCTCCCTAAACCTCCATCAAGCTTAAAAAATACCCCCTAGACCCCCTATCAAGATATATTTGTACATTTTTCGGTAGCTAAAGGGCACGAAAGGTCTTAATATTGACAAAGTAATGGGGTGAAAGGTCTCAAAATCGCCAAACTAGCGGAACGAACGTTTTAAAGCCTCAAAACTAATATGCTAAACATGAGTGCCCGTAATGGGACAACATATTTCTCGTTCAGCTACAGTTACCCTAAAACAATGATATACCTTTGACAATTAAGGGGGGTCACCTGCTATTGTTCTCTCTTTCTCTGGCTTGTATCCATTCTGTCTCATTTAGCCTACTTATTTAAGACTTTTATCCCCATACAGGTGTCGATTTTTTCTTGGCGAGCGGTAGCGAGCCAGCATATTATTATTAGTTTGTTTATAGCAGGCTAAGTTTGTACATTTTTCGATGGAAACATTTCTCCGGCGAAGCCGGATTTCTTCATACAATGCTGGCTCGCTATTGCTCGCCAGGAAAAATCGAAACCTGGATGGGGATAAGTCTTAAAACTGTAGGCTGAATGGGGCAGAATGGATACAATCCAAAGAGAGAAAAGGCGAGAAACCTAGCATGTGACCCCCTTTAGCATGCAGGTATAATTATACAAAGTGCCTTTGGGTCATATGTTTTCCCTCTGGGTGGCTGTTATATATTGTTTGTAATTAACTCCTTCTGTACCGACGATACTTTTTCATTCTATTCTAGCTATATTTAGACGATTTGTGCAGATTAAGAAGGATCTGTGGTAGTGACAAGGGTTAAGTGGATAGTTTGAAGCCTGTTAATTGCTGGAGGCCCTTTATAAACTGAGTAAATCGTCTAATAATAGCCAGAATAAAGAAAGCACAACAACAACAAGTAAACAAAACAACAGAAGGGGTTAATAATACACCTGCCAACAAATAATCAATATGGTGGTGCAATGGTTAGAGTGTTTACAAATATGTGTGTGATAACCCAGGTTCGAATCCCGATGGATCACATATATGCTTTCATTAATTTAATTGGAGGTGTTTGGTGTTGAGGTGAAATTCATAAAATATAGATAATCTGGAATAATTTAACCCTTTCTTTACCGAGATGTCTTTTTAGTTATATGCTAGCTATATTTAGACGAGTGTGTGCAGTTTAAGCAGGATCTGTGGTAGTACAAACGGTTAAGTGAGATAGTTCGAATTTCTTAATTGCTGGTTACCCTTTTTTAACTTAATGAAATCGTCTAATGGTTGCCAGAATAGATTGGAAAGGACGTCACTGGTACGGAATCGTTTAGTGGAGCATGTTTATTTCATTATATAACCTTTTTGTAATGTAAATTTTAAAATTATCTTAATGCCAGAGGCGTTTGATGTAATGAATCGTTGTTAAGGGGGCCCACCGTTTTTTTTATCTCTCTCTCTTTCTCTGACTTGTATCCATTAGGCCCCATTCAGCCAACTGTTTTAAGACGTTTATCCCCATCCAGGTGTCGATTTTTTCCTGGCAGGCGATAGCGAGCCAGCATTGGTATGGAGAAATTCGGCTCCACCGGAGAAATTTTTCTATCGAAAAATTTACAAATTTAGCTTGCTGTAAAACAAAAATATGTATATGCTGGCTCGCTATCGCTCGCCAGGAAGAAATTGATACCTGGATGGGGATAAACGGCTTAAGACAGTTGGCTGAATGAGGCCGAATGGATAGAAGCCAGGGAAAGAGAGAAAAGGAGAGAAAGAGAAAAACAGCAGGTGACCCCCCTTAAAACTGCACTAGGCAAAGGTTGTATTAACATGTGATCACTCGTACCCTATCTCTCTCTCTCTCTCTCTCTCTCTCTCTCTCTCTCTCTCATGCATCTATATTTCTAATAATATATCTTATTTATCTATTTAGATAATTGGTTTATCATCAATATAATATATGTTATGTATGTATGTATATGCTCTTTTCCATTTTTTATTTTGTTTTTATTTTCTATTTTATTCTATTTTAAAATAAAAAATATAAATAATATATATACATAACTATATTCATCAGAGTGGTTTCACACACACAGATCTGTCCGGAAACTTTCCCTAGACCTTTTGATTAATTTTCACCAAATTACGCAAGCATATCCAGTCGGTCAAAAGAAATGTGTAATTCTATCAATGGACAACAATCATAGATCAAAGTAAAAGAAAATGGTTAATAATTTAGTATTGTTTTAGTTTATGTTCAAATGTCTGCAATAATCACTATAACAGTAGTTGCATACAATGGTATTATGTTGAACAAGTTTTACATCAACATCCAAAAGACTAAGGTCAAGTGAAAAAGGTCATGGTGGCTGGTCAAAAACAGAATGTTAATTAGTTTTGAGACCTTTTGCCCCGTCTCTCTGTCATTATTATGACCTTTTGTGCCATTTAGGTGTCGATTTTTTCCTGGCGAACGACAGCGAGCCTGTAATTTTAAAAGGAACCGGCTTTGGCCGGTAAATGTTTCTACCGAACAAATTTACAAATATATCTTGAAAGGGGATCTAGGGGGTGTTTTTCTAATCTTGATGGAGATCTAGCGAGGAAACTCAAAATATCGTAAACAAATATTAATATGGACCAACAGATCAAGCCCCCCCTTCCAGGATAACAACTATATATATAAATATTCGAAATATTCATTCCACCGACAATCAAGACAAACATATAGTATTTTTAAGGGAGCCCACCTCGCTTTTTTTTTCTCTTTCTCTCCCTCTCTCTTTGGTTTGTATCCATTCGGTCCCATTCAGCCTACTGTTTTAAGACGTTTACCCCCATCCAGGTATCAATATTTCCTGGCGAGCGGTAGCGAGCCAGCATTTATATATTTGTGTTTTGAAAGCAAGCTAAATTTATACATTTTTCGATAGAAAAATGTCTCCGGTGAAGCCGGATTTCTCCATACAATACTGGCTCGCTATCCCTCGCCAGGAAGAAATCGACACCTGTAAGGGGATACACATCTTAAAACAGTTGGTTGAATGGGGCCGAATAGATACAAGCCAGGGAAAGAGAGAAAATGTGATAAATATAAAAAAGCAAGTGACCCCCCAGCTTACAGTAGGTTACAGGCTTTACTTATCTTCTCAATTAGGTGTTCATATTTCACCCAAATTACTGAAATTGTTATCCATTACATGACAATTATAATAGTCATTTACCAGAAAATATGTTATAGGTCAAGATGAAGGTCAAAGGTCAAGGTAACCAATAATTATTATCATTCTTCCTAATCTGACTGGCTGTTAAATAACATATTAAGGGGAGGCACTTGGCTTTTTGAGTCCTCCTCCTCCCTCATGTTTAACCCTATTAGTTTTGAGATTTCAATACATTCGCCCCATTAGTTTGGCGATTTCAGACCTTTTGCCCCATTTCTTTGCCAATATTAAGACCTTTCGTGCCATTTAGGGGTCGATTTTTATCCTGGCGAGCGATAGCAAGCCTGTATTTGAAGAGGAATTTCGAAGGACATTTCTCTACCGAAAAATGTACAATTTTATATCGAAGCGGGGTCTTGTGGGTGTCCTTTAAAAGTTTGATGGAGGTTTGGAGAGCCAACTAAACCCCTTCCTTAAACCATCGAGCCGAACCATTAAATTATGCTGCACAATACCGTCTCGGTCCTCTTAACATAAATCTGAAAAGTTCATCCAATAATATTTCAGATGTCAAGGATACAGATTTGTTGTTATTGTGTATTTGTTCCTCAAATGCCAAACAACCTACTGCTGTACCATCTTAAGGGGGAGGTAGTAGCTTTTTCTGGACCCCCTTCTCTCTCATGTTTAGCATATCAGTTTTGAGATTTTACGACGTTGGTTTCATTAGTTTGGCGATTTTGAGACCTTTCATCCCATCTCTTTTTCATTATAAAGACCTTTCGTGCCATTTAGGTGTCGATTTTTTCCGTGCCCTGTAATTTTCGAAGGAACCGGTTTTCGGCCGGGACATTTTTCTACCGAAAAATCATAAACAAGCACTACCCCCTTAATCATAAAACAAGCACTACCCCCTTAATCATAAAACAAGCACTACCCCCTTAATCATAAAACAAGCACTACCCCCTTAATCATAAAACAAGCACTACCCCCTTAATCATAAAACAAGCACTACCCCCTTAATAAAAAAACAAGCACTACCCCCTTAATCATAAACAAGCACTACCCCCTTTATCATAAACAAGCACTACCCCCTTAATCATAAACAAGCACTACCCCCTTAATCATAAACAAGCACTACCCCCTTAATCATATATGTGCCTATTTATTTGTATATCTATTTCTGCATCTCTATTGTTCAATCAATTCATCAATGTCTATGGGGTGAATCCTGGTGTCCTCTGCATTACTTTAAGGGGGGTCACCTGCTTGTTTTCTCTCCTTTTCTCTCATTCTCTGGCTTGTTTCCATTTGGTCCCATTCAGCCAACTGGTTTAAGACGTTAATCCCCATCCAGGTGTAGATTTTTTTCCTGGCGAGCGATAGCGAGCTAGCATTGTATGGAGAAGTCCGGCTTCTCCGTAGAAATTTGTCTACATATTTAGCCTGCTGTCAAAAATATTTTTAAAAATATGCTGGCTCGCTATCGCTCACCAAGAAAAAAGCGACGCCTGGATGGGGATAAACGTCTTAAAACAGTAGGCTGAATGGGGCCGAATGGATACAACTCAGAGAGAGAGGGAGAGAGAGAGAAAAACAACCGAGGTTGTTGTTGTTGTTGTTCCCCAAGCTGCCTGGCCGAACAGCCCCAAGGCCCCGAGCAGGGCCAAGGCCATAACCGAGCGCCCCCACAGAACCCTCTCTGCCGACCACAATAAAGCCTGGGTGACCGAAGCCACTCAATGGCGGGGAGCTGAGGAAGGTGCGGAAACGCCCGGGAAACCAAAGCCCCACCCAGGGCCCTGTGCCCCTCAGCAATTATGAAGAGAAAGTTGAGGGGCAAAGGAAAAAATTTGACGCTTTGGCTTCCAATCTTGGTACATTGGGAGGTCAATCCACGGAATCGACGCCGTCACTTGAGATCTAGAAAATATATAAGTAAAAGGAACAGTCAGAGTCAGCTATGGGTATGGCAGAGATCGCTCAGTTCTCACTCTGATAGACCAGCCAATCACCACATGACTAGAACCCAATCCTCTCTGCATCAGCTAGGAAAGGCCCTAGAGAGCCGCCTTTGGCGGGGGGGGGGGGGGGGTAGCTCCCCTATTTCAACCCCTTTCGGGGTTGGGCACCCGCCCAATAACCGAGGTGGGCTCCCTTAACTGTCGGTGTCGTGTTTTGAAAGATACCCATTTGGTATCGTATTCCTGGCATTCACTTTACTGGATGTGGGCCTCTCTGCTTCCACTTTTTGCCTGTGTATTTGCTCGTTCTTAAGGGAGCTCAGACGGTATTGTGGAGCATCATTTACTGGTTCGGCTCAATGGTTTAAGGAGGGGGTTTAGTTTGCTCTCTAAACCTCTATCAAGTTAAAAAAACACCCCGAAGACCCCCTTCATGATAGATTTACAAATTTTTCGGTAAACAAAATATCCCGGTCAAAAGCCGATTCATCCTAAAATGAATCGCTATCGCTCACTTAAATGGCACGAAGGGTCCTAATATTGACAAAGAAATGAGGTGAAAGGTCATAAGATCCCCAAACTAATGGAACCAACGTCTTAAAATATTAAAACTAGTGGGGCTATACATTAGGGAGAAGGGGGTCCAGAAAAAGTGTCTGACTCCCTTTAATGTACATTATAGTATATTTCAGTGTAGCCTATGTGCTTCAACTCTCCAAAAAGTACTTTCGTCTAATCATTGAATGTGTTTGTACTTGCGTTATATATATATATATATATATACGATCTTCTGAATTAAAACTATTTACCGGTACTTCATTTCTAGGTATTCAATCACTACGTGTTTAATTAAAGTTAGGCTAAAGTTATGGCGAGTTAGGTTAAACATTTCGAATGATCTTGATAAGGTTTATGATGTTAAATCAAGCCTTGGTTTGTGTCAATGTCGACATGGTGAGTTATTGACATATTGTTGCATGTGGGCCAAATATGTTGTAAGGCTTTTTTTTTTATCTTTCTCTCCTTTTCTCTCTTTAAATGGTTTGTATCCATTCGGCCCCATTCAGCCAACTGTTTTAAGACGTTTATCCCCATCCAGGTGTCGATTTCTTCCTGGCGAGCGATAGCAAGCCAGCATTGTATAGAGAAATCTGGCTTCGCCGGACACATTTTTTTATCAAAAAATGTACAAATTTAGTTGGCTGTCAAAACAAAAAAATATATATATGCTGGCACGCTACCGCTCGCCAGGAAAATATTGACACCTGGATGGGGTAAACATCTTAAAACAGTAGGCTGAATGGTGCCGAATGGATACAAGCCAAAGAGAGAGAGAGAGAGGAAGAAAAAAAAAGCGAGGTGAACTCTTAAAATATGTTTTCGTCTTCGCATATCTTCATAATATATTCTGCTTCATAAACATTTAGCTATTTTCCTCTTCATAAACCTTCATATATTGTCCTCTTCATTAACCTTCATATATTGTCCTCTTCATGAACCTTCATATATTGTCCTCTTCATAAACCTTCATATATTTTTCCTCTTCATAAACCTTCATATATTGTCTTCTTCATAAACCTTCATATATTTTCCTCTTCATGAACCTTCATATATTTTCCTATTCATAAACCTTCATATATTTTCCTATTCATAAACCTTCATATATTGTCCTCTTCATGAACCTTCATATATTTTCCTCTTCATAAACCTTCATATATTTTCCTCTTCATGAACCTTCATGCATTTTCCTCTTCATAAACCTGCATATATTTTCCTCTTCATAAACCTTCATATACTGTCCTCTTCATAAACCTTCATATATTTTCCTCTATTTTTCCTCTTCATAAACCTTCATATATTTTCTTCATAATCCTTCATATATTTTCCTCTTCATAAACCTTCATATATTTTCCTCTTCATACACCTTCATATATTGTCCTCTTCATAAACCTTCATATATTTTCCTCATCATGCACCTTTTGATATTTTCCTCTTTATATATTTTTCTCTTCACAAACCCTCTTAATTATACAATAATAGTAGTAGTAAATTATTGTAGTTCTATTAGCAATGTATGTGTGTATGTGTGTGTTGTGTATGTGAGCATGTGTGTTTATGTGTGTATGTGTTTGTGTATGTATGTGTGTGGGTGTGTGTTTGTATGTGTGTGTGTATATGTGTAGGTGTGTGTTTACTCAATTTGCAATAAATCACGATATGTTTGCTACATAATGTAGGCCTAGTAATCCTGCTTACAATATGTTATGTTAAACTTGGACGTAAAGAGTGTAATATTACTCGCTAGGAGGGGTACCCGGCGTGGCCCGGGTTTAAATTCTACTACCATAATCACCATCATCAATCACTACTACCACAATCATCACAATACTACTACTACCATAATCACAGGCCTCGACCTCCCTGTGCCTCATTAAACGGCGACCTCGATTTCGGCCGCTAAATGACCTCCGATTTTGGATCTGACCTCATCCTTACCCCATTTTGGAGAGCTGCGAACAACTTTCGTTCCATACACTTGTTACGTCCTGGGATTTATAAACACTGGGCTCTTTCTATTGGACTAGGTATGCGGTAACAAGCAACAACGGAAAACGCTAGATCCCACCCTTATCTATAAACCCAGGCAACAAACCACCCTAAACCGTCAAGAGTCCTGCCTGGACAACAAGGTATCCTATGACTCGGTTACAGGGTGCACGCACTATAGACTGCTGATAGTCAAGCAGGCTATATAAAAGATCACACAATTAAGTTGACTTAAAGCTTCAAGGAAAAGATAGATAACGGAATTAAATTGCAGAAACAATTTAATAACAAACTAGAAGAAAGTACATTTAAACGTTACGTTAATTAATACAACTAATCACCCCTGCGTGAAAGAAGGTGAAAGCAAACAGTCCTCAAAACATCGTACAGGTAGACAAGATGCAGGTTTCTAAACTGCATGCGGCTACTGTAGGATCTGATGCTTAGCAAAGAAAGTAAGTTACGGATTTAGAGAACTCTTAACTCATAAGCAGGAATAAATACTAGTGATAGGCCATACAGTGTATAATGGCATATGTATAATTAAATAAAGGCAGCAACTCGCAACATAACCACATCCAGGTGTGCTTCTCACTCTTAGTCAGGCAAGCCTGCTCGGACAGAGTCTCTAAGCCACACCCTGACTCACAATGCTCACAAAGACGGTAAACTGTGGCACAATAACAAGCATACAGATATAATAAACCGCTAGCTGTTAATCTGCCAGGTGGCAGAGGTCTAGCCGGAAGGATATACAGTCTGACCTGCCAATACGCGAGCTTTTAATACGCGATTCACCTTATACGCGAGGAGGGGGTCGAATCATACCCAAAACTTTAAAAACGTGTGATGTACCTTTAAAACGCGAATCCGGGGCCGATATAAGGGCAATTCCGGGGAGATCAGCTAATACGCGAGGCCCCCCACCATTCCGCGCATCCATCTGCGCAGGGACTCCAGGGCAGGGCATTGTGGGATACGCCAGTCTACCCTCGGTCCAAGCTCGCGCAACAGCAGTCCGACTCGTGTGCAGTGATATAGTTTTTTGCCCCCATCATCATGCCCCCTCGCAAGAACAAACTTATCACCCACCAGATGAAGCTGGAGGTCATCAAAAGAAAAGGAAAAGGAGAAGGAAACTCAGCCATCGGTCGAGCAATGGGTTTAGCGGAATCGACAGTTAGAACGATCTGGGCTAACCGAGAAAAGATCAACACCATCGTGAAGTCCTATGGTGCTGCCAAGATGGACCAACGTTGCAGGAGCAACAATCCAGCTATGGTGGTCATGGAGCGATACCTGGCAGCATTCCTAGCCCGCAAACACCGTGAGCAAGTCCCGGTGGATAAGGCCTATATCAAACAGCAGGCTAAACTCTTCTACACCACCGCAAGTGCTAGGACAAAGTCTGGCCAGAATTTTAATTTTAAGGCATCCAACGGTTGGCTCCATGGCTTCATGAAACGGAAGGACCTAAGGAACATCAAGGTGTCCGGAGAACGTGGGTCTGCAGATGTGGTGGCAGCCAACACATTTCCTGGGGTGTTGAAGACCTTAATCGAGGATGGTGGCTACACAAAGGATCAGATTTATAATGTGGATGAAAGTGGCTTGCAATACAAGTGTATGCCAAAATCTACATATCTTGCCAAATCTGTGAAACAGGCAAAGGGCCGCAAGATAGACAAGTCAAGGTTCACTGTCATGTTTACTGTGAACCTTTCCGGCAGCCACAAGATGCGGCCTGTAGTGGTGCACACAGCTGCCCACCCTAGATGTTACAAGAACCTGCGCGACATGAATGACACTGGAACTTATTGGTACAAGAGCGCTAATGGGTGGATGACTAGTGCCATTATGTCTGACTGGCTTGTCAAGCAATTTGTTCCTGACGCCCGCCTCAAATGCCAACAACTAGGCCTACCTTTCAAGGCCCTGTTATTGATGGACAACGCCCCTTGCCACCCACACTATTTAGAGACTCTACATCCCGACGTACAGATTGTTTTCATGCCACCAAAAACAACATCTCTCATACAGCCACTGGACCAAGAAGTCATATCGAATGTAAAGCTCTTTTACCAGACACGACTCTACAATTATCTATGCCAGAAGACAGAGAGCAATGAAGAGATTTTGGCTATGCAGCAGGAGTTCGCATCATCGTCTGATGAGGAGCAGGCACCCCAGGCAGAGGCACCCCAGGCAGCGGCACCCCAGGCAGCGGCAGCAGAGGCACCCCAGCCAGCGGCACCCCAAGAACCACAGGCAGAGGCAGAGATGACCGTGACACACTTCTGGCGTGTTTTTACCATCAAATACGCAATCGACTTCCTTCTTCTAGCATGGGCTGATATAAATGATGCCACAATTAATCATGCCTGGCGAGCACTTACTCCTCATTTATGTGCTCCCAAGGCCAACAAAGTCCAGTCAGTCACCGAGGCAGAGGCAGAGGCAGTTCAAGCGGCCCGCGCAGTGGCTGGTTTCGGGGCAGTGACAGCCGAGGAGATTCGTGAGGTTATTGAGGCAGGTGAACAACAGACTCAAGGTGACACAATTGAGCAGATTGATGCCGAAGATCAAGCACATCAAGCACGACAACCGAACAACGACGTTGAACCAGCCCCTGCACCTGCCAACATGGATCTGTCTGTAGGTAAACTGAGCGAAATCTTGGCTTTAGTTGACCAACTCAAGGAAGGATTTCGGTCGTCGGTGGAGCAATGCCCTGTGAGAACACATGAAGTCCTGCTGGGCGTTGACAGTGTTTTCCGCTTTTATTCTGACAAACATCATCAGGAAGTCAACAAGAGGAGACAAACTTTAATGACAAGATTCCTTGCCCGCCAAGAACCTCAACAAGAAGATGATGACGAACCCCAACCTTCGACCTCGGCAGGCTCGGCTGCTCAGGTTGACATGCCCGACGATGATTTTGGTGGCTTCATGAGGGAGGTTCAGGTGGAACAAAGGCACCTGGCCCTCAACAGAGTGCTAGATGCCAGGGATAGTTCGTCGGACGATGATGATGCCGGGGCCGGGGCGGGCCAGGGCCGGGGCTGGGGCCGGGGCCGGGGCACATTAGCTGAACTCGCCCTGCCTCGGAGGGGGCCTGCCTCGGAGCCCCTACCCTTCATATCTACAGTTACTGTTAATTTTAAGGTGAGATTATTATTATTGTTATATTTTCTTATGATTTGGATGTTTATGTATACATATATGTACCTTTTGTGGCAATTGACGGAGATAAATAGGCCTAAAGTAGACAACTTGGAGTCAGTGCCGCCCATATCGATTTATTCCCATATAATACTCTATTGCTAATACGCGAATTTTCATTCCGCGCCCTCGCGTGTCGCCCATATTCTCGCGTATTGGCAGGCCAGACTGTAGGCTTCGGATACCCGGGCTGAGCCACCTGCTCTAGCCTAGGGACGTTCCCAAGTCTGTGCGCCAAATTACTCTAATTGAGAGGGTGCTCTCTTGAGAGACTCAGATCCCAAGTATCTGACTCTCTCCTGGCGACCCTAAAACAAATGCAAGACGTGCTAACGCAGTGCTGAGTGGACTAGGCAAGGGCCCTCACACAACACAACACTAGACACACAGGCACACAGACAAGAAAATGCCCCCAGACTCCCACGGGTATCCTAGTAAAGTCGTGCAGGTCCACAGGACTCGCACCAGCAGACTTTACTTAAAGGATCACAAAAAGCCTCCCCTCCGGTCTAGCCCCGGCTCACCTGCCACAAGAACACACTAGCAAGCATGAAACCACCAAATATGAGACAACAAAAAAGCTTCCTAGGTCTCATTAACAATTATATCTCTGCATAAGGCCCAATATCCTATCTAGTTATCTGAGAGCTCGTCGTTAATACAATGATAGATATAAGGTCTATCAAGGGGATGGGGTAATTAAATAGACTGGTGAAGTAGTGGAAAGAAGGTATACAAAGTAAGAGAGAAAGTTTCTAAGTGGGGTTGAGAGGGATAGATATCAAGGGGGTCCGAAGGGTACGACAGTGAGGTGAGCTCTGAGGAGAATAGCTCCTCTGGATCCCTCCAGGATCCCACACAAAGGCACGGTGGTCAGCCAATCACAGGCCGCTACGTCACCCGGCAGCAGGCCTGCAGAAGGCGCCAGGAACCACCAGCCAATCAAAACCGAGAGAACAGACCACGCGGCGACCAACTCCTCCGGGAGGGAGGAGGGAGGAGGAAAAGCAACACTCACCTCCCCCACCCTGCTTGCTCGCTCGCTCTCTCTCTCTCTCTCGTCTCCTCCCACTCTCACTAGACTTACATCTTATATATTATAATGAAACAATCAACTATCGAGAATAAAATATACTAAGATGTGTTGGTTAAGAATAAGGGCAGCTTCAAGCTGTGAAACAACATAAGAATATCCCAGACATTAGTTACATTGTCGTAGGATATATACTAAGGAAAAGCCGGCCAGCCGACTGCCGCCAGCCGGTTTCTAAGCGGCTGGGCAGCCGATGCGCGCGCCTGCCTGCACGTGGCTACTATGCAGGAGCGTCACACCTCCCCCAAGATATAAGACACTTGACTAAGTTCTTCATATCTAACAGAAAGCTTCTCATAGTACCACACACTGTTGCGACACAAGGCACTATATATAAACAAAATAAAGACTGTTGCACTCCACCGAGCAAGTTCAACTAACTTAGCGACAATAAGCGGAAACATTCAACTTAGATACTGCTACAACATCTTATACAAAATTCTACACGTTATACAAATAAAGAGTTTTTATAAGGTTTTTTGTTTTTGTTTTTTTTCGGCTGAACTACAGTGACAGCCTATTTTCCTCCACACTCAACCCTCAATCCTGTAGCAGTCTAACCAACATCATCCACCCTTGATAGACAATCCGCGATCACGTTATCAGAACCGGCAATATGGCGTATGTCCAAATTATACTCCTGAAGCATGAGTGACCACCTGGTCAGCCTCATATTCCGGTTATGAAACTGATTCAAGAATTTCAGAGGGTGATGATCGGTATAAACCACTACGACTGGTCTTAAAGCAGGAACATATACATGGAAGTGCCTGAGCGCCAGCACTATCGCCAGGAGTTCTTTTTCAATTACAGAGTAATTCCTTTGTGCACTATTGAATTTTGTACTGTAAAAACTCACTGGATGTTCAATACCTTCATCATCTGTCTGTAACAAGACAGCCCCAGCCCCTACGTAGTGCATCAGACAAGTCCCGGGCGTGTTCTAGGAAGGTACTATCCTTGCCCTTAGTAACACCCCGAAACTTCAAGCGGTAAGTTTCTGGTTGTAACTCATAGGCCCGTAGCACAGCCTTCTTTAGCTCACCATAAACTACACAGGACTCTAAAGGTAGTGCATCATACGCTTTTAGCCCCTTTCCTAGGAGTCTTGATGAAACTAATGCTGCCCACTTTTCCTGAGGCCACTGGTGTTCCTGACACTTCTTCTCAAATCGCATAAACAACTCAGTTACAAATGATTCATCGAACACAGGAACTAGTTTAAGCAGGTGCGACAATGATTGGTCCCGATGTCTGTTACCTCCCCCAATATTTCGCCCTGTTACCTCCACTCGAGATCTCTCCAGCTCCCGGTCAGCCCGATGCCTGCAGTTCTGATGTATTAGACATGTTTGTGCACTGCAGTAATTATCACGGTTATAGAATGTGCCTTATCTCCTATGCAAGTATGTATATACTAATGTTATTTAAAGTCTTTAATGTGTTATATTGGTTGCTCCAAAAAAACTTCATGTCCACCGTATTCCTTTAATCATAAGGAATCTCAAAACAAATGACCACTATATTCCTCTGTTCAGTAAATCCTATGCAAGGTCGCCATTTGTTACGTCCTGGGATTTATAAACACTGGGCTCTTTCTATTGGACTAGGTATGCGGCAACAAGCAACAACGGAAAACGCAAGATCCCACCCTTATCTATAAACCCAGGCAACAAACCACCCTAAACCGTCAAGAGTCCTGCCTGGACAACAAGGTATCCTATGACTCGGTTACAGGGTGCACGCACTATAGACTGCTGATAGTCAAGCAGGCTATATAAAAGATCACACAATTAAGTTGACTTAAAGCTTCAAGGAAAAGATAGATAACGGAATTAAATTGCAGAAACAATTTAATAACAAACTAGAAGAAAGTACATTTAACGTTACGTTAATTAATACAACTAATCACCCCTGCGTGAAAGAAGGTGAAAGCAAACAGTCCTCAAAACATCGTACAGGTAGACAAGATGCAGGTTTCTAAACTGCATGCGGCTACTGTAGGATCTGATGCTTAGCAAAGAAAGTAAGTTACGGATTTAGAGAACTCTTAACTCATAAGCAGGAATAAATACTAGTGATAGGCCATACAGTGTATAATGGCATAGGTATAATTAAATAAAGGCAGCAACTCGCAACATAACCACATCCAGGTGTGCTTCTCACTCTTAGTCAGGCAAGCCTGATCGGACAGTCTCTCTAAGCCACACCCTGACTCACAATGCTCACAAAGACGGTAAACTGTGGCACAATAACAAGCATACAGATATAATAAACCGCTAGCTGTTAATCTGCCAGGTGGCAGAGGTCTAGCCGGAAGGATATAGGCTTCGGATACCCGGGCTGAGCCACCTGCTCTAGCCTAGGGACGTTCCCAAGTCTGTGCGCCAAATTACTCTAATTGAAAGGGTGCTCTCTTGAGAGACTCAGATCCCAAGTATCTGACTCTCTCCTGGCGACCCTAAAACAAATGCAAGACATGCTAACGCAGTGCTGAGTGGACTAGGCAAGGGCCCTCACACAACACAACACTAGACACACAGGCACACAGACAAGAAAATGCCCCAGACTCCCACGGGTATCCTAGTAAAGTCGTGCAGGTCCACAGGACTCGCACCAGCAGACTTTACTTAAAGGATCACAAAAAGCCTCCCCTCCGGTCTAGCCCCGGCTCACCTGCCACAAGAACACACTTCACTAGCCAAGCATGAAACCACCAAATATGAGACAACAAAAAAGCTTCCTAGGTCTCATTAACAATTATATCTCTGCATAAGGCCCAATATCCTATCTAGTTATCTGAGAGCTCGTCGTTAATACAATGATAGATATAAGGTATATCAAGGGATGGGGTAATTAAATAGACTGGTGAAGTAGTGAAAGAAGGTATACAAAGTAAGAGAAAGTTTCTAAGTGGGGTTGAGAGGGATAGATATCAAGGGGGTCCGAAGGGTACAACAGTGAGGTTGAGCTCTGAGGAGAATAGCTCCTCTGGACCCCTCCAGGATCCCACACAAAGGCACGGTGGTCAGCCAATCACAGGCCGCTACGTCACCCGGCAGCAGGCCTGCAGAAGGCGCCAGGAACCACCAGCCAATCAAAACCGAGAGAAAAGACCACGCGGCGACCAACTCCTCCGGGAGGGAGGAGGAAAAGCAACACTCACCTCCCCCACCCTGCTCGCGCTCTCTCTCTCTCTCTCGTCTCCTCCCACTCTCACTAGACTTACATCTTATATATTATAATGAAACAATCAACTATCGAGAATAAAATATACTAAGATGTGTTGGTTAAGAATAAGGGCAGCTTCAAGCTGTGAAACAACATAAGAATATCCCAGACATTAGTTACATTGTCGTAGGATATATACTAAAGAAAAGCCGGCCAGCCGTCTGCCGCCAGCCGGTTTCTAAGCGGCTGGGCAGCCGACGCGCGCGCCTGCCCGCACGTGGCTACTATCCAGGAGCGTCACACCTCCCCCAAGATATAAAACACTTGACTAAGTTCTTCATATCTAACAGAAAGCTTCTCATAGTACCACACACTGTTGCGACACAAGGCACTATATATAAACAAAATAAAGACTGTTGCACTCCACCGAGCAAGTTCAACTAACTTAGCGACAATAAGCGGAAACATTCAACTTAGATACTGCTACAACATCTTATACAAAATTCTACGTTATAAAAATAAAGTTTTTATAAGGTTTTTTGTTTTTTGTTTTTTTCGGCTGAACTACAGTGACAGCCTATTTTCCTCCACACTCAACCCTCAATCCTGTAGCAGTCTAACCAACATCATCCACCCTTGATAGACAATCCGCGATCACGTTATCAGAACCGGCAATATGGCGTATGTCCAAATTATACTCCTGAAGCATGAGTGACCACCTGGTCAGCCTCATATTCCGGTTATGAAACTGATTCAAGAATTTCAGAGGGTGATGATCGGTATAAACCACTACGACTGGTCCGAAAGCAGGAACATATACATCAAAGTGCCTGAGCGCCAGCACTATCGCCACGAGTTCTTTTTCAATTACAGAGTAATTCCTTTGTGCACTATTGAATTTTGTACTGTAAAAACTCACTGGATGTTCAATACCTTCATCATCTGTCTGTAACAAGACAGCCCCAGCCCCTACGTAGTGCATCAGACAAGTCCCGGGCGTGTTCTAGGAAGGTACTATCCTTGCCCTTAGTAACACCCCGAAACTTCAAGCGGTAAGTTTCTGGTTGTAACTCATAGGCCCGTAGCACAGCCTTCTTTAGCTCATCATAAACTACACAGGACTCTAAAGGTAGTGCATCATACGCTTTTAGCCCCTTTCCTAGGAGTCTTGATGAAACTAATGCTGCCCACTTTTCCTGAGGCCACTGGTGTTCCTGACACTTCTTCTCAAATCGCATAAAAAACTCAGCTACACATGATTGATCGAACACAGGAACTAGTTTAAGCAGGTGCGACAATGATTGGTCCCGATGTCTGTTACCTCCCCCAGTATTTCGCCCTGTTACCTCCACTCGAGATCTCTCCAGCTCCCAGTCAGCCCGATGCCTGCAGTTCTGATGTATTAGACATGTTTGTGCACTGCAGTAATTATCACGGTTATAGAATGTGCCTTATCTTCTATGCAAGTATGTATATACTAATGTTATTTAAAGTCTTTAATGTGTTATATTGGTTGCTCCAAAAAAACTCTATGTCCACTGTATTCCTTTAATCATAAGGAATCTCAAAACAAATGACCACTATATTCCTCTGTTCAGTAAATCCTATGCAAGGTCGCCATTTGTTACGTCCTGGGATTTATAAACACTGGGCTCTTTCTATTGGACTAGGTATGCGGCAACAAGCAACAACGGAAAACGCTAGATCCCACCCTTATCTATAAACCCAGGCAACAAACCCCCCTAAACCGTCAAGAGTCCTGCCTGGACAACAAGGTATCCTATGACTCGGTTACAGGGTGCACGCACTATAGACTGCTGATAGTCAAGCAGGCTATATAAAAGATCACACAATTAAGTTGACTTAAAGCTTCAAGGAAAAGATAGATAACGGAATTAAATTGCAGAAACAATTTAATAACAAACTAGAAGAAAGTACATTTAACGTTACGTTAATTAATACAACTAATCACCCCTGCGTGAAAGAAGGTGAAAGCAAACAGTCCTCAAAACATCATACAGGTAGACAAGATGCAGGTTTCTAAACTGCATGCGGCTACTGTAGGATCTGATGCTTAGCAAAGAAAGTAAGTTACGGATTTAGAGAACTCTTAACTCATAAGCAGGAATAAATACTAGTGATAGGCCATACAGTGTATAATGGCATAGGTATAATTATAAAGGCAGCAACTCGCAACATAACCACATCCAGGTGTGCTTCTCACTCTTAGTCAGGCAAGCCTGCTCGGACAGAGTCTCTAAGCCACACCCTGACTCACAATGCTCACACAGACGGTAAACTGTGGCACAATAACAAGCATACAGATATAATAAACCGCTAGCTGTTAATCTGCCAGGTGGCAGAGGTCTAGCCGGAAGGATATAGGCTTCGGATACCCGGGCTGAGCCACCTGCTCTAGCCTAGGGACGTTCCCAAGTCTGTGCGCCAAATTACTCTAATTGAAAGGGTGCTCTCTTGAGAGACTCAGATCCCAAGTATCTGACTCTCTCCTGGCGACCCTAAAACAAATGCAAGACGTGCTAACGCAGTGCTGAGTGGACTAGGCAAGGGCCCTCACACAACACAACACTAGACACACAGGGACACAGACAAGAAAATGCCCCCAGACTCCCACGGGTATCCTAGTAAAGTCGTGCAGGTCCACAGGACTCGCACCAGCAGACTTTACTTAACAAGCGCAGGTTAAAGGATCACAAAAAGCCTCCCCTCCGGTCTAGCCCCGGCTCACCTGCCACAAGAACACACTTCACTAGCCAAGCATGAAACCACCAAATATGAGACAACAAAAAAGCTTCCTAGGTCTCATTAACAATTATATCTCTGCATAAGGCCCACAATCCTATCTAGTTATCTGAGAGCTCGTCGTTAATACAATGATAGATATAAGGTATATCAAGGGGATGGGGTAATTAAATAGACTGGTGAAGTAGTGGAAAGAAGGTATACAAAGTAAGAGAGAAAGTTTCTAAGTGGGGTTGAGAGGGATAGATATCAAGGGGGTCCGAAGGGTACAACAGTGAGGTTGAGCTCTGAGGAGAATAGCTCCTCTGGACCCCTCCAGGATCCCACACAAAGGCACGGTGGTCAGCCAATCACAGGCCGCTACGTCACCCGGCAGCAGGCCTGCAGAAGGCGCCAGGAACCACCAGCCAATCAAAACCGAGAGAAAAGACCACGCGGCGACCAACTCCTCAGGGAGGGAGGAGGGAGGAGGAAAAGCAACACTCGCCTCCCCCACCCTGCTCGCTCGCTCTCTCTCTCTCTTGTCTCCTCCCACTCTCACTAGACTTACATCTTATATATTATAATGAAACAATCAACTATCGAGAATAAAATATACTAAGATGTGTTGGTTAAGAATAAGGGCAGCTTCAAGCTGTGAAACAACATAAGAATATCCCAGACATTAGTTACATTGTCGTAGGATATATACTAAGGAAAAGCCGGCCAGCCGACTGCCACCAGCCGGTTTCTAAGCGGCTGGGCAACCGACGCGCGCGCCTGCCCGCACGTGGCTACTATGCATGAGCGTCACACACCTTTTCGATTGGAGGCCTCGTTCTGCCCCAAACGTCCATTTTTTTTCGATTTTTTTCTCGCTCCCGTATACTACATAAGTTCTGCCGAAAATTGTATTAAACAAATGTCTCTGATTTCCACTAAACTCGCCTAAAACCATCTCCAAAGCCAGGGCTTTCCAACGGTGCCCCACACTCCCACCTGGCACCAAAACTGTGGGAGGAGTTTAGTAACAAAGGTCGGGTAACTCGGGTAACTGACAGACAAACATTGACCTTTATTTATTAAGATTAAGGGGTTAGTACTTGGTTTTGTGGGATATTAATTAATTTATTCATTTATATTTTAGTTTCATAGCTAGACCTCCATCAAGTTTAAAAAAACACTCCCTGGACGGGCCCCTTCAAGATAAATTTGTACATTTTTCGATAGAATAATGTCCCGGCCGAAGGCCGGTTCCTCTTAAAATTACAGGCTCGCTATAGCTTGCCAGGGAAAAAATCGACACCTAAATGGTACAAAAGGTCTTCAAATTGACAACGAAATGGGGAGAAAGGCATTATAATCGCCAAACTAATGAAAGAAACGTCTTAACATTTCAAAACTAATATGCTAAACATGAGGGAGAAGGGGGTCCAGAAAAAGCGAGTAATAGCCCTTAACTATATACACTGTTTCACCAACTTCCTAACCTGTATATGACCTTTTGAAATACCAATATGTGAATGTTTATATGTCTGTTTTATTGAAGATACACAGTGATTCAATGACTGGAAATACATACATTGTAATTGTTCTCATATACAATACTATACTGTATAGTGTATTTACATGATTTCACAGACAAATATTCATTAAGGGGGCCCAACTCGCTTTTTTTCTCTTTCTCTCCCTCTCTCTTTGGCTTGTATCCATTCGGCCCCATTCAGCCTACTGTTTTAAGACGTTAACCCCATCCAGGTGTCAATATTTGCCTGGCGAGTGGTAGCGAGCCAGCATATATGTATTTTTGTTTTGAAAGCAAGCTAACTTTGTACTTTTTCGATAGAAAAATTTCTCCGGCAAAGCCGGATTTCTCCATACAATGCTGGCTCGCTATCGCTAGCCAGGAAGAAATCGACACCTGGGATAAACGTCTTAAAACAGTTGGCTGAAAGGGGCCGAATGGATACAAGCCAGAGAAAGAGAGAAAAGGAGAGATAGATAAACAAATAATTTTGACCCCCCTTAAAAAAATATTCGATTACTTAAGCTATAGACATATTATTTAAAGTAATTGTTTAGCATATTTTAAGTAGATTATTTGTTAATGCCCAGTGAATATATCCATACTTTTCATGTATAAAATTATCATAAATATTGTAACAGTCATATGTTGTTTTGTTATAATGTGGCATGGGGATTCAGTTGAGTGCAGTGGTGGGCATGTACAGTCAACTGGTTTAAAACCCCTGCAGCACCATGACGTAATTCCATTATATTTTGGTTACCATTACACGATTTTCTTCAGCTTATAATCTACCTTTAGGACTCAAGTGGGTAAATACGAACTCAATAAACCCTCTGAATATCATAGGTCCTTCATAAACTGCATAAGAGCATCTAATGTTAGCCAGAATAAAAGGTAAAGCAGGTGCCATGGTGCTGATGGGGTTAATCCGCAGATTCTCAGAATATTATTTATGATTATGTGAAGCTTAAAAACCCATACTGTACCGGTGACTTCTTTGTCATCATATTCTGGCAACGATAAGACGATTATATTGAGCTTAGGAAGGACCTCAAGCAATATTAAGACTTCAAACTATCTCAACCAACCCATTTAGCTACCACAGATCCTTCCCTAGCTGCATAATATTATCTAAATATAGCTAGTATATAATATAACACACGTCGCTGGTACTCAAAGGGTTAAAAGTTAATATATAAAATAAATGTGCAATATATGAAGTGGAAAAAGGGATGAATCAAGAAATATATAAGCAGTAATGTTGCCTACGATCTGAAAAAATATAATTGCATAACTACTATCTCTGAGACTCAACGGATTAAGGGAGGTAGTACTCGCTTTTTATGGACCCCTTTCTCCCTCATGTTTAGCATATTAGTTTTGAGGTTTTAAGAAGTTTGTTCCGTTAGTTTGGTGATTTTGAGACCTTTCGTGACTGGAACAAGACCTCACGGGCTTCACTGTTCATTGTAAAGCGGTGAATGTTAAGGCTCTCAGCCTATGCCCGAGAGGAAGTAAGTTGGAATATAGAAAAAAAAAAAAAAAAAAAATTTGTTTTCAAAATTTTCAATATTATGTCGATTTTTGTCCTTGCGAGCGAAAGGGAGCCTCTAATTTTATGAGGAACCAACCTTCGGCCGCGACATTTGTCTACCGAAAAATGTACACATTGTTCATAACAGGGGGTCTAGGGGGTGTTTTTCTAAGTTTGATGGAGGTCTAACGAGGAAACGCAAAGATAAATTAGTAAATAAATATATAGACCATAAACCAAGCACTACCCCCTTAAGGGGGGATGGGTCACTTTTTGGGAGATTTTTGCATGTATTCATTATTTTTCTAGTTTCCTCCCTAGACCTCCATCAAATTAACCCCTTCAGACTAATATGACGCAGAGGTTGCCAGATTAGCAATAAGAAATAGAGTTCTCTTACTCTTATAATTACCTCTCCAAAATTAGTTTTCTGCCCACAGCTAACTCAAAGACAACTGCAGAGGTTGAAGTAACTAAACTAAAGGTTTGTAAATACCTCTGATGGTAATAAAGGCTTGCTTTAAAGTATCCCTAATAGGCTCAAAATTGCGTCATATGTCGGAGAGGGTTAACAAAAAAAAACATCCATTACATCCACCTTCTAGATTAATTTGTACATTTTTCGGTGGAACAATTTACCGGCCGAAGGCTCGTTCTTCCAACATTGCAGGCTCACTATCGTTCGCCAGGGAAACAAATTTGACACCTAAATAACACGAAAGGTCAAAATATTGACGAAGAAATGGGGCGAAAGGTCTTAACATCCACTAAATAATGGAGCAAGCATCTTAACATCTGAACACTAATGGGGCTAAACATAAGGGAGAAAGTGGTCCAGAAAAGCGGCCCATCTCCCCTTGAAGACACTCATGTATTGCAAGCAGCTCGAGATTATCCTTTATCTAGATAATTAAGTGGGTATAGTGCTCGCTGTTTATGGACTCCCTTCTCCTACATGTTTAGAATATTAAGTGGGTAGTGCTCGCTGTTTATGGACTCCCTTCTCCTACATGTTTAGAATATTAAGTGGGTAGTGCTCGCTGTTTATGGACTCCCTTCTCCTACATGTTTAGAATATTAAGTGGTAGTGCTCGCTGTTTTATGGACTCCCTTCTCCTACATGTTTAGAATATTAAGTGGGTAGTGCTCGCTGTTTATGGACTCCCTTCTCCTACATGTTTAGAATATTAAGTGGGTAGTGCTCGCTGTTTATGGACTCCCTTCTCCTACATGTTTAGAATATTAAGTGGGTAGTGCTCGCTGTTTATGGACTCCCTTCTCCTACATGTTTAGAATATTAAGTGGGTAGTGCTCGCTGTTTATGGACTCCCTTCTCCTACATGTTTAGAATATTAAGTGGGTAGTGCTCGCTGTTTATGGACTCCTTCTCCTACATGTTTAGAATATTAAGTGGGTAGTGCTCGCTGTTTATGGACTCCCTTCTCCTACATGTTTAGAATATTAAGTGGGTAGTGCTCGCTGTTTATGGACTCCCTTCTCCTACATGTTTAGAATATTAAGTGGGTAGTGCTCGCTGTTTATGGACTCCCTTCTCCTACATGTTTAGAATATTAAGTGGGTAGTGCTAGCTGTTTATGGACTCCCGTCTCCTACATGTTTAGAATATAAAGTGGGTAGTGCTCGCTGTTTATGGACTCCCTTCTCCTACATGTTTAGAATATTAAGTGGGTAGTGCTCGCTGTTTATGGACTCCCTTCTCCTACATGTTTAGAATATTAAGTGGGTAGTGCTCGCTGTTTATGGACTCCCTTCTCCTTCATGTTTAGAATATTAAGTGGGTATTGCTCGCTGTTTATGGACTCCCTTCTCCTTCATGTTTAGAATATTAAGTGGGTAGTGCTCGCTGTTTATGGACTCCCTTCTCCTACATGTTTAGAATATTAAGTGGGTAGTGCTCGCTGTTTATGGACTCCCTTCTCCTTCATGTTTAGAATATTAAGTGGGTAGTGCTCGCTGTATATGGACTCCCTTCTCCTACATGTTTAGAATATTAAGTGGGTAGTGCTCGCTGTTTATGGACTCCCTTCTCCTTCATGTTTAGAATATTTATTTTGAGATTTTCCGTTAGTTTGGCGATTTTGAGATTTTTCGCCTCATTTATATTAATGTCATGAAGGTTTAGTCTACTCCAGGTTTTATTTATTGGTTCATTCTAATTGAATCACAAAGACCAGTATTATATATATATATATATATATATAATATATATTCATTAGCATTTCAATTAGCTTTCATCTACAGTACTTCTATTTTGCCGACAGGAATGAATGGAAAATGATTGTGAATAGTTGAATGAACCCCTGGTCATTTTGGGGAAGGGGTTGGGTGCAAGTTGGACTGGATAGTGGCCCATCAGGCGCCTGGCCCGGGGAGACGATTAATATAAAGGGTGCGCCTGGAAGTGTGGTGGGCGAGCTTGTGGCTTCGGCTCTGCTGCAAGTCTGCCTACCGAGATCGGAACCTCTCCGGGTGGTCGGGGGCCGGGGGAGTGCTGGAGCTACCTTAGTGACCCTGGTCTCTGGGTCTTCTCCTGGGTGACCTAGATGTGTGTGAGTTTGTGTTTATCTGTGTTTGTTCGTTGTTTTATGTTGTGTTTTGTGTGTTCCCTGTTCTTGCTCTGTCTTGAGTCAGCCACCCCCAAGAAAAAAAGAAAAAAAGAATAAAATAAAATAAAATAGAAAATAGAAATACAAAGATAGGAAAAGTGGGGTTGGGCCTGAGCATATAGATAGATAGATAGATAGATAGATAGATAATAGCCTGTTGTCTCGTTCTTTAAATAAACCTTCACATTCTGATTCTTTATTATAGTTTTTGTTGTATACATAATTATATATTTGTTTATAGCAGTTTGAGCTTGATATCGTGTTATTCTTCTGTTTTGTTGTTATTGTTGTTTGTTGTCAGGTAAGTGTCGTACATGATTAAAGTGGAGATGGTTCACTTTTTGGACGATTTTTGCATGTATTCATTATTATTCTAGTTTCCTCCCTAGACCTCCATCAAATTAAAAAAAAAGCATCCATTAGATCCCCCTTCGAGATTAATTTGTATATTTTTCGGTAGAAAAATTTCCCGGCCGAAGGCCGGTTCTTCCCACATTACAGGCTCACTATCGTTCGCCAGGAAAAAAATTGACACCTAAATAACACGAAAGGTCTAAATATTAACGAAGAAATGGGGCAAAGGGTCTTAAAATCGCCTAACTAATGGGCTTATAATCTCAACAAAAATAAGGCTTAACACGAGGGAGAAAGGGGACCAGAAAAGCGGCCCATCCCCCCTGAACACAGCTCGATGTCCGCAGCTAGCCTACATACATTTGAATTCATCTCAGTCAGTTCAGGGGTTTTCTCGTTCCGTTGTTGCTTTATTTATTTGTTTAGTCCCCCCTCCCCCTTCTCTCTCTCTCTCTCTCTCTCTCTCTGCTGTTGTTGCGGCTGTGGAAGAGGTTTCCAGGCTCGCCCCCGCAAGCACTACGTACGTCATCCACGTTGGATCTAACGATGTCCAACGGACGCGGTCAGAGGAACTACTTTGCAAGTACCAGCGGCTGATCAGGTCCTTCAAGGAAAAATCTAATAGAATCTTAATTTCAGGAATTGTTCCCCGGATTGATGTAAAAAACCGATTCTACAACATAGCTACCAGTACAAATCGCCGACTAGCCAAACTCTGCAGGGAGGAGGTCATCGGCTTTGTCGACACGTGGGATCATTTTTACTATGATAAATCTTTGTTTTCAGGAGATGGTGTACATCTCAATGAAGTAGGAGCTGCACGTCTTGGTCGCTGCTGAACGATGAAGTCAAGGATTTCCGTTCAAAAAACGGGGTCAACCGGGGGTATCCGGGGGTAGTGTAAGTCAAATACGAACTGAAAATTCAGACAATGCACAATCAGTAACATCCAACTCTAATACTCTTAAGGTGTTTTATGTAAATGCTCGTAGCATATGCAATAAATTTTCAGATCTAGAGGAAATCGTGTTTACAGAACATTATGATATAATAGGCATTACAGAATCTTATCTTGGTTAA
Source organism: Paralithodes platypus (assembly GCA_032716605.1). Lineage (NCBI taxonomy): Eukaryota > Metazoa > Arthropoda > Malacostraca > Decapoda > Lithodidae > Paralithodes > Paralithodes platypus. Next base: position 29,070,227 of record CM064482.1, read on the forward strand.
ATACGGAAGACAGAGACTTTTTAGCCGAATATACGCTTCCTGGTTATACAATGTTTGAGAATAGTCGGATCAATAGAAATGGAGGAGGAGTTCTGTTTTTTATAAAGGAAAGTCTTAATCCCGTCTTAATGTCAAAACCTCAAATTGCGAATATAGACATATCTTACGTACTATTAAATAATACACTAAATAAGGAACTAAAATAACACTAGCTTTATTATACAGACCCCCAGCTCAATCAGTGCAAACTGACAGTGTAATTTATAAACAAATTGCAGAAATAACTAACATACAAGATACCGTAATTCTTGGCGATTTCAACTTACCCTTGACTAAATGGGGCGATTTTTTTACTTCACACTCTGGACACGACCTCTATGCTAACTTGCAGGAGAGTTCACTTTTTCAATTTGTACAATCTCCGACCCCCGTGGTAATAGTGTGCTTGACCTTGTACTCGCAACAAAAGAAGAATTAATAGAGAATTTGAATGTTGGTGATGAATTCAGTAACAGCGACCATCGTACGATAACTTTCACTTTAAAGTTTACTAGTAACAAATCAAATAGCAGCATTGAGAAAGTCCCTAATTTCAAGAAAGCAAATTTTCATAAACTTAAATCAAAGCTTAAAGAAAATGACTGGAACTTTCTGACTAACGATAACGACATAAATACATCTTGGGAGTGTTTCACATCCACTTACCTTAAGGCAGTGCAAGACTGCATACCATCGAAAATACGGCGTCCAGGCCATAATGATAAGCCCAAATGGTGGAATAAAGATATTTCAGACTGTCTGCTTGCTAAAAAAAATTGCTAATGATAGATTAAAATCCTCACAAAATGACGAAGAACGGGTGAAATTTGTAGAGCTACGACGCAAAGCCAAAAAGTTAATTAAGCAAAGTAAAAAGACCCTGGAGTTACATGTTGCGAATCAAAGTAAAACAAACCCGAAAGAATTCTATAGTTATATCAGAAAGAAAAAAGTAGTTACTTCAACTGTTGGACGGTTAGTCGATGAAAATGGAGAATACACCAAAGACGAAGTACAAATGAGTAATGCCCTCAATACCTTCTTTGCATCAGTTTTTACAACCGAAGACCTCAGTGATATCCCTACACCATCGCCGATTCAGATTGATAATTCAGATGTTCTAAGCAATATCACCGTTACAGAGAGAGAAGTATTGAATTGTTTAGATAAACTCAAGGTAAATAAAACGCCTGGACCTGATACAATCTCGCCTAGAGTTCTAAAGGAAGCTAAGGATGAGCTCTCCAAACCACTGACATTGCTATTAAATGAATCCTTGCAGTCTGGGACTATGCCTGATCAGTGGAAGCTAGCCAACGTAACACCAATATTAAAAAAAGGCAGCAAATCCCTACCCAGTAACTATCGTCCAATTACCTTAACCTCAATTGTATGTAAAATGCTAGAAACGGTCATAAGAGACAGACTCGTAAATCACTTAGAGGCAAATAACTTACTTAAAGATACTCAACACGGCTTTCGTAAAAAACGTTCCTGTTTAACAAACCTCTTAGACTTCTTCCACGATATCCTCAACCTCTACGATGAGAGTAAAGCTGTAGATATTATATAACTTGATTTTCAAAAGGCCTTAGACAAAGTTCCCCACAAACGTTTACTGCTAAAACTAAAAGCGCATGGAATACTAGACGGTGTGTTGAAATGGATAGAATATTGGCTCAGCAACAGAAAGCAAAGAGTATTCATAAACGGTAAGGCATCTAAATGGACCAATGTAAGTAGCGGGGTACCCCAGGGATCGGTACTAGGACCAATTATCTTTCTAATTTACATCAACGACATAGATGAGGGTCTCACCTGTACAATCTCAAAATTTGCTGACGATACAAAAATTGCAAATAGCATACTCTCAAAAGAACAAGTTGACGATATGCAACACAATTTAGATAAGTTGTCATGTTGGGCCCAAATTTGGCAAATGAGGTTCAATGTGGATAAATGTAAAGTACTACATATCGGATACCTAAATGAGAAAGCAAACTTTTCGATGAATGGCACTCAGCTTAAGAATGTAAACAGAGAAACCGTTCTGGAAGTAACAATATCGAGTAACCTAAAACCGAGTCAACAATGTTCAGAAGTTGTTAAGAAGGCAAACAAAATAATTGGCTTTATAGGCAGGTCATTTGAGCATAAATCCAAAGAAGTTATCCTAACCCTTTACAATTCCTTAGTCCGCCCTCTTCTGGAGTACTGCGTTCAATCCTGGTGCCCTTATTACCAAAAAGATATAAACAAGCTGGCACGAGTTCAGCGTAGAGTTACCAAAATGATACCTAGCCTAAAGAACATACCATACGAAGAGCGTCTTAGAGAATTAAATCTATTTCCTTTAACCCAGCGCAGATTAAGAGGTGACTTAATTCAAGTGTTCTAAATCATCAAAGGCATCGACAATATGAACTGTAGTAAGTACTTCACTATCGACCAATCTAATTACACGCGGGGAAACGGTTGCAAAATTATTGGTAAATCTTTTAACTCACACGAATCTAAGAATTTCTTCTTCAATCGAGTTGTCAACTTGTGGAATGGGCTTCCCGGAGACGTTATAGACTGCAGCACCGTTGATTCATTTAAACTCTGCTTAGACAAATATCTTGCATCAAACCCGCGACTGACTGCGTTTGTAAATGATTAACTTTATTTTATCCCCCCCTCAGTTACTAACCCATCTGTCCCCTACTAACTTCCTAATCCTGCCACGGACATTAGTTCCAGGGCAGTAGTTCCCTTTCCAATGTTCCCTTACCCACTCTAAACCACTGTTTGGACACTTGATCCTCAGTGTTTTGGAGGACAAACAGCCTAGAAGGGTTATCTGTTGTTGCTTGATTTCCTTTGTACTCTTTTGTACTCCTTTGTACTCTCTCTCTCTCTCTCTCTCTCTCTCTCTCTCTCTCTCTCTCTCTCTCTCTCTCTCTCTCGATGTAAATGCACTATTCACATTAAACAATACTAATCAAACTCGCGGAAATGGAATGAAATTAAAAACCAAAAAGGCAAACCTAGATGTCACAAAGAGTTTCTTCACCTACAGTGTGGCGACAGAGTGGAATAAACTACCAACGAGAGTGGTGGAGAGCGACACAATAAACGCTTTCAAGGGAAGGCTTGACCTCTATCTGCAGAGGGCTGGGGTGATATGAAAAAAACAAAAAAACAAAACAAAAAAACAATGTATGTAAGTGTATGTGTGTGCACTGTACAGTATGTATATATATATACTGTATATATATATGTATGTATGTGTGTATGTATGTATGTGTATATGTGTGTGTGTGTGTGTATGTGTGTATATGTATGTACCGGTGTATATATGTATATATATATATATATATATATATATATGCATATATACACATATAGTTTGTAAGGCCGGACTGCCTAGTAAGGACCTTGAGGTCTGTGTGGTCTGTGTATCTATGTAGCTCTATGTAGCTCTATGTAGCTATGTAGCTCTCTCTCTCTCTCTCTCTCTGTCTGTCTTTGCCTTCCATTCTATTCATCCTCATTTCCATTCGTCTTTCCCCACTTCCCTCCCTCCCCATGATTTACTATTTTCCCGCGCTCCCCCCCCCCCCCCTCCCTCTCTTATCCTAACGTTATACTGTAAAACTTGCAAAATATACAAACCAAAACTTGGACAAACACAGTAAATAGACAAAACAACTTATCAAAATATACAAACCAAAACTTGGACAAACACAGTAGGCCTAAATAGACAAAACAACTTATCAAAAATATACAAACCAAAACTTGGACAAACACAGTAAATAGACAAAACAACTTATCAAAATATACAAACCAAAACTTGGACAAACACAGTAAATAGACAAAACAACTTATCAAAATATACAAACCAAAACTTGGACGAACACAGTAAATAGACAAAACAACTTATCAAAATATACAAACCAAAACTTGGACAAACACAGTAAATAGACAAAACAACTTATCAAAATATACAAACCAAAACTTGGACAAACACAGTAAATAGACAAAACAACTTATCAAAATATACAAACCAAAACTTGGACAAACACAGTAAATAGACAAAACAACTTATCAAAATCGCTGTGTGGAAACAACGCTTAAGCAGAATAATAATTTAGAAATATAAGAACACAATTCACCACTTTGTTTGTTTCTATACTCCAACTACTCCCTCTCGGGCATAGGCTGATAGCCTTTACACTCTACCGCTGAACACGGTGAGGCCCGTGAGGTCTTGCTCCAGTCTAGGGAGTGAGACATAGGGTGTACATGACTACATGAGCAAGTTAATCTGTTTACCAAGCAAACTAATCGTATACATAACAATGCTCTGTCGTCATGTTCAAGGAATTAGTCACTTTGGGTAGTACGGGACGTTCTGGTAAAGTTTACTAAATTTTGTATGAATAAAGAAACTACAATTTTTATCAAATTTAATAATAAGGTAATTTGCAATTTGACAAGATATCTATAATAGTACAAACCATATACAGCACTCACTAACGATAGTGCTATCGGGTAGGTAGGTACCTGTAACCATAGCATGCCTCAAGTGACCCTACCAATTACTACCCTACAAATAACCTACATATATTGTACAAATAAACTAAGGAAATCGCCAAAACAAGCAATTGATACTAACGACAATGAATAGATACAATATAATAAAGACAAATAATTTCAAAATATGAAGAAGCAACAACAGATTTAAACAAAGAGTACTCTTTTAACAAGAACAATTTATTTAAAAAAACATAACACTAGAAAAATAACAATATAAAAAGATAAACAATTATTACATACAGACAAAAAGTAAGCAGAGGTTATACGAAAAACTTCAAGTTAATAATGGTTGATTAAAATTATTGATATCAAACTTTAAAATACAGTCAACCTTGAAAAGATTAAATTTATGCAATAATTTACTTGCAACAAAACCTCTGTCTACTAAGAGTGTGTATAGTAACCTAGCTCTAGCCCAAAAAGTCTTCTACTTTAGTACACATTTTACAAAATCTTATTAGCTGGAAATTAAAACAATTATAAGTTATTTTACTAATGATATTACTACTAAGGAAATGAAAGTTTATTACGTTAAAATTAAAATTGTCAACTTTGTGGGTTATTTTCAGTGTGCACTGTGCATTAACAATTTGTATATTTATATTTAGACAATTTTTAACTTCATCATTTATGTTACCTTGTGTGAGGGGGATGGTAATTGGATAACAAAATTTAGCGACTTGATTAAAATCTAACATATTGCAAACGAGAATATCATCAATATATCTACTATTATTACTTAACAATTTAGCAAGTGCTAATTTTTTCTGGGATGCTATTTTTCTTACTACTTTCAATTAAGTCTTTCGAAAAGGTCTTACATTCCCAAAAAGTGACATATTCACTTTCCAAAATCATTATTAAGTTGCCAAATAAACTGTCAAACTATCAAACTATGCCGTATCATCGTCAATAGTCACATATAGCTTTTCAGTCTTCGGAGACGCTTTTTCATTAATGTTTGGCCGTGATCCGACGACGTTACTCACTAGGAAGGCCCTTTAACCCCTTCAGTACCGGTGCCGTCCTTTTAACCACCTTCTGGCTAATAGTAGACGATTTTCTTCAGTTTCAAAAGGACCTCCAGCGTTTAACAGACTCCGAACTATCTTAATTAACTCTTTTTACTACTACATAATACATATTCTTCTTAAGCTGCACAAAATCTTCTATATATAGCTAGAATGCAAATAAGAAGACGTCGCCGTTACAGAAGGGGTTTATAATAAAAGGGGTAGAATCTTTCTCAGTTAACCCTCTGACTCCCACAAGTCCTGCCTAAACTGAAAAGAAATTCTATTAGTATCCAGAACCAAAAGAAGAAACGCCTCCTCATTTCTTGAAAGGTTTAAGAAATTATCATATGGATGATTTTTACGAAATACTAGAGGGGAATTATCTCACCTAATGACATATTCTTTTGTTTTGAGAGCCCCTGGGGTGTTTTGGAAGTTTTTTTTCATGGCCTTGCTTCCGTAAGGCCAATCGCGCTCACTAGGGTGATCCTTCCGTGAGGCCTATCGCGGTTCTTGGGTTAACCGATTGCCATTTCCTGAACCTGCCCCTTGTTCGTTGCAGTACCTCTTACTTACCTAGTTTTTACCTCTCACCAAACAGCCTAAGCAGGATCAGTAGATCTGATGCTGTTTGCTTTCATTATAATCCATTTTAACTATATATGTTCCCTTCTCCCATGCATCACTTGAGCCTCTCAATTTATCTAGCCCTCCTCCCTCTCTCCCCTCGTCCTTCTTTGTACCCCCCCCCCCCACCTTTCCTCCCTGTTCCTCTTTCCCTTTCCCTTCCCTCTACCTGTCTCCCTTCCCTTCCCTCCATCCCACAAAATTTAAAATTCCTCTGAAGTTTACAAAGTAGAAGATAAGCCATGTTTTGCCCTAGCGGTCCTAGTCAACACATTTATAAGCTTCTTAAGGAGGTAGTGCTTGGTTTTTGGTCTATATATTTATTTATTTATTTATTTTTGAGTTTCCTCGCTAGACCTCCACCAAGCTTAGAAAACACCCCCTAGACACCCTATCAAGAGAAATTTCTAAATTTTTCGGTAGAAAAATTTCCCGGCCGAAAGCCTTCTAGAAAGCCTTCTAAAATTAGAGGCTCGCTATCGCCCGCCAGGAAAAAATTGACACCTAAATGGCAGGTCTTAATAGTTATACAACAATGAAGCAAAAGGCCTCAAAATCGCCAAACTAACGAAACGAACGTCTTAAAACCTGAAAACTAATATGCTAAACATTAGAGAGAAGGGAGTCCAGAAAAAGCGAGTACTACCCCCTTAACATTCAGCCTGGAAAATAAACTGACAAATGCAATGTCCCTGATCATAATGTCAACTCAGGAGAAGAGAGAGAGAGAAGTCGAATACAAATTGATGTTGCTGTGGTGAGGCTTAGGAAGTATAAGTAACACCCTGTTCTTAACATTAATCATCAATTACAAAATCAAATTACCTTGAATTAACTAATGAAAGCATATGGTCCTCCCGGGATTCGAACTCGGGACACCACACCCAGAACATAAGCACCTAAACCATTACACCACCAACACAGTTAAGGGGAGACTGACCGTTTGTTTGGTCTATTAATTCATTTATTCATATATTTTTTTAGTTGCCTCCCTAGACCTCCATCAAGCTTAGAAAAACACCTCTAGACCCCCCTTCAAGATAAATGTGTAAATTTTTCGGTAGAAAAATGGCCCGACCAAATGCCGGTTCCTTTTAAAATTGCAGGCTCGCTATCGCTCGCTATGAAAAAATTGACACATAAATGGCACGAAAGATCTTAAAACTGACAACGAAATGGGGTGAAAGGTGTTAAAATCGCCAAACTAATGGGCCGAACTTCTTATAATCTCAAAACTAGTGGGGCTAACCATTAGGGAGAAATGGGTCCAGAAAAACGGTTTGCCTTCCCTTAAAGGTTGAGTACACGACCACGTATTTGAGGAATCTGTTCATATACTGGCTAGGGCTGTCGGTGTTGATGCAAACATATGTATGTCTGCCTGTCTGTCTACATTTCCTATCTCTCTCTTGTATGTCTGTATGTTGTCCCTCTACCAATGTCTCTCTCTCTCTCTCTCTCTCTCTCTCTCTCTCTCTCTCTCTCTCTCTCTCTCTCTCACACACACACACTGCTCATTGATTTTGGCCCTGTCACTCTTTCTACTCTGGGGGAGGCACTCGTCACAGGCAGTTTTGCCTTTTGTCTCCCTATCCACATAGAACTAAAACCCGCACACACTGATACCTACAGTACACATTATGTCTACACACACTAGAGTCCACTCAAGAAAAAGCAAAGACAGTTTCAAGTTTTAAGGGGGGTCACAGGCTTTTTTTTGTTATCTTCCTCTCCTTTTCCCTCTTTCCCTGGCTTGTATCCATTCGGACCCATTCAGCCAACGGTTTTAAGACGTTTATCCCCATCCAGGTGTCGATTGCTTCCTGTGGAGCGATAGCGAGCCAACATTGTATGGAGAAATCCGGCTTCGCCGGAGACATGTTTCTATCGAAAAATTTACAAATTTACCTTGGTGTCAAAACAAAAATATATATATATGCTTGCTCGCTACTGCTGGCCAGGAAAATATTGACACCTGGATGAGGGTAAACGTCTTAAAACAATAGGCTGAATGGGGCCGAATGGATACAAGCCAAAGAGAGAGCGAGATCAAGATAAAAAAAAACAAGGTGTACATTTTTCGATAGAAAAATATCTCCGGCGAAGCCAGATTTCTCCATACAATGATGGCTCGCTATCGGTCGCCAGGAAGAAATCGACACCTGGATGGGGATAAACGTCTGAAAACAGTTGGCTGAATGGGCCCGAATGGATACAAGCCAGGGAATGAGAGAAAAAGAGAGAAAGATACGAAAAAGCCGGTGACCCCCCTTAACTCAGGTAATTCTACACCCGGGTCTTGTTATTGCTTAAGAAATCCAGTTATTCCCGCTCCGAGCCTATAGTCTGTTCGCTGTATGTAGGCGAGAAATCATGACCTCTAACCTTTGTAACTCAAAAACAACTAGAGTAATCGAGCTAATATTTCTACCATTTGTGAAGAGTCTGGCAGGGATAAGGTGTGAACATTTACAGCCCATTTGCCCTAGTCCCTTTTGAGTTACATAGGATAGAGGTCATGATTTATCGCCTACTTACAGCGAATAGACTATAGTTACTACGCTAGAAATCCCAGGTATTGCACCAACAACCAAATACTGACGGCAAAGTTGAGTATTCCCTCACCAAACATGGGTATTGCACGATGAAGAGAGTGTTGGATGGTGTAATGATTCAAGGACACAGCTGGTCGCGCGTTGAAGGGAGCTCAAATGGTATTGTGCAGCATAATTTACTGGTTCGGCTCAATGGTTTAAGGAGGGGGTTTAGTTTGCTCTCTAAACCTCCATCAAACTTTTAAAAAAACACCCACAAGATCCCCCCTCGATATAAATTTGTACATTTTTCGGTATAAAAACGTCCCGGCCTATATCTGGTTCTTCTTCAAATACAGGCTCGCTTTTGCTTGCCAGGAAAAAAAATCGACCCCTAAAGGCACGAAAGGCCTTAATATTGGCAAACAAATAGGACAAAAGATCTGAATATCGCCAAACTAATGGGGCGAATGTCTTGAAATTTCATAACTAATAGGGCTAAACATGAGGGAGGAAGAGGACTCGAAAAACCAACTGCCTCCCCTTAACACGCATCATGAAGAACCATGTATCATTCAGAATATCTTACCTGTTACCCCTTTCTGTATTGACGACGTCTTTAATTAAATTATATTATAGCTATATCTTGACGATTTTATCTAGTTTTATAGTAATAAATAATAATAATAAAATGTTTATTTCCACTTAAAAGTGGTTATTCTGCTGATAATTACAATTACAAAGTGTACATTAAGTATTAGCTTAGGTATAAACTTAGGTATAAGGTATAAACTTAGATTGTACATACAAATTCAGATGCATATATACACGCAATACATACATATACAGTATATATATGTGCGTGGACTTACATACTTTTACACACACATTCATATTTGTTTGACTGTATATAGTTTATATGCATCTATATTAAAATACCCACATATATACAGTCATAAAAATATGAATAAGAATATATAGGACATCATATTACCATAGAGAACAATGAGGCCCGATATTTAAATTATGTATTATTTAATAAGTTATTTTTCAACTTTGATTTAAATGCATGTACGGTATTTGCCTCTTTGATATCCGATGGTAGTTGATTCCATAACTTAGGACCTGTTACAGACATAGCTCTGGCTCCCGAGTCAGTCTTGGTTCTGGGGACATAAACATTGTGTCGTTGTCTTGTATTACTATCGGTAATATTGTTAACATTTGGGAGAGGTAGGAAGTGATCTGGGTAGTGGTTGGTGACTTTTTTTTTAAATAGTTACTACTGAATTAAAATGTAATTTGTTTCTTTATGCTTAGCCATTGTAATTCTTTGAAAATGGGTGTAACGTGATCATACTTCCTAGCTTTTCCATCTGCGACTCTTGCCGCTAAGTTTTGCAACCTTTGAACCTTCGTGATTAGTGATGCATTAGTAGTCCCCCAAATCATATTACAGTAGTTCAGAATGCTTATTACTAGTGATTGTACAACTGCGATTCGAGTTGATTTATCAAAATAATGTTTTGTTCTATTTATGTATAATATGGCCCCCATTACTTTTGTTGTTGTTTGGCTTATATGTTTGTCGAAGGTCAAATACTGATCCAAATGAACACCAAGTTTTTTTACGTGGAAGGATGGTTGGATTTTGGTATCACCGAATTGAATGGTGGTGTTGCTTGGTATTTTTGATATGATTTGACGTGTTCCTATGAAGATACACAGAGTCTTTTTGGTGTTCAGCAATAGACCATTTTCTTGGAAGTAAGCATTTGCAATCCGTAGAGTTTCTTCACCTTTTGCAATTAGATTATTTAATTCGTTTAATTGACCACTGTGAAGGAACTGTGTGTCGTCAGCATATTGTGCTAGTAGGAAATTTTTTATGTATTTCAGTATATCATTGACAAAAATAATGAAGAGAATTGGTCCTAAAATAGACCCTTGAGGGACTCCGTAAGGGGTTTTTGCTATGGAGGAAATAGTATTATTTATGCGGACGGACTGTGTTCTTTCACAGAGGTAATCCTCGAACCAGAAAGAGTCAATGTTATTTTGTAGGAGTTTTTTAATAAGAATATTATGGTTTACACTATCAAACGCCTTAGACAAGTCACAGAGGGTTAAGAGGGGTATGTGTTTGTTGTCCATGTTGTCATAAATCTTGTCTGTGATAACTGTGAGTGCTGTTTTAGTAGAGAGCTTGGGTCTGAAGCCATGTTGTGAGTTTGATATAATGTTATTGCTTTCTAAGAAATTAACGAGTTGGTTAGCAACGATCTTCTCGATGATTTTAGAAAAAATTGGGAGAAGAGAAATTGGGCGATAATTACTAGTATTATTAGGGTCTCCAGTTTTGTACAATGGAGTAACTAGCGCATGTTTCCAGGATGAAGGAAATTTACCTGTGACTATGGATGTATTAATAATGACTGTAAGATAATATATTATTACGTTAAGAGAGTCTTTTATGAATTTGAGCGCTATATTATCAGAACCGAACGAATTAGTTTGGTGAATATGTTTGATGGTTAGAATAATAGTATTGGGGTCGACTGGCTCAGGACGAAATAATGTGGTATTAGTTTGAGTGAGGTGAGGAAGAGGTGTGGGTATATGGGGTTGGGGAGCGGTGTTGCCATATCTTGCGTATTGCGTATCATCGAATGCTTTTTTTCCAACATTTGCAAAGAACTTGTTAAACTCTTCAGCCTTTTCATTTGTGTTTTCAAATAGACAGTTTCTACCACTTTGCTTGTCGTTGGGTATTACTTCCCTTACTATTTTCCACGTTGCCGAAGTATTTCCTTTGCACTATTTTAGTTCATTGTTAAACATATTGTTTTTAGTGGAATTTATCAGTCGTTTAACTTGCTTCTTTAAATCATTAAAATGTCGTTGTAATGTTGGGTTGAGTCTGTTTTCTTTCAATGTTTTCTGAGCTGTGTTTCTAGCATTAATGGCTTCACGGACGTTATCATTTATCCATGGCGAGGGTGGACGATGAATTATTGTAGTTGTTACTGGGGCACACTTACTTAGGCTTTGTGTAATGACGGAGGTTAATATGTTTACTTGTGTGTCTACGTTGTCTGTTTGTAATATTTTGTTTAGGGTGGGGGTTTCAGTTAATATATGAGAGCAAAGGGTGTCACTTGTATAATTTCTTAGGTCGCGAGAGACCTTTGTAATTGGTGGACGTTTTGGTTTATATACGTTTATTGTAACGCCTACTAAATCGTGGTCAGCTATGGTGTGCGGGTAAACGTCAGAGTTAGTTATTATATTTGGGTTGTTAGTTATTATTACATCAAGCAGGGTTGCGGAGGTGGGTGTTATGCGTGTGGGTTTGTCTATGACCTGGGTGAGTTTATTGTTAGCTATAATGCGAGATAGTTTACTATTTTGAGAAAATAAATTATAATTTAGGTCACCTAGTACAAACATTGTTTTCTTTCTGATGATCACTGATCGTAAGGTGTCAGTGATATTATCCCATGCACTTGCGGGAGCCTTTGGATGTCTATAAATACAACCAATTATTATGGAGGGCAACTTTCTTAATTGTATTTGTACCCAGATATCATCTACGCCTTTTAGTTTTGTGATTCCAGTATCGATTATTTTGGAATGTAGACACTCATTTACATATATACATACGCCCGAACCACGGCCATTATCAAATCGGTATATCATATAATTTGGAATATTTACTAATGCGTCGGGAGTGTGAGGGAGTAACCATGTTTCGCTAATACAGAGAATATCTATGTTTCTTTCCTTTATTAATATATGTATGTCATCAAAATTGTGAAGCAGAGATTGAGCATTGATGTGTTCTATCCTTAAATTATCATTAGATTCAATTTTAACGGCGGTGTCTTCCTTGCCACTCTCCTACGCATTAAAATATTCGCAATGTCTACTTTTATGACCGTATTGGTGGCATGCGTGACATATAAGTTTTTGGGCAAACCTACAATTCGACTGCGTATGATTGAACTCCCCACAGTTGTAACACCCAACTTGTGTATAGGTGTGGGAGTCCTGTTCGTGGTGTTGGGGATAGTGGGGACGGGGTGATGACCATGACCCTCGTGGTGGTGAGGAGGGGCTTGGGTGGTGAGCGGGTTGTTGTCGTTGCTGTTGTTCCCCAAGCTGCCTGGCCGAACAGCCCCAAGGCCCCGAGTAAGGCCAAGGCCATAAACGAGCGCCCACACAGAACCCTCCCTGCCGACCACAATAAAGCCTGGGTGACCGAAGCCACTCCATGGCGGGGAGCTGAGAGGGTGCGTAAACGCCCGGGAAACCAAAGCCCCACCCAGGGCCCTGTGCCCCTCAGCAATTATGAAGAGAAAGTTGAGGGGCAAAGGAATAATGTGACGCTTTAGCTTCCAATCTTGGTAGATTGGGAGGTCAATCCACGGAAGAGACGCCGTCACTTGAGATTTAGAAAATATATAAGTAAAAGGAACAGTCAGAGTAAGCTATGGGTATGGCAGAGATCGCTCAGGTCTCACTCTGATAGACCAGCCCATCGCCAGTGGTGAGCGGGTTGGCGGGGCTGGCTGCGACCTTGGTGGTGTGGTGCCTCGTGGTGTCTTGCTATAGAGGTCTCAAGCAATGAAAAGGCTTCGAACTATCTCACTTAACCTTTTTTACTACCACAGATCCTTGTTAAACTGCACAGAATCGTTTATATATAGATATAATTAAATGAAAAAGACGTCGCCGGTACAGAAGGGGTTAATTAACTTACCTTTACAGTATTTGTAATTTACTTAGAGGATAACAGGCTCTTCACAATACATATACAGTGATATTTTCGTCTCCATAATTGCATGAAACATTGAGCTATTCCGCCACTAAGCCTCATAATTGTGTACCAAACTCAGCTTTACAGCCTCTAAGCCTTATAATTGTGTACCAAACTCAGCTTTACCGCCGCTAAGCCTTATAATTGTGTACCAAACTCAGCTTTACTGCCTCTAAGCCTCATAATTGTGTACCAAACTCAGCTTTACCGCCTCTAAGCCTCATAATTGTGTACCAGACTCAGCTTTACCGCATCTAAGCTTGATTATTGCGCGCCAAACTCAGTTTTACCGCCTCTAAACTTCATTGTTGCGCGCCAAACTCAATTATACCGCGTCTAAGCCTCATTATTTAGTGCCAAACTCAATTATTCCACACCCGACCATTGTTATTACGTGCAGCCTTCCTCTCCTCCTGCTCGGGTCCCAGTGTTATATATGCTGGCCTGCCCTGCTGGTGTTTATCATCGTTGCAATTACCGAAGTTGAGCCATTACTGCTTCACACCCACCACCTCACCCCCGCACTTCATCATACCCTAACTGCCGGCAACACTCTCCAAGTACGCCTACATGATTGGGGGCCGTCTAGACACGCCCGCAAGCACGCCCGCATGGAAGAATACAAGTATACATAGACACATCCTATAGTCTATTCGCTGTAAGTAGGCGATAAATCATAACCTCTAACCTCTTTAACTAAAAAACGACTAGAGTAATCGCGCTAATATTTTTTACAATTTTGGAAGTCAGACATGGAATATATGTGGAATTTTACAGCCAATTTGTTCTAGCCTTATTTAAATTACAGAGGATAGAGGTCATGATTTCTCGATTATTGGGAAAGGCTGAGACCTTTTCACACACCACATACCCGGGCAGCGAGGTCACAACTCCTCGAATTACGTCCGTTACCTATTTACAGCTAGGTGAACTGAGGCTAACACGTGAAAGGAGACAAACCCAAATTGTCGCCACCCGGCAGAGGATTCGAACTCCAGACCTCTTGATTGTGAGTCGAGTGCGCTACCATTTATGCTACCGGGCCGTGTGTGTGTGTGTGTGTGTCAGTAAACGAGAGAGAGCAAAATGAAAACAAAAGGTAACATGGAACCAAATTCAGACAAAAATAAAATCCATTGTTTAACCCAGTGAACACGTCGAGGGCACGAAACGAAACGCGATCCAGTGCCTCGGAAAACAGTCAGGGGTGGTGATTGTAACACACCCTGTCCTTGTTCTACACCCCTGTCGACCCCTGGCTAACTACAACGGGGAGTGATAGACTAGGGGGGGAGGAGGGAGGGAGAGAGAGAGAGAGAGAGAACGAGAGAGCGATAGAGGGGGGGGGGGGGGCGAGGCTTTAAATCGGAATAGAAACAAACAAAAGCAGAAATGAAAAAGGATAACCAAACACAAACAAGAACAGAACAATCATTCTGGAACCAAGTAAAGAATTACAGCCCCCCCCCCCCCGTGTTAAGGGGGTACTATTCGTATTTTTCTGGACCCCCTTCTCCCTCATGTTTAGCATATTAGTTTTTGAGGTTTTAGGACGTTTGTTTCTTTAGTTTGGCGATTTTGAGACCTGTTGTCAATATTAAGACCTTCCGTTCCCTTTAGGTGTCAATTTTTTCCTGGCGAGCGTAAGCGAGCCTCTAATTTTAGAAGAAACCGGCCTTCGGCCGGAACATTTTTGTATCGAAAAATGTAAAAATGTATATTCAAAGGGGGTCTAGAGGATGTTGTTCTAAGCTTGATGAAGGTCTAGCAAGGAAACTACAAAATAAATTAATAGATAAATATATCTAGGACAAACCAAGCAGTAAAGCTACGTGTATGTGTGGAGGACGGGTAGGAAGAGGAAGAAGACCTAGACCCTTCCTAAACGGACAGGTTTGATGATTGTATTACTGCCTCACCCTATTTACCCTGTTGCTAACCCTTGTAGGCCCATGATAACTAGAAATACTACTGACAAGCGAGAGAGAAAGGAAGAGAAATGGAGAGAGAGAGAGATAAATCGAAAATAGATAGCAAGGAATGCATGCACAATACAAGATAAAGCCCAGTTTTAATCCCATGGCCGGTAGAATGCACACACACAGACGCGCGCGCACGCTCGCGCGCGAACAGAAAGAGAGAGAGAGAGAGAGAGACAGACAGACTAGGGAGAGAGAGAGAAAAAGAGAGAGACAGAGATGGTTACAAGGAATAGTTAGTATCTCAGAGATCTTGCGGTACATTCCAAGGAGAGAGAAAGACAGAGAGAGAGAGAGAGAAGACAGAATAAAGGTAAAATCGGTCGGATCAAAGTTAAAGCCAGTGTTAAGCCCCATGTATATAATCGTGAGTTGTACTTATTACACATCCATTTGCATCTTTTTCGAATTCTACAATGCAAATATATTAATAGTGTCGGACACAGTGAAGCACATTAACCCCTTCTGTACCAGCGACAGACGTACGACAGTACAAAAGTAACTCACCAGTACCAGAGATGGACGACATACGTCAGTAATATGTCGTCCTAGTAACTGTCAATATCGGGCGGTAGCTGCTAACATGACTTGTAAACACTGCTCTGAGGAATTGGCAACACTTCTCAGCTTGGTTGCAAGCCTCCACAGGCTGGCTTGGCCTGTGCTTCACCAACTGTTGAAGTGGGAGGATGTTCTCTCTTCCCTCTGAAGCCATTTTTGCCACACTGCCACACTGGAGGGTACATTTATGGTAATATCATCAGATACAGTAGGGGTTGAGGGGGAGAATGCCTAAACGAAAACGAAACTCGGAAATTAAAATCTAGAACACCGTAAAACCCATGAATAATTCCAGTGGACATGTGGAGAGGAAACCCAAAAGTCAGAGGTACTGACTGTAACCTAGCTGACCCTGTTCCACACCCGTGCAGCCCCTGTTAAGGGGATAGTGGCTGTTGGTTTGCTGTATTAATTCATTTATTCATATATATTTGTTTTCCTCCCAAGACCTCCATCAAAGCTTAGAAAAAGACCCCCTTCAAGATATATTTGTACATTTTTCGGGATAAAAATGTCCCGGCCGAAGGCCGATTCCTCCTAAAATTACAGGCTCGCTAAAGCTCGCCAGGGTCAAATCGGCACCTAAATGACACGAAGGGTCCTAATATTGACAAAGAAATGGGGTGAAAGGTCATAAAATCCCCAAACTAATGAAACAAACGTCTTAAAATCTGAAAACGAGTGGGGCTAAACATTAGGGAGAAGGGGGTCCAGAAAAACGGTATGTCTCCCCTTAACTAGAATGAGGATTGACAGAACATTGAAAGTGATAGATAGATAGTTAGACAGATAGATGGATAGAGACAGCCTTACAGTTAGGGGTGCTGATTTTACTGCTGATGGTAACACAGCCTGACCCTGTTCTACACCTACTGTATATCTCCCTGTTAACTGAAACGAGGATTGACAGATGAGAGAGAGAGAGAGAGAGAGAGAGAGAGAGAGAGAGAGAGAGAGAGAGAGAGAGAGAGAATAATACATTGAAATAGAGACAGACAAACTAAGAGCGAAGAACTAAACAGAAAACTAGAGCAGGAAAGAGTGCTAAACTCCGTGCACAAGTAGAGGGTACGAAAAAAAACACGAGGCAGTTTCTCCCAATACATTCTGGGGTGCTGATTGTATCACACACACACTGTTCCAAACCCTTGTTAACTATAATGTAAATTGACAGGGCAAAGAGCTAGATTTCACACTGATGAATTGGAAAAGTGTACCATTGAACAATCATCCATTCGTCTATGTTATATCATGGAAAACAATGAGCCTCGCAAAACGTGTGGTGTTGTTGGTGGTGTAATGGCTTAGGTACTTATGTTCTGGGTGTGGTGTCCCGAGTTCGAATCCCGGGAGGACCATATGCTTTCATTAGTTTATTCAAGTACATTGGGGTTTGTAATTGATGATTAATGTTAAGAACGGGGTGTTACTTTTATCATGGAAACAAATGAGCCTCGCAAAACGGAGATTGATGCTGATTGCACACACTATGATTCCCTAGGCCTAGTCCTAACATAATTATACGATCATGCTTAAGGGGGTACTACTCGCTTTTTCTGAACCTCCTTCTCCCACGTGTTTAGCATATTAGTTTTGAGATTTTAAGACGTTCCTTCCATTAGTTTGTAGATGTTAAGACCTTTCTCCCCATTTCTTTGTCAATATTAAGACCTTTCGTGCCATTTAGGTGTCGATTTTATCCTGCCGAGCGTTAGCGAGCCTGTAGTTTTAGGAGAAATCGGCCTTCGGTCGGGATATTTTTCTGCCGAAAAATGTACAAATTTATCTTGAAGGGGGATCTAGGGGGCGTATTTCTAAGCTTGATGGAGGTCTAGCGAGGAAACTAAAAAATAAATGAATTAATAGCCCACTAAACCGACCACTAGCCCCTTAATAATTGTGTAATCTTTCTATATTATCATCTTATAACTCCAAGAAAACAAGACTCTTTTTTTTTTTTTACATACAAAACCATAGCCTTCATTAATATTCGGAAAACAGAGTTTGGCGGAGAGTATGCGACATTTATCCTCGGTCTAATTATTGATTAGACCAATTTGATCATACACCTCAACTCAGCGCCTCAACACAATTCGACCGCCTTGGCATTGTTCGACTTGACTGCTCAGACCGATTCGAATGCTTGGATCTATTTGTATGCTATTTGTATGATCGCTATAGTTAATCATTCAGATCGATCATCCCAATCTAACTTCTCAACCAAATTCGACCGCTGTCCAATTAATTAATCTACCCATTTGATCTCTTGGCTCAAGTGAACCACTCAGCCAGATCAACTACTGAACCCAGTTCAACTGTGACCGCTTAACCTAATTTGGCCCAATTCAACAACTTGGACCAATGCGATAGCTAAGAACAGTTCGGACGAATTTAGATGCAACTTGCTAAGATTAGCACTCAAGACGAATTGTCATGTTATACTGAGCACTCTAATTACGTAGCCTCCGTAGGCTGGCGTAGTTTTGTAATCATTGCGTCATGTGTCTGTCTGTATGTACTTCTGTGTGTGTGTGCTCCAAAGGGGCACGCACATCACAGCAGTGATGATGGTGGTGGCCATGTAGTGAGGATAAGTGTGTGTGCTCCGTAGTGGCACACACATAACAGTAGTGAACTTACCGGTGATTATGATAGTGATAGTGGTGGTGATTACGTAGCTTCCATAGAGGTGGCGTAGTATTCCAATAAGTTCGTCTTATTAACTTAATATGTAACATATTACTCTAGCCAGATATATACCTCTATACATTGATTAATGTTTACTTGGAGCCCGTCAAAAATGGCTTCATTTAATGGGCTCAGCCATGTAATATACTATCTTATATAACTTGTATATGTAATCTGCTTTTGGCTAATAAAAAACCTCTGACTTTGACTTTGTGTGTCTGTCTGTGCACTTATGTGTGTGTGTGCCCCGTATTGGCACGTCACAACAGTGATGATGGTGGTGTATGGCATTCTCCGACAGCACGGTGTGCGTGTGTGGGGAGGGGGGGGGGGGGGGGGAGGAAGTTTGCCATCTCCCATTGCCTTGTTTCAATTTGTTTCTAGCTTTGCGAGAGGGAGAGCGAAAAACTGAGAAATCTAAACCGGCCAGAGACAGAGAGAGTGAGTGACAGAGAGAAGGAGTGACAGAGGAGAAGGAGGGGGAAAACAAAACAAAAACTAAAAAACACAAAATACAGCCCGGTCTACATGTTGAGGGTACGAACGTAACAAGACCTATTTCCTCACAACACAGGAAGGGTCGCTGTTTGTGACACCTCGACAATGATCTTTGATGATGCGATCACGTGTCAAGTTTGTTCCATTATTTAATTTTATTGAACTGATATTGCTCATTCTGTATTACAGAATCACTCAGAACAAATCATGGACTTCATATTTGCTTTTGTATGCACAAATACACACAAGGATTGACTAAGACGGCCATTCGTATATAACTGTATTTTCATTAAGTACAAAATATTGTATGCTATTTAATCTATAAACATTATCCTATTACTTAATCTTTATGACTGCGTTTCTATAATACAAAGCGTAATATCTCTACGAAATTTTATGAGTGACTCAATTCATATTTTTTCACCAACGAACTTTACTTCTAAACTCAATGAATGAAATCAACAAATACATGTGGCACTCCAAGGACTCGAACCTAGCATATTACATAGCTGTGTCTAATCTGACTGACTACCTAACATCCACACATTGCAGTTCCGATGTCTTTTATACATTCATTATCATGTTACAATAATTATAATTATAGTACTGAAACAGTTAACTATAAGATATACTAGGTTAGGTTACGCTACGTTAAGGGGGGTGACCCGCTTTTTCGCCTCCTTTTTATCTCTTTATCTGGCTTGTATTCATTCGGCCCCATTCAGCCTACTGTTTTAAGACGTTTATCCCCATTCAGGTGTCGATTATTTTCTGGCGAGCCAAATAAACATATGTTTCTGCTAAATACGATAGTAGTGCACACATTACAACATTTTAAGTAAAGGTCAACATACTCTTCGTCCGTCGCAAATGTAGATGTTTTCGGATTTCTGCTAATTATTGACGTCTACATTTTGCGATTCCATTAATAAGTAACACCCCATTCTTAACATTAATCATCAATTACAAACCCCAATGTACTTTAATAAACTAATGAAAGCAAATAGTCCTCCCGGGATTCGAACTCGGGACACCACACCCAGAACATAAGCATATAAACCATTACACCACCAACACAGTTAAAGGTTGAGTACACGATCACGATTAATATCCATTATTGAATTCTGGATATCAATCTAAACATGGACTCACACGGAACTGCATTATGGAAAGTGTAATGTTTCAGTGAGAGGAAAGAAAGCCAGAAACTCGGTATTGGTCAACATTAACATTCCCTCCCTAGCTCCCCAGTCATGTTGCCCTTAAAGGAGCCCACCTCGCTTTGTACTCTCCCTCTCTCCCTCACTCTTTGGCTTGTATCCATTAGGCCCCATTCAGGATACTGTTTTAATGCGTTTACCCCAATCCAGGTGTCAATAATTTCCTGGCGAGCGGTTGCGAGCCAGCATATATATGTATATATATATATATATATATATATATATATATATATATATATATATATATACTACTCAACAGCTGAGCTCTGGAACTCTCTCCCAGAATCAGTCTTTCCCTCTTCCTATGACTTAAATTGCTTCAAACTCAGTGTGTCCAGGCATTTTGGCTCGAACGTCCCTTGATTTTGGCCCAGTCACTCTTTCAACTATGGGGGAGGCACTCGCTATAGGCAGTTCTGCCTTTTGCCTCCCTCAATCACAGAAAGAAAAACAAATATATATATATATTCTTTTACAGCAAGCAAAATTGTAAATTTTTCGATAGAAACATGTCTCCGGCGAAGCCGGATTTTTCCATACAATATGATGGCTTGCTATCGCTCGCCAGGAAAAAATCGACACCTAGATGGGGATACACGTCTTAAAACAATTGGCTGAATGAAGCCGAATGGATACAAGCCAGAAAAAGAGAGAAAAACAATATCCCTTCATAAGCCAGTGAAATGTTATTAGTGAAAACCCATTGGAAATTATTTTATTTTATGTTTTCCAAACTTTTCCTGTATTTCTAAAAACGTTATATAGCGAACATTGACATTAACGTGCTCAGTAACTACTTGTCGTACGAGGATCATACTGTACGGGGATCATAACGGTCTTCGTGGCGCAATGCATAAGTGTGTTGATTTTCGGTGTGAGCGTCCTGGGTTCGAATCTCCGGACTGCCACATGTGTTTGTTAATTTCATTAATCGAGTTTAGGAGTAGAGTTGGTTGGTGGAGAGAACATAATAATATATAAATGGAAAGGTGGTAAAATACTCTACAACCTCCCATACGCTGTATCTTCTACTCTGCCGTGTTCCTGCGCAAAATACTCTACAACCTCCCATACGCTGTATCTTCTACTCTGCCGTGTTCCTGCGCAAAATACTCTACAAACCTCCCATACGCTGTATCTTCTACTCTGCCGTGTTCCTGCGCAAAATACTCTACAACCTCCCATACGCTGTATCTTCTACTCTGCCGTGTTCCTGCGCAAAATACTCTACAACCTCCCATACGCTGTATCTTCTACTCTGCCGTGTTCCTGCGCAAAATACTCTACAATCTCCCATACGCTGTATCGTCTACTCTGCCGTGTTCCTGCGCAAAATTGTGTAAAAACAAAAAACACATTGAAATGTTCACCTAATTACCTCAGACTTTCACAAGTTTTTCTCAAAACTGTTTCGTCGCACTTTGGGATCTTATAATGAATGTATTATTGGACCTATAGGAATGGTGTATATACCATTGGAAAGTGAATTAAAACACTACATTATTAATACAACTAATTTACCCTAACCAACCAACTAACCAACTTTGTTCTGTCTTGAGTCGGCTACCCCCAAAATGGGGATTGGGCCTGAGCATATAGATAGATAGATAGAACTTTGTTTGTTTACAGCATGTTGTCAAAGTCGTAAACTTCTACATAATAATATCACATTAATTCATAATCACCTAAATCCAAAAATACACAAAATATATACAAAGTTTGTCATAGAAACTAAAGACACACCTATTGTGAGTTGTTTGATCACATACAGCAGGTGCTATAGGGATTTCTGTAGGAGTTATATGCGTCTTAGTAGTGCTACAGTTTTCAACTTATTTTTTACCTTAATTGAAAGAAAAAAACAGAAACAAATACAAATAAATAAAATACAAATTGTTTGACCCAGATTTATAGCCACATACACCTGTGCCAAATTGCATTTACATTGAAAGTAAGACCTGGAAGTTAGTAAATAACCGGTCGGTCCCCTTAAAGTGAGTGAATTTGCGTCCCTCTCAATTATACGTCCAGTCCAGTTCTCTCTCTCTCTTCCCTGGCTTTCAGAGTTCGTGTCGGCTGGTTGTCCTAATTGCCTAATTGCTATTGAGGACAGGAAGCAGATCAGAAGAGGATGGATACTCGTTAGGGCTGGTTCAAGAGTAATAAGGATTAATTAAAGGGGTAGTAATTGTTTTTTGGGCTATATATATATATATATATATTTAATTATTGTTTAGTTTCCTCGGTAACTACGATGAAGATAAATTAACGCATGCGGCTGACACATTATAAATAATGTATTCAGAAGCTGCAAGGCATTCATTGCCACAATGAAAATTGGTGGTACAAGAGCTAGTGTGAAACCTCCTTAATAGGGATTAATTATGGAAGCCTGTCTGGACCCAGCATTTAATTTTTGGTGAAGATGAAGAGGTAATTAGTTTGAGCTTAGGAGGAAATGATTAGGGACTATGAACGGCAGCCAGGCTCAATAGTTTGCTCAAAACCTTAATGGGGGTCACATGCTTTTTCTCTCTCCTGTTCTCTCTTTCTCTAGCTTGTATTCATTCGGCCCCATTCAGCCTACTGTTTCAAGACGTTAATCCCCATCCAGGTGTGGATTGTTTTCTGGCGAGCGACAGCGAGCCAGCATTGTATGGAGAAATCCGGCTTCGCCGGAAACACTTTTCTATCGAAGAATGTACAAATTTAGCCTGCTGTCAAAAACATTTGAAAAAACATGTTGGTTCGCTAACGCTCTCCAGGAAAAAAATCGACACCTGGATGGCGATAAACGTCTTAAAACAGTAGGCTGAATGGGGCCGAATGGATACAACCCAGAGAAAGAGAGCGAGAGAGAAAAAACAAACGAGGTGGGCCCCCTTAATGTTATATTGAGTGATAACAAAACAGAGGGACTTTCGTTTGTCATTTATTCACCGCGACTTAGTTTTACTTCTCACAAGCTATTTGAAACCTAGATGAACTATACATACACACATACATACTTAAGCCGGTATCACACGAGCGCTTTTTCTCTCAACAATTATCCTCAACACTGGTCTGGCAGCTTGTGTGGTAAAGATTCACACTATTTCGGTCACCTAAACTCATCTACCATCAGTTTAGTTGCCGATACCAGCGTCAAATATTCCAGAAATGTTGCCAGAAAGATGTTGATCCATCGAATGTTAACTATAACAGCTCTCGTGTGATAGCGGCTTTAAAATGGTTTAGTGTTCTGTGTATGTCTATTATTGAAGGTGTATTACATGTTCCTTTCTTCTTCCTCTCCTTCTCCTGAATTACGAGAGAGAGAGAGAGAGAGTGTATGTGTGTGTGTGTTTCTAGTATTGAAGGTGTATTATGTGTTTCTTTCTTCTGTATCTCCTCCTGAAATAAGAGAGGGAGAGTGTGCATGTGTGTGTGTGTGAGAGAGAGAGAGAGAAAGAGATTAGTTCTTTTCTTCTTTCTCTCCTCCTGAATTAAGAAAGAGAGAGAGAGAGAGAGAGAGAGAGAGAGAGAGAGAGAGAGAGAGAGAGAGAGAGAGAGAGAGAGAGAGAGAGAGACATACGAGGTCAGCTAAACACAAAAGAATCCAACGCCTCACCGCTCAACAAAAGGCAACATCTAATAAAGCCAAAATGAATTAGGAGTTTAATATCTCGCAGTCAGGACATGTTGTTGTTGTTGTTGTTGTTCCCTAAGCTGCCTGGCCGAACAGCCCCGAGTCCTTGAGGAAGGCCACGGCCACGGTCGGGCTTTCCCACTGAGCTCTCAAATAATGTAAATTGTGTTGTTGGTGTAAGTGGTTGTATGAAATGCAGTCTTCTATGATGTGTTTTATGGTATGGGGTGCTGTGTTACAACCCGGGCAGGTGTCGACGACGGAGTCATCCAGTCTCTTCTGATAGCTCAGAAGAGCTGGATGGTGTCCGCATCTCAGCCTGGCCAGGTGAACTCTGTCCTCGCGAGGAAGGGAGGATTCAGAAGGATGGATTTCGGGAGGTCGTGCTTGCAGCTGCGTGTTGTCTATGAGTGAGTGGATGGAACGGCGAGTGATATGAGTATGGATGTGCTTCCGGAAGTTGGTTTGGGGTGGGCAGGGAGGGAGAGAAGACAGTATTTGTGTGTGATAGCGTGTGCTGGGTGTTGTTTTGATATTTCTTGGTGTCTGTGGGTGTGTTGCCATGTAGTGTAGTGGGTGGTGTTGATTCGTGGAGGCTGCTGCCAGGAATTGAGTGCCTCTCATGTCTAGATGATCTTTGACTTTTAGGACTTTGGTTTCTTGATGTAGGTGATCTGTGGGTGTAGTAGCTGTGCATCCTGTGATTATTTTTTTAAGGGCTTTATTTTGAATAGTCTGTAAGGTCTTATGATGTGTTTCAGCTAGGTTAGAAGCCCAGGCCGGGCTTGCGTATTCCATAACTGATCTTATCTATTGTTTGTAGACTGTGGTGGTGGTTTCTTTGTTGTGTCCAAATTTTGTGTGGGCAAGTGATTTGAGGGCGTTAAGTCTGGGTGTCAGTTTCTGTTTCGTGTTTGTGGTGTGCTGTTTGAATGTCATTTGGGTGTCGTATGTTACTCCTAGGATTGTGTGTGTGTGTGTGTGTGTGTGTTAGGGGTGTGTTGTTTATGTTGAGTCCCGGGACGTAATCGTGCTCTCCTGTCCAGCTTGTGAGGAGGGTTGCAGTGGATTTAGCTGGGGCTAAATTGAGTCTGTTTGTAGTGCACCATTCATGTAATGTGTCGAGATAGTCTTGAAGGAGTCTTGTTGCTGTGTCTGGGGTTTGGTGCGTGCTTGTGAGGTTTATGTCGCCTGCGTAGGAGGCTATGGTTATTTGGGGTGAATTTGGTGTATTTATATCATGCATGTACAGATTGAAGAGAGTCAGGACATGTTTCCTAATCTGCTTGGAAAAATAGAAAATATTACATGTCCGAACAGCCCCTCCACCCCCTACCTCCCTCTCTCGCTCTCTCTCTCTCTCTCTCTCTCTCTCTCTCTCTCTCTCTCTCTCTCTCTCTCTCTCTCAAACATTACAAAATCAATAGCGTATCATATTAATCAACGTTAGAGAGGTCATTTATTATTTCAAAAGTTTATTATTCTTTATCAACCATACTGTTTCAGTCATTTGTGGTTACTATACATGCAATCATTTAAATTATGTTTGATTATGTTTATGTTGCAATCAAAGACAACATGATTTCGTTAACTAAATAATGAGAGAGAGTACAAAGGAGTACGAAGGAAATCAAGCAACAACAGAACCAGCCACCACTCATGGCTGATTACCCTCCAAAACACTGATGGTCAAGTGTCCCAATAATGGTTTAGAGTGGGTAAGGGAAACATGGAAAGAGAAAACTGCCCTGGGACAAATGTCCGTGGCAGGATTAGATGTTAGTAGGGGACAGCTGTTAGTAATATAATAGCGGACCAAAAAAAAACGTTTTTATTAATTTACAAATGCAATCAGTCGCGGGTTTAAGGCAAGGTGTTTGTCTAGGCGATGTTTAAAAGAATCAGCGGTGCTGCAGTCTATGACATTTCTAGCATTCCATAAGTTGACGACTCGATTGAAGAAGAAATTCTTAGACTTGTGCGAGTTAAAAGATTTACCAATAATTTTGCAACCGTTCCCCGTTCCCCCGCATGTAATTTGATTGGTTGGTAGTGAATTATTTATTACAGTTCATATTGTCGATGCCTTTGATGATTTTGAACTCTTGAATTAAGTTGCCTCTTAATCTTCATTGGGTTAAAGGAAATATATTTAATTGTCTAAGACGCTCCTCGTATGGTTTGTTCTTTAGGCAAGGTATCATTTTGGTAACTCTACGTTGAACTCGTTCTAGCTTGACTATATCTTTTTGGTATTAAGGGCACCAGGATCGAACGCAATATTCCAGGAGAGGACGGACTAAGGAATTGTAAAGAGTTAGGATTACATCTTTGGATTTATGTCAAATGGCCTGCCTATAAAGCCAATTATTTTGTTTGCTTTCTTTACAACTTCTGAACATTGTTGACTCGGTCTTAGGTTACTCGATATTGTTACTCCCAAATCAGTTTCCCTGTCTACACTCTTAAGCTAGGTGCCATTCATTGAAAAGTTTGCTTTCTCTTATAATGTCTACAACTTTACTCTCATCTTAATAAGTTAAGGATATCATGGAAGAAGTTTATTACGAAAACCGTGTTGAGTATTTTTAACCATGTTTTTTATTTCCTATAAGTTATTTACGAGTTTGTCTCTTATGAGTTTTTGTAGCATTTTACGTACAACTGAGGTTAACCTAATTGGACGATAGTTACTAAGTTGGGATTTGCTGCCTTTTTTTAATATCAGTGTTACGTTGGCTACCTTCCACTAATCCGGCATAGTCCCAGACTGTAAGGATATATTGAGAGAGAGAGAGAGAGAGAGAGAGAGAGAGAGAGAGAGAGAGAGAGAGAGAGAGAGAGAGAGAGAGAGAGAGAGAGAGAGAGAGAGAGAAAACAACACATACCTAACCCCCAGAAGGAAAAGTAGGACAGTAAAAGAGACACACAGAAACAGCTAAGGTTGGGTTGAGAATGCCAATTAACCTCACTCTGGATAAAACCAGCCCCCACCCAAAGTAAAGTAAATAGAGATATATTATTTAAAATTGTATTTCACATTCTACAACTAAAATCCCAGGTTATGTATATGCAAGGTAAGGAATAGTGTAAAAACAATATTGTAAATTTTAATAATAAAGTGCTGAGAAATTCTTTACTATTTAACGTTTTAAACTCTTAAGGAAAACGTCTTCTATTGCACCGCTTAATGAATACGCCAAAGAAAATTAGGGAAAGGCTACACAAAGGCAGTGGGATCCAAAGAGAGAGAGTGAGAGTTAGTGTGATGCTGATGAGAGAGAGAGAGAGAGAGAGAGAGAAGAGAGAGCGGGGGTGGAGGAGAGAGTGGGGAAGAAAGTGCGGAGACAAACAAGAGTAAAGGGTGAATTATAGCATAGAATAAATAGCTAGGACAGCAGCACAGAGAGAGAGAGAGAGAGAGTAGTAGCCAGTATTCCAAAAGGGTAATGAACAATGAACTTGAACATACATATATACCTTCGTACATACATGCACACATACATGCATACGTACACATACTGTAGAGTTGGATAAAGAATTACTGTAAATATATGCATAGTTGGAAAAAGAGTTAAGGGTACGTCACACTTACACGACAACCGTCGTGTGGGCCCACGACTCTCAAAATCGGAACGAATCGGCGGAAATATTAGGCTTGTCTTTGCGCCCAGGGACCGTGGAAGGACGGTATACGGAAGGTAACAAGAGGGTATACAAGGGCCCCATAATGGACGACGGTATAAGGAAGGTAACAAGAAGGTATACAAGGGCACCATAATGGACGACGGTATAAGGAAGGTAACAAGAAGGTATACAAGGGCACCACAATGGACGACGGTATAAGGAAGGTAACAAGAAGGTATACAAGGACACCACAATGGACGACGGTATAAGGAAGGTGACAAGAACGTATACGAGGGTAGCACAATGGACGACGGTATAAGGAAGGTAACAAGAGGGTATATGAGGGTACCACAATGGATGACGGTATAAGGAAGGTAACAAGAGGGTATACAACGGCACCACAATGGACGACGGTATAAGGAAGGTAACAAGAAGGTATACAAGGACACCACAATGGACGACGGTATAAGGAAGGTGACAAGAACGTATACGAAGGTAGCACAATGGACGACGGTATAAGGAAGGTAACAAGAGGGTATATGAGGGTACCACAATGGATGACGGTATAAGGAAGGTAACAAGAAGGTATACAAGGGCACCACAATGGTCGACGGTATAAGGAAGGTAACAAGAAGGTATACAAGGGCACCACAATGGACGACGGTATAAGGAAGGTGACAAGAAGGTATACGAGGGTACCACAATGGACGACGGTATAAGGAAGGTAATAAGAGGATATAAGAGGGTACCACAATGGACGACGGAATAAGGAATGTAACAAGAGGGTATACAAGGGCACTACAATGGATGACGGTATAAGGAAGGTAACATGAGGGTATACGAGGGCACCACAATGGACAACGGTATAAGGAAGGTTCCAAGAAGGTATACAAGGGCACCACAATGGACGACGGTATAAGGAAGGTGACAAAAAGGTATATAAGGGCACCACAATGGACGACGGTTTAAGGAAGGTAACAAGAGGGTATACGAGGTTACCACAATGGACGACGGTATAAGGAAGGTAACAAGAGGGTATATGAGGGCACCACAATGGACGACGGTATAAGGAGGGTAACAAGAGGGTATACGAGGGCACCACAATGGACGATGGTATTCGAAAGGTAACAAGAAGGTATAATATGAGGGCACCAAATGGACGACGGTATAAGGAAGGTAACAAGAAGGTATACGAGGGAACCACAATGGACGACGGTATAAGGAAGGTAGCAAAAAGGTATACGAGGGCACCACAATGGACGACGGTATAAGGAAGGTAACAAGAAGGTATACAAGGGCACCACAATGGACGACAGTATAAGGAAGGAAACAAGAGGGTATACGAGGGCACCACAATGGACGACGGTATAAGGAAGGTAACAAGAAGGTATATGAGGGCAGTACAATGGACGACGGTATAAGGAAGGTATACAAGGGCACCATAATGGACGACGATATAAGGAAGGTAACAAGAGGGTATACGAGGGCACCACAATGGATGACGGTATAAGGAAGGTAACAAGAAGGTATACGAGGGCACCACAATGGACGATGGTATAAGGCAGGTAACAAGAGGGTATACGAGGGCACCACAATGGACGACGGTATAAGGAAGGTAACAAGAAGGTATACGAGGGCACCACAATGGACGACGGTATAAGGTAGGTAACAAGAGGGTATACGAGGGCACCACAATGGACGACGGTATAAGGAAGGTAACAAGAAGGTATACGAGGGCACCACAATGGACGACGGTATAAGGAAGGTAACAAGAAGGTATAAGAGGGCACCACAATGGACGACGGTATAAGGAAGGTAACAAGAAGGTATACGAGGGCACCACAATGGACGACGGTGTAAGGAAGGTAACAAGAAGGTATACGAGGGTGCCACAATGGACGACGGTATAAGGAAGGTAACAAGAAGGTATACGAGGGCACCACAATGGACGACGGTATAAGGAAGGTAACAAGAAGGTATACAAGGGCACCACAATGGACGACGGTATAAGGAAGGTAACAAGAGGGTATACGAGGGCACCACAATGGACAACGGTATAAGGAAGGTAACAAGAAGGTATACGAGGGCACCACAATGGACGACTGTATAAGGAAGGTAACAAGAAGGTATACGAGGGCACCACAATGGACGACGGTATAAGGAAGGTAACAAGAGGGTATACGAGGGTGCCACAATGGACGACGGTATAAGGAAGGTAACAAGAAGGTATACGAGGGCACCACAATGGACGACGGTATAAGGAAGGTAACAAGAGGGTATACGAGGGTGCCACAATGGACGACGGTATAAGGAAGGTAACAAGAGGGTATACGAGGGTGCCACAATGGACAACGGTATAAGGAAGGTAACAAGAAGGTATACGAGGTCACCACAATGGACGACTGTATAAGGAAGGTAACAAGAAGGTATACGAGGGCACCACAATGGACGACGGTATAAGGAAGGTAACAAGAGGGTATACGAGGGTGCCACAATGGACGACGGTATATGGAATGTAACAGCAGGGTATACGAGGGTGCCACAATTGACGACGGTATAAGGAAGGTAACAAGAAGGTATACGAGGGCACCACAATGGACAACGGTATAAGGAAGGTAACAAGAGGGTATACGAGGGTGCCACAATGGACGACGGTATAAGGAAGGTAACAAGAGGGTATACGAGGGTGCCACAATGGACAACGGTATAAGGAAGGTAACAAGAAGGTATACGAGGTCACCACAATGGACGACTGTATAAGGAAGGTAACAAGAAGGTATACGAGGGCACCACAATGGACGACGGTATAAGGAAGGTAACAAGAGGGTATACGAGGGTGCCACAATGGACGACGGTATATGGAAGGTAACAGCAGGGTATACGAGGGTGCCACAATGGACGACGGTATAAGGAAGGTAACAAGAGGGTATACGAGGGTGCCACAATGGATTTGTACGAAGTCGGGTTATCTTGCAACGATCGTGCAACTGAAAGGGAAAATCGCCTGTCACGGAGCCGTGGCGAGCGGACCAAGGCCGCCAGTCGTCGCTGCAACGCCCGGTCACTCTCTCATTGCTCATAATGGCCTCAAAATGGCGCCCGTCATACGACGGGCGACGCAGAAGTGACCAATATTCTCTCTCCCATCATATGACGGTCGCCGCGAGTTGAGGGTTAAAATATATATAGTTTAATAATATTACATAAATGGTATTATTCTTATTGTAGTCATGATCCTCAAAGGGTTAGTATATCCATCTCTCTCTCTCATCTTCTCTTCCCCCCCCCCACCTCCTCCTCCTTCTCCTCCCCCCACAGACCCTCAAGGAATATTTCTCATATTGATCCTATCTCTTTATATGCCTAGAAATATTACTCATACATGGACTGTTTTGTTTTACTTTAATCAGCGTTTCATATAAAATGCACAGGAATTGAAATATTAAATATCCTACCACACATATTCACGTACTGTACATACAATATAACAATATGACAAAGGATTCAGTATACAACATTCCCCAATATTTAACTTTGACTGTAGGGGTAATGTTTTATTTTGTTTATCTTATTTCTGCCTGTTTTTTACCGTGTTTGTATTTACTTTCTTATTGTTTTGTACCATGACACGAGAGGTCGGGAGAGTTAAGTGATTTTGTGTGCTTCATTTTGTTGTTGGTGTTGCCGTGTTAGCTAGGTAAGGGAGCTGGTTGTTGCTAAGCCATTATTTGTCTTTATTGTAATGTTGTACTCCTGTTAGCTGTAAAAGGCCAGGTAAATATACGTGTCACAGATATTTCTCTGTTTTTAGCATTTGTGCGTAATTGTTGCAAATATGACGGTGAAATAATTATTTATCAAATCCATCACATCAAAAATTAGTCACCAATAAAATGTACACCAATCAAATAATATTTTATTAACTCATTCAGTACCAGTGACTTCCTTTTCAACATATTCTGGACACTATTAGACGATTTTATTCAGCGTAGGAAGGATTTGTGGTAGCTCAATGGATTTAATTTAGATTTAATTGTTAGAGGTTCTTCCTAAGCCGAATAAAGTTGGCTAATAGTTATCAGAATATAATGATAAGGACGTCACCGGTACTGAATAGGTTAACAGTACAGTATAAAAGATGAGTGATTATATAGTATTGACTTAAGTCATGATTTTCGTTTATCTGATTTCATATATTTTCACCAACCAACTCTACTTCTAAACTCAATTAATGAAATCAACAAATACATGTGGCACTCCAAGGACTCGAACCTAGGATACTCACACCAAATTCCGCGCATTTATGCATTACGCTATTAAGATATACCAGATAAACAGCGAACGACGGTGATAGAATGGTGCTGCGACGGTAATGACGGTGTAGGGACGTAACCGATGGTCCACTCCAAGGCACAAGAACAGTGTATCGACGAAAAACGGCCACCGACCATCCTGGCCAAATTTCAAACATTGTGAACAATTTTGGTGCTGCGCCGCCGACCCGCGAGGAGGTGGTGAGACGTCGCTAGGCAGCCGGCACGCCGCCCAGGGACGTCCATACGCCGCCTCCGACTAACCCTACGATTTCGCCACGTTTGCCCAGTTGTGAGCCTTCGGGACCATAATTATGCATGTGTGAAGTACCCTTTAGATACATAGAAAGGAAAGCCTTTCGTATCATTAGCTCCCGTCCACTCACCGATTATCTGCAATCTCTCTCTCTCTTCTCAGCAATATTGCATCTCTCTCGCTATTCTATCACTACTACAACATTCAGTGTTCCTCAGAGCTCTCTCCGTGCATACCACCTCCTCTACGTAGGGTACGTAGTACCTGTCTTGCAACACAATCCCACCCCTACTCTGTACAACTCTCCAACTCAAGAGTGAAACGTTTCTCCAAATCATTCTTCTATACAACACCGCGAATTTGGATAAAGCTCCACCAACACGACCCAAATTCAAAACCGCCAGGGATAACGACCGAGGACCGATGTCAGCCATGAATGTAAATGTAGATCCGATCAGAATCAAAAATTTGATTAAAGAACGTTCTGTGAGTTCTAAAACCGCAACTTTAAAGGTTTTCTATGCAAACGCTCGTAGCATACGCAATACATTTTCAGATTTAGAGGAACTAGTGTTTACTGAAAATTATGATGTGATTGGTATAACAGAATCTTGGCTCAATACAGTAGATAGAGACTTTTTAGCAGAGTATTCACTTCCCGGTTATGTAATGTTTGAGAAAAGCCGAATAAATAAAAATGGAGGTGGCGTTTTATTTTATATCAAAGGAAGTCTTAACCCGACCCTCTTGTCAAAACCTCAAATTATGAACGTCGACACATCTTTTGTGCTAATAAAGAATAATAAAGGTACAAAACTAATACTTGCATTAATATACAGACCTCCAGCTCAATCAGTGCAAACTGACCGAGAAATTTATGAACAAATTGCAGATGTAAGTAACTCACAAGATACCGTATTTGTTGGCGACTTTAATTTACCTGTGACCAAGTGGGGCAATACTCTTACTTCACACTCCGGACATGACTTGTATACGAACTTGCAAGAGAGTTCGCTTTATCAATTTGTTCGAACACCGACCCGTGGTAATAACGTTCTTGACATTGTACTTGCAACAAAAGAAGAATTAATAGAGAATTTGAATGTTGGTGATGAATTCAGTAACAGCGACCATCGTACGATAACTTTCACTTTAAACTTTACTAGTAACGAACCAAATAGTAGCATCGAAAAAGTCCCTAATTTCAAGAAAGCAAACTTTCATAAACTTAGAGCTATGTTTAAAGAAACTGACTGGAGCTTTTTAATTAACAATAACGACATAAATACATCTTGGAAGTTATTCGAAACCACTTACCTAAAAGCAGTGCAAGACTGCATACCATCGAAAATACGGCGTCCAGGCCATAATAATAAGCCCAAATGGTGGAATAAAGATATTTCAAACTGCCTGCTTGCTAAAAAATTTGCTAATGATAGATTAAAATCCTCACAAAATGACGAAGAACGGGTGAAATTTGTAGAGGTACGACGCAAAGCCAAAAAGTTAATTAAGCAAAGTAAAAAGACCCTAGAGTTACATATTGCGAATCAAAGTAAAACAAACCCGAAAGAATTCTATAGTTATATCAGAAAGAAAAAAGTAGTTACTTCAACTGTTGGACCGTTAGTCGATGAAAATGGAGAATACACCAAAGACGAAGTACAAATGAGTAATGCCCTCAATACCTTCTTTGCATCAGTTTTTACAACAGAAGACCTCAGTGATATCCCTACACCATCGCCGATTCAGATTGATAATTCAGATGTTCTAAGCAATATCACCGTTACAGAGAGAGAAGTATTGAATTGTTTAGATAAACTCAAGGTAAATAAAACGCCTGGACCTGATACAATCTCGCCTAGAGTTCTAAAGGAAGCTAAGGATGAGCTCTCCAAACCACTGACATTACTATTCAATAATTCCTTGCAGTCTGGAACTATGCCTGATCAGTGGAAGATAGCCAACGTAACACCGATATTCAAAAAAGGCAGCAAATCCCTACCCAGTAACTATCGTCCAATTAGCTTAACCTCAGTTGTATGTAAAATGCTAGAAACGGTCATAAGAGACAGACTCGTAAATCACTTGGAGGAAAATAACATACTTAAAGATACTCAACACGGCTTTCGTAAAACATGTTCCTGTTTAACAAACCTCTTAGACTTCTTCCACGATATCCTCAACCTCTACGATGAGAGTAAAGCTGTAGATATTATATACCTTAATTTTCAAAAGGCCTTTGACAAAGTTCCCCACAAACGTTTACTGCTAAAACTAAAAAGCGCATGGAATACAAGACGGTGTGTTGAAATGGATAGAAAATTGGCTCAGCGACAGAAAGCAAAGAGTAGTCATAAACGGTAAGGCATCTAAATGGACCAATGTAAGTAGCGGGGTACCCCAGGGATCGGTACTAGGACCAATTCTCTTTCTAATTTACATCAACGACATAGATGAGGGTCTCACCTGTACAATCTCAAAATTTGCTGACGATACAAAAATTGCAAATAGCGTACTCTCAAAAGATCAAGTTGACGATATGCAACACAATCTAGATAAATTGTCACATTTGGCCCAAATTTGGCAAATGAGTTTCAATGCGGATAAATGTAAAGTACTACATATCGGATATCTAAATGAGAAAGCAAACTATTCGATGAATGGCACTCAGCTTAAGAATGTAAACAGAGAAACCGATCTGGGAGTAACAATATCGAGTAACCTAAAACCGAGTCAACAATGTTCAGAAGTTGTTAAGAAGGCAAACAAAATAATTGGCTTTATAGGCAGTTCATTTGAGCATAAATCCAAAGACGTAATCCTAACCCTTTACAATTCCTTAGTCCGCCCTCTTCTGGAATACTGCGTTCAATGCTGGTGCCCTTATTACCAAAAAGACATAAACAAGCTAGAACGAGTTCAACGTAGAGTTACCAAAATGATACCTAGCCTAAAGAACAAACCATACGAAGAGCGAGCATCTTACAGAATTAAATCTATTTCCTTTAACCCAGCGCAGATTAAGAGGTGACTTAATTCAAGTGTTCAAAATCATCAAAGGCATCGACAATATGAACTGTAGTAAGTACTTCACTATCAACCAATCTAATTACACGCGGGGAAACGGTTTCAAAATTATTGGTAAATCTTTTAACTCACACGAATCTAAGAATTTCTTCTTCAATCGAGTTGTCAACTTGTGGAATGGGCTTCCCCGAGACGTTATAGACTGCAGCACCGTTGATTCATTTAAATTCCCCTAGACAAATATCTCGCATCAAACCCGCGACTGACTGCATTTGTAAATGAATAACTTTATTTTATCCTCCCCTCAGTTACTAACCCATATGTCCCCTACTAACTTCCTAGTCCTGCCACGTTAGTGGCAGGGCAGTAGTTCCCTTTCCAATGTTCCCTTACCCACTCTAAACCACTGTTTGGACACTTGATCCTCAGTGTTTTGGAGGACAAGCAGCCTAGAAGGGTCACTAGATCTGTTGTTGCTTGATTTCCTTTGTACTCCTTTGTACTTTATACTCCTTTGTACTTTGTACCTGAGCTCTGGCTGAGCTCTGGAACTGTCTCCCTGAACCATTATTTTACTCATCCTATGACTTAAATTGTTTCAAACTCAGTGTGTCCAGACATTTTGGCTCGAACTTTGCTTGATGTTCACCAGATTTATAGACAGATATTGAGATATACATATATATATATATATATATATATATATATATATATATATATATATATATAGATAGATAGATAGGTAGATAGACAGGAATATTAACAGATAGATAGACAGATGGTTAGATACATTGATATAATCTTTGTCACAGGAGCGTGTCGTTACTCCTTTGAGGTTATGACAAGACTACTGTTTTCCGGACGTACAGGTACATCCAAATACATTGTGTCTGTAACCAACCTATGTATATTATACCTGAAGTATATCTGGATCTATATTTTCTTGTCATTATTCGTCCTGCCTTTTCTATTCAGATTAGGAGGGGCGTAAATCTAACTCTTTTATTATTCATCGGATCTCCTAGATATTTTAACACTAACCTAATCAATTAATTTGCAGCCCTTTTTGTTATATGACTTTTTTGCTAACACGACTAGAAATACGAGTAGAAGTTGTAGTAGAGACATCCCAATACCCTATTTCAATTGCAGGCAGAGGAGAGCCAATGTCTATAATATACGGTCAATTCAGTTTTTCGGTAGTTTGCTGGATTATAAGACATATCCCTTTTATGTTTCGATATTATGGTATAATATCTTGCTTTCTGATGTCATGGGAGACAGATTAACGGCCGTATATGGGAATAGTGTATGTGGGTAGTGAATAAGGTAGTGTATTAAGTGGTTTCAATTGGTGCGGACAAACTCCCCTGCCTCTTAATGGCCTCGCCCATGATTCTCGAGTAATGCCGGGATTGAACAGATAGCCACTGTATTCTAGACTGTGATAGTGATAACACCAGCTCCCGTCGTGTGCCCCTGGATTTAACACTATAACATCATACCAGGATTTGTATAGTGCCACGGATATCTTTGAGAGTTGTCACCGGCCTGGGAGTATAGTTCCCAACAATAGGTGAGTGTGGGTTTTTTTCGCACCCCTTTATTAATTAACCCCTTCAGGTGCTACCATATGTTTTCTTAATTACGTAACTGCTATAAGTACTGGCATAATAATTTTAATAATTAGTAATTAATGGTTAACAACCTAATACCTATTGTGGTCAAATTGGATTTCAGGTCACGTATGTGTTTTTTGTATTATAATCCTTTTTCTCATCAGTTTCTTCATTGATTAGTGTGTTTTAAGGTGTTTTTCCTTCTGGAAATTCATATTTACCCATTATTTTGCAATATTAAAACATGCCCCCTAAAACCATATTTTGTCATTACCCTAACCTAACAACCTAACCTAACCTGGGGGCTGCCGCCCCCAGATCCCCGCAGGGTTAGTATTGATATAGAATATGACAAAATACTAAAACTACGGTAACAAAATTAAAAATATTAGTTCTCAGCTGATCCAAGATGGCTGCCATCATCCTTATTTAACCCACAAAGTCTAAGGAAAAATAATTTAATATGCAGCGGTAAAGACATATATTGTGGTGACTAATA
The DNA here is from genome assembly GCA_032716605.1 of Paralithodes platypus. NCBI lineage: Eukaryota > Metazoa > Arthropoda > Malacostraca > Decapoda > Lithodidae > Paralithodes > Paralithodes platypus. The sequence continues at coordinate 29,107,761 of CM064482.1, forward strand.
CTCTAATACAAAGCTATAGTATACATTTAGAACATCATATCCCATACGTGACCTAAAATCCACTTTGTCCCCTATTGTTTGCTAAGTTTGATAGTTAACTACTTAATACAAAGTTTTGCTTATTCAGTCAGTTCGTAAGTAATTAGCACCTGGTCGGTAAATGGGGTGATCGGGAGAGAGTTTGCAAAGGGATGTTTGATGCATGCGCACCAAGCCTGTCCTGAGGAGAACAGCTCCCGTGGACCCTCACACAGGAGGCAAGTCACAAAGGCGCGATGGTCGGCCAATCACAGGCCGATACGTCACAAGGCAGCAGGCCCCTGGGATGCGCCAGGAACCACCAGCCAATCAAGGGCGTGGAAAAGCCCGCGCGAGGGAGGGAAAAACTCCTCCGGGAGGAGGAGGAGGGAGGCAACACTCACTACCCCCTCGCTGCCCGCTCTCTCTCTCTCTCTCAACTTCACACTACAATGCATCTTATATTCTAACAATGATATAAAATACTTCCCGTTGTCATAAACGAAAGCAAAGACCACCACTGGACTGTCTGTGACAATGCGGTTATTAACTCCTTGCGACATATATGACGCGATCGCGTCATATGAATAAGTCCACCAAAAACTCATATGAAGCGATCGTGTCATATGGACTTATCTCTATACCTCTCCAATAAGTTTATGACGCAATTTTGCGTCATGAGCTCAGTAAGTCCGATAAGTTACCATACGATAAAACCGTTGGTGGCAACCTCAGCCTCTTGCGATAATTCTAACGGCCGCAGTGTTGTTGTGAGTGTAGTGCGAGGCAGTGGCAATGATCCTGGGGCTCCCGCCTCCTTGGACTTATTGGAACATAATATGTCTGGGGGAGTTAAAAAAGAAAGAACAACATTCTCTGACAACTGTAGCCCATTTCACTGCCCCGGCGAGCGCTAGTGGCTAACGAGAGGCGATTCTGCCCACGCTGGTAGACGTCACAAGGGGCAGACTGATTCTGGGAGAGAGTTCCAGAGCTCAGCTGTTGAATAGAAGAAAGTCTGAGAGTACCGGTAACGTTGCACTCTTGGGTTGGAGAGTTGCACAGAGTAGGGGTGGGATTGTGTTGCAAGATGGGTACCACGTGCCCTACGTAGAGGAGGTGGTATACACTGGGAAAGTTCTGAGGAACACTGATTATTATAGTAGTGATAGAATAGCTAGAGGGATGCAACATTGCAGCGGAGAGAGAGAGATTACAGAGAGTTGGTGAGTGGACGGGAATTAATGATACGAAAGGCCTTCCTTTCAACTTTTTCTAGTAGAGCGGTGTGAGAGGATCCTCCCCACACATGTGAACAATACAAGGACACACCATGCCCCTGTACAGAGCAAGAAGCTGTGCAGGGGTAAAGAACCCCTAGAGGCAGTTGAGCACACCCAGCTTCTGGGAGGCTGCCTTAGCAAGACGGTAATATGGTCCTTCCAAGTGAGAGCAGAGGAAAAAAAGAGACACTAAGGATATTGTGAGAAGATGAAGGATTGATTTTTGTATTGTTGAAGTATAAGGGAAAGTCCTCTGGGGGTTCCGGACGGGTAGTAAAATAGAGAAATTGGGTTTTGGAAGCATTAAAGGTAACAAGGTTTTCTCTGCCCAAATTGGAAATAGCAGTTAGATCATCGGATAAGTTTTCCATGTCTTCATTACGTTTGTCTTTGAGGGGTTGCTGGCTGGCGCGTTCTGGAAATCTAGTTGAGTGGTGTAAGGTAGAGTCGTCTGCGTATGAATGGATGGGACTGGATATTAATCTATATGTAAATAGATACACGTAATACCGACAATTATCCATATATCCATATACTTTCATACAACACAAATTTAACCATTTTGATTGCATTTATGTTTTATTCTTCTATTGCCATATTCCTTGTCTTTTTAATATTGTGTATTCTGCGTTAAGGGGGGGTCACCGTCTTTGTTTTGTCTTTCTCTCCTTTTTCTCTCTTTCCCTGGCTTGTATCCATTCGGCCCCATTCAGCCAACTGTTTTAAGACGTTTATCCCCATCCAGGTGTCGATTTCTTCCTGGCGAGCGATAGCGAGCCAGCACTGTATGGAGAAATCCGGCTTCGCCGGAGAAATTTTTCTATCGAAAAATGTACAAATTTAGCTTGCTGTCAAAACAAAAATGTATATATGCAGGCTCGCTACCGCTCGCCAGGAAAATGTTATCACCTGGATGGGGTAAACGTCTTAACCCTTCTTTAGCGGGGCCCGACTTAAGTCCGTATAGAGAACACTTGCCCAAAGAGCGGGGCCCGACTTAAGTCTGTGTGCAATTTTGGAGCAATATTGCCTCTGAGAGAGAGACGAGCGGTGGGCGGAGCGTAGGTCGGGCTCTGACCGTTCGCCACGGGTCCCGCAGGCCTACTGACGTTACTCCACACACATCCACCCTCCCTCCCTCACTACACAGGGTATTATGTCAATAAATTAAAGTATTTTAGGGATTTTTCCTTCGTTTTGCACAATCGTTGCAAGAGAACGCCTGGTCGCACGGGCGTAACTAGCTCCCAAATGTTGGGGGGGACAATAAGGGTGGTTGGCGAGCGAAGCGAGCCCTTGCAGCTGGGGAGTCTGGGAGGGGGCGCTGTAAGCCCCCCCCCCCCCAGGATTTTTTTTATATTTATGAACTTTTTGGTACATTTTGAGGCCTATTGAGAGGCCTATTGAGATATTGATAACTCCCAGTTTCTAGGAGTATGGATTTAATCCAGTTTTATACCGTCAGCCATGTTACATAATTACAGTACTGCATATGCCTAATAATTTCTTGATAGAAGCTAAGTGATAACAAAATATTCTTTCAGAACAGTAAAGTTTTTTTTTTAAAGAAAAAAATGCTGAATATTTTCATAACAGGACAGAACACATTTAATAAATTAATCAGAGCTTCAAAAGTTACATTTAATATAGCCTAGTCCGGTGTCGAGAAAAATACACATTTTCTTGTGTGAAGTGCAAATATATGGAACATATATACATATTGTTTTGGTGGTAGAGGGGGGCGGGGAATCATGCCCGAGAATTGGAGCCTGACAAAAACACTATAAATACCATAGGTCCATAGTTGATTTAAAGGTATATTTAACCCCTTGAGGATCCTGGCGCATGTTGGGCTCTTGGCAGTATATTATAGCTATCATTAGGCGATTTTATACCATGTAGGAGGGATTTTGAACAGCTAGATGGGTAAATATGATACCAATTAAACTAACTCCCAGAGATCCCTCCCAATCTAAATACAATCGTCTTATATTGGCTAAAACAAAATAAACAAGTGCGTCCTCGATCTCGAAAGGGTTAACTCTTTGAGGATCCTGATGCATTTTGATAGTCTACTCTGGCTATCATTAGACGATTTTATACAGCTTAGGACGGAACTATGAAAATTCAAAGGGTCAAGGCTATCTTAATTCACCCTGACTTCCATATAGTAATTCAGATTGGGGAGGGTATATGCCATATACCCTCCCCAATCTGAATAAAATCGTCTAATAATAACCAGAAACCTGAAAGGAAATGCGTCCTCGTGTCTTGGAAGGTTAAATAGTGATAATTTAATATTCGTAAACAAAACAAAAAATGCAGCCAACAGGCATAATATTTGTTAAGTTACTTAAACCATTATAAATAACATTATATGTAAATACAGCAAATCGAATAGGCTTCCTCCATCTCCAAAACCTCTTATCCACTATCAACACATTCCCTACCGTTCTGATGGCGTAATGAGACTCCACATGTAAGGCTAATAGGCTATACTAAGTTTGAGTTGAATTAAAACCATAATAACCTGTTTTTAAACTGAATCAACAGATTCATATACTGTAATAAATATTTCCATCTGACTTCCCGTCTTCCACACGATCTATCATCTATGCACATAATGCACTCACACTTATAATTTACCTGTGCTATTGTGCATAATGAAATAATCATAAACATGGGATTAGAAACAGGCAGCAGTTTAGCATGTAATGAAACCTACACTCAATGAGCCTTCATTTACTGTTTTACAATTTGAAATTACAACATAGTACATACCACAAGTGACAGGTTGCGCCTGCCGGGGTCTGGGGCGATATACCGACTATGCTTTGCCCAGAGAGCCCAGACGCGACGGGATAACTTCACGTGAACCAAAATTCAAACGCACGATATGGTAACAGCTGGTGCTATAGTAGGGTGTATCTATACAGTCATTCCGGATAGAATATAATTATATAAGTGTTTAATTTAGCCATATTATATACAATATAACTTAACCATTAGAGTACCAGCGACTTGTATTATCTCTCATACTAGCTATATTTAGACGATATTATGCAGGCTTTCTGCAGCCCACTGCGGCTTTCTGCAGACTCCCATTTTCTTATGTTCTTATTATAGACCGTGAATTACGCAGTGTCAGGACCTTAAATCCAGGAATATTATTGTGATCAAAAGGCAATATTGGAGGCGCATGCGATTGGATGCTGACGTAGTTGGAACGAGGCTATCTGTATTTTCTTCCAGTGTTCATTCTTTTTCGTGTATAAAATAATGGAGATGTGTGGGAAATTTGGCTTGTATTTCCCAAGGGTTAAGTGCCCCATTAATTACTTCTTCCATTCGTCTATACATTAGGCTACCATAGCGCAGTTGGAATATTATGCACATGCTCAGATTAATATGCAGGAATCGAAACTACATAACAAATCGTAGGCTTGTGCATATTTCTTCAACTGTCTTGATAGCGTAATGCATAAGGCGCGGAATTTCGATGTGAGTATCCTAGGTTCGAGTCCTTGGAGTGCCACATGTATTTGTTGATTTCATTAATTAAGTTTAGATGTGAAGTTGGTTGGTGTAAAACACATAATCATTCATGCATGCATATGTTTATATGTATGAAGTTGGCGAAGCAAACCTAATAGTATTTTCTTCTAGTGTTCATCCTTTTTCGTGTGTAAAATATTGGAGGAGTTGCTAGTAAATTAGTTTGTCTCTCGTTTTATTTGTATATTTTTGTATATTATATTTATTTGTATTTATTAATATCTGTATGCAGGATGCTTTCCTTTGTGCGGTCAAATGTATCGCTTATCTCTTACCTTGTTACTGAGTTATATATGTATGAGCAAAATAGATGTACACTCGAGGAAACAACAGTATTTACACTAACGCTATAAACAGTCTGGAAGTGGGTCGACAAATTGTGATAATATCTCGCAGACGTATGTTTCACCAGATTAATTCCGTTCACATACGATTATATGCAGCTCACCAGTGTAAGGATTGATTTGTCCTCGTGTGTACAAGGTGTCTTTTAAATTTTGGGAATAGATAATTTGGCTTTACTTTCTTTCAATTACAAATGCATACCTTTTATTTTAGTCAAATTATGTCGTTGGTACAAATTATTACTCACTCGCTCACTCATTCACTCACAAAGTATTACGATATAACTGATCACCTTTATACACTCAAATACTGAATCAATCAACATATATCACGACATTAAAGGTTTTAGAACCCTTAGTGCACATAAACTAAGTTAATTCCACACATACATTCGGCCTAATAAGTGATGTCACGGCACCAAGTATGTTTTGATCAATAATATTATTGGTATCAGCAATGTCTAAGCTTCATTTCTTCATATCGAGTGAAATATACAAACATGTTCCTACACTTACCCACCCTATTCAACATTTGACAGTCATTAATACAGCACAGACCGATCCAAACTTAATGACAGCTGGGATATGACTTATTAGCGCGACCATACATGCCAATACATCATCAAGAACAACTTCAGACTACAGGCTAGGCGAGGCTATATATGACTGATTTCAAATATAGTATGTGGGGTAAGTAATCTCCTCATAATATGTATTTATAAGTATATATGGTAAACAAATTGTGAAAATAGCAAGACATAGGGTAAAAATAGGTCAAACCTATGGACCTCTGCACCAATTATAATTATTCCCATAAGTTCTTCAGTTCTGCTATGGCGAATCTCGCTATAGCAGTAGAATTAGGGCACCAATTAATCGCGATAGCAGAGGGATGAGCGTATTTCCATTAAGGGGAGATGGGCCGTTTTTTCTAGACCTCCTCCCTCATGTTTAGCCCGATTAGTTTTCATATTTTAAGATGCTTGCCCCATTAGTTTGTCGATATTAAGACCTTTCACCCCATTTCTTTGTCAATATTAAGATCTTTCTTGCTATTTAGGTGTCGATTTTTGTCCTGGCGAACGATAGTGAGCCAGCATTTTGGAAGAACCGGCTTTCGGCCAGAAATTTTTTCTACCGAAAAATGTACAAATTAATCTAGAAGGGGGATATAATGGATGTTTTATTAAATGTTGATGGAGGTGTAGGGAGGTGTAGGGTAGGGGAGCTAATGAACGTTTTGTTTAAGTTTGATAGAGGTGTAGGAAGGAAACTAGAAAAATAAAAAAATACATGAAAATATCGACCAAATAGTGAACCATCCCCCCTTAACCCCTTCATTACCGATGCCGTCCTTTTAACTTTACTCTGGCTACTATTAGACGATTGTATTCAGTTTAAAAAAGGGCCTGCAGCAACTAACAGACATCCAACTATCTCACTATTGTGACGCCTCCCGGCGTTAGCAGAATGGTTGCGTAGGGCATTGCAGCTCGCTAGCGCTCGCCAGGATGGGGGGATGGGCTACAGTTGTCCTAGAATGATGTGCTTTATTTAATTAGTGTCGTGTTCCCACAGACAGTCTAGAAATGGTCTTTGTTTTGGTCTGTGACCGCGCCTTATATTTTATATTCGCTATAATATAAATGTTGCTTGTGTGGGAGGCGAGCGAGAGAGGGTGAGGGAGTACACCTGGCAGCGGGGTGAGCTATGACGCGGCTCGCTTGGGCGCTGACGGCGTTGGCGGCCGGGTGGTCAACTAGTCCCTTCCCATCGCGGCCTCGTGTTCTTTACCAGCTCAGAGCTTGCCTGACACGCGTATCGCCTACATCCTTTGCAATTCTGTCCCCCATACTCGCCACTTTGCATACTATTTCTCTCTCTCGACTTCTCCTTTCTCATTCTCAAATCTTTATTAAACTCAACATCCCTTCTGGTTTCAGCATAGACGTTCACCGTCGACCAGTCGTATTGTACGCGAAGCTCTCAGATATTTCCATGTATTAGGTTAAGGAGGTATTATGCTTTATTGAGGTTTGGAGAGACGGACTTTTCCGTATGTGTCCTCTCTCGGGAAGGTTGTAGACCGGTATATGTCTCCCTGGCAAGGTGTTGAGTGAATCTGCTTGGTTATCTAAAGCTAGACTAGGGGTAAGGTTACTGTGTCGTTGTCTCCGATGTGTGCAGTGTTAGCTAAGCCCTGCACGACATCGACAGGTACTGTGGGAGCCTAAGTTGTCTTCGGGTGGGTTTACTTTGCGAGCACAGCGCTGTGGTGTGAGAGAGCCATAGCCTATCCCTCACAACATAGTGCTGCCTCTTTGTGTTGACTTCTGAGGGATCGCCAGGATAGAACTAGGTACTAGAGACCTAGATTTATCAAGAGAGCATCCCCGTCATATAACGTAATCTTCATTATACCACCTTCGGACAACGTTAGGCTACGAGCCGAATGCTCACCCATTGTTGCCCTGCCTTGATACCCCAGCTAGACTTTATTAACTGAGCAGACACTGGTTAGAGATAAGCCCCCATTATTATATGTATGCAACATTATTATTCACTGCACTTTTGAGCCGAGGTTGTTGTTGAGTTGCACAACCCTAGTAGGCTGTTGCGTTGTGTCACGAAGCATTTCTTTAGTTGTCGAGCATTACTACCTTTGCGCAGTCTTTATTATTCGCCTGCCTATTATTACTATATGTCCTAGCATTTATTGTGACCCGTATTCTGCATTATAATTGTTCAAGATTCTTTACGAACATCTTCCCAGCATCAGACTTATTTCAGAAGTTTCCAGTTGATGTTGCAGGACTAGCATTGCACTTTCTTTAATACAGGAGTGCCAGTTATTTGAGTATCTACCGTAAAGTTAATTAATCACGTTAACTATCTTTTCTTTGTGTAACCTAATCGAGTAATCTTTTACTGTTTGAGAATAGGCTGTTTCATTGAGCGTCAGCCTAGTGTGTGTGCACCAGTTACCGATTCATAGGATACCTCGTTGTCCAGGCACGACTCAGGGCGGTAATGGGGTTTTGTTTTCCAGTGTTTAAGGCAGGGGTTGGGTCTAGTGTTACCGTTGTTGCGTTTTGCCATTATCTAGTCCAATGTTGAAGAGCCCTGTGTCTTTGAGAACCTGGATCGTAACACTATCTACTACTACAAATCGTTCTAAAACTGCACAAAAACGTCTAAATTTAGCTAGAATAAAATTAAGAAACGTCACCGGTATAGAAGGGGTTAATACCGAGTTAATACTTCTACTATTTGAGAAAAGTCCCACTGTAAATAGGCATGGATAATTACAGTCCATTTGCTCCAGCCCTACCCGAGTTATAAGAGGGTTAGGGTCACAATTTATATAGTTGTGGATCTACTGTAAGTTGCCGGAAAATGCGACATCCTTTGTATTGCATTCTGGCTTTGATAACACGATTGTATTCAGCTTAGGAAGGACGTCTACTCATTCATAGGCTACAGACTATCTTAATTAATCCTTTTAGCTACCATATATCCTTCCTCTCTATCTATCTATATATCTATGTATTGCCAGCCACCTTACTCCCCTTAAGGGGAGGTATTTAGTTTGTTCCCTACGTTTTCATCAAGCTTAAAATTACACCCCCTAGACCACCTTTCAAGATAAATTTGTACATTTTTCGGTAGAAAGATTTCCCGGCCGGATGCCGGTTGCTCTTAAATTACAGGCTCGCTATCGCTCGCCAGGAAAAAATCGACACCTTAATGGCACGAAAGGTCTTAAAATTGACAGAAATGGGGCAAGATGTCTTAAAATTTCCAAACTACTAGGGCTAACGTCTTAAAATCTCAAAAGCAATGGGGCTACACATGAGGGAGAAAGGGGTCCAGAAAAAAATCCCTCAAGTGGAAATCTCCCCTTAATGAGGGTGGTCATACACATAATGCCCCCAAGCGGACCTATTCCCTGTAAGAGGGACAACCCGAGCCAGTTTACTGAAGGACTTACAGGATTAACCAATCAATTTAGGACCCGTCTGACTCCGAGGCCTTCTGTGTATCTTGTTAGCACTATTTTTCTAGTGGTGTTCGGGCCGCTAGTCCATCCACTAACCTGCCTTACCTTTAAGTAAGCAGTACGGATTTGTATCAGGTTTACTTCCCTACGCAGGTTGCCGACCAAAGTTGACTAGTCCCATCCACCCCAAACTTCATTAATTTAACACTCAAGCCGCGGGGCCCGACATATGTCGAGTGAGAGAATCACGGCCACCCCTGCGGGGCCTGACATATGTCGCAAGGGATGTTGAGCACATTATCAGTTCTGAGAGAGAGTCCACGCGTTGGGAGGACGATAGGCGGGCTCTGACCGCTCGGCACGGACCCAGTGCCGCGACTGTCACTACCTCTGCACCATTCCACACCCACGACCTCGCGAGACCACGAAAAACTTGGGAAATTACCGTATTTTAGGGTTTTTCCCCTCGTGTTGCGCGATCGCTACAGGATAACCCGTGATCGTACAAGGATGATTCAGGTGTCATTGGAAAGCTCTATTATCGCCCTTTCACGGATACATAATTGTATTACGCTCTTGCTCTTGTTTATGCAGGATAAAGAGCAGGGAATGAAGCTCGTTTAGGGTAAATATGCCCACCTGGCAGGTAGTAGAAGTTACAAACATCCCCGTTGGACACGGGTTAATTCGTCTAAATGTAGCTGAAGTCAAATACGAAAGAAGTCACCGGTACAAAAGGGGTTAAGGCGACGTCACAGTTTGGTCCTCAGTGGTTTAGTTCGGTGGTTAGCAGGCCAATGAGGAAGACTTTTGAGTTTGGTGGATTTTCAGAAGATTTGGCATTCTTTTTCTGTTTCTAGTCTTTTCTAAACAAATCAAATCCACCGCTACTGCTCCCACCTGGATATGGTGTCTTTGGGGCTTGTTTTATAGCTTACCCAGATGTGATGGCTCCGTCTGGGTCGACCTGTTTATATCCATCTTTATGTATTTGTATATGGATTGCTTTCAACTTTTTCTGTTTTTGTTTCTACTTTTGTCCGGTGATATAGAAGTTAATTCCGGTCCTCACAGACAACTTGCTACAAGTTGTTGTGTATTTTATTCCAATATTCGTGGTTTCTATAAGAACATCAAGGATCTTACATTGGCATCTGTTGATTATGATATTGTCTTTTGTTCTGAAACCTTTGTCTCTGGTTATAGAGATTATTCTGAACTTCTTATACCTAACTTCGGTAAACCAGTTCTTTTTCGGCGTGATTCTATTCCTCGTGCTCGTGGAATGAGCTTGTATATTAGATCTGGGTATTATGCTCAGCACTTAACTAAGAATATTTGTAAATGCCATGAGATGCAGTTGGTTAAAGTTTCCAGCAAGTATCATAATTATTACATTTTTAGCCTGTACAGAAATCCTGATGTTAAGAATGACATATATGACTGCCTTTTAACAGCCATGGCTTCAATACAGTCTGTAGATGTCAAATCATCTTTTATTTTTGTTGGTGATGTCAATGCGCATCATCAAGAGTGGTTGAACTCGGTCTCTTCAACTAATAGAAATGGTCATGCTGCATTGGATTTTGCAAACTTATCTGGTTGTGAACAGCTAATCCAAGGACCTACTCATATGTCTGGAAATTGTCTTGATCTAGTACTAACAGATATTCCTGGCGTTGTAGAAACCTCCGTTCTTGTACCTGTTGGCACTTCCGACCACAATGCCATAATGTGTAAAATTAATCTTGATTTTTCTGTTCCTGATATTACTCTCTCACGTAAAGTCTACCTTAAATCCCGGGTTAACTGGGACAACGTTTGTAATGATGTTTGTAATATTGAGTGGAATCACATACTAAGATCTCATGACCCGGTTTCAGCTCTCAACAATTCCCTTCTTGGTATCCTTCGCAAAAGAGTTCCATCAAAGACAATTTAGTCTCGTATCAGGGATAAAGCATGGTTTAATGATGACTGCAAGCGTGCATTTGATGACAAACAGGCTGCATATCGTCTATGGAGGCGTAATCAAACCCCCTTGCATTGGGAAAATTATGTTTTTAAAAGGGCAGCTGCGCAGAGAGTATATGATGGTGCTGAGAGGGATTATAACTCCCATCTTCAGGATGTTCTGGCAGGAGCTACACAGCCTCATAAATGGTGGTCCGCTTTGAAATCCTCTTTATTTGGAATAGATTCCTCCATGCCTCCTCTTTGTGATTCTGATGGCTCCATCTCTTTGATCCATTATCGAAGGCCAATATTCTATCTAATATTTTTATTAATAAGCAGAGTAATCAGGAATTGTCTTTGCCATTGACATGTTTCCCTAGACCCAATCTCAATTCAATGGCATTCAAATCAGCTGAACTGAAAAGGTACTTGCTGGATCTTGATACCTATGGTGGCACAGACCCGGATGGGTTTTTCCCTCTCTTTTTTAAAAAGGTTGCAGCGGTCTCGGCACCTAAATTGGCCATGGTGTTTAGGTTGCTTTTGAAATCAGGTAGTTTTCCTCTTTGCTGGCGTAAGGCTATTATCACTCCTATTCCAAAGGGAAATACTGCCTCATCATCTCCTAATGACTATCGCCCTATCTCCATTACACCTATCCTATTCAAGCTCTAAGAGAGGCTTTTGTCCAGACGCCTTTCCTCTTATTGTTAATATCATAATTTGATACCAAACGCACAGTTTGGTTTTCGTAAGGGACTGGGTACATGTGATGCACTTCTGACACTCACCCATGACTTGCAATATGCATTGGACCAGGGACATGAGTCTCGCGTCGTGGCTATTGACTTTAGTTCTGCTTTTGATTTAGTCAACCATAAAGCACTTCTGTTTAAGTTACAGCTCATTGGTATTGGTGGCAATTTTTTAAGGATCTTTGAAGATTTTTTGACGAAAAGATCTCAGTCTGTGGTCATTGATGGGTGTCATTCCCCTTCTGTTACTGTTGTTTCTGGTGTTCCACAAGGCAGTGTCCTTGGGCCTTTGCTTTTTATTATTTTTACTGCTGACCTGTGTTCCGAGCTTGAAAATAAACTAATCTCCTATGCTGATGATACAACTTTATATGCGTCAATTGCATCACCAATAGATCGACACGTAATTGCTACTGCTCTGAACAGGGATTTAGCCAAAATTACATCATGGTGTGAACTTTGGGGCATGAAACTTAATGCTAGTAAAACACACTCCATTATCATCAGCAGATCTCGTACCTTGGACCCTCCCCATCCTTATCTACAAGTTTCTGGCGAGCAAATTGAGAATGTGGATACTCTGCGTTTGTTAGGAGTTACTCTTGATCCCAAACTTACTTTTGAAAAGCATATTCGTTCTTTCTCCTCTTCCATTTCCCCCAAAAATTGGTCTGCTTCGCAAGGTTTATAAAACATTTGCTTGTGACGCCACACTTATAAAGTTTTTTTATGCTTTTATTTTGCCACATTTCGAGTACTGCTCACCTGTCTGGTTGTCAGCAGCTGACTGCCATCTCAAGTTGCTTGACAGGTCGCTAAATTCCATCAGTTTTATTCTACCTCATTTGTCTCTTGATCTGTGTCATCGACGTAAAGTTGGTGCCCTTCGTCTTTTATTTAAAGTTTTTAACAACCCTCAGCATCCCTTACATGGGGTTCTGCCTGGGCCCTATGTCCGGGCTCGTGCAACTAGATTCACAAGCAATCTTAATGATCTTGCCATGAGCCGTGTTAATTTTTCTACTACACAGTTTTCACGGTGTTTTGTGCCGGCCATGGTTGACTTGTGGAATAAGTTGCCAAATGAGCTAGTCAATTCAGCTAATATCTCCATTTTTAAGTCTAGGGTTAATGCTTTTTTGCAGCATTAATTCTAATTTTTAAACTTATTTTATTGTATTTTATTGTATTATATTTATGCTTGATATCCTCCGCTGCATAATATGTTATCTGTGTTTAATATGTGTATATGTACAGTACAGTATACAGTATATGTTTTTATTTTTTCCTAAGTTGCCGTAGTCTCTCTCCAGTGCCTCCGGGTGTTTTGTGTGGATTGATCTTGATGGTGTTTCTGCACCCTGGTTGGAGACTTCGGCATCTCATATAATAATAATAATAATAATTTTCTGTTGTCGATTCTGGCTAATATTTTTCACCATAATTTCGCTGCATTTGTTTGTAATTACCTGATAGAGGGGTAGTACTCGCTTTTTCTGGGATCCCTTCGCCCTCATGTTTAGCATATTAGTGTTGAAGATTTAAGACGCACGTTCTGTTAGTTTGGAGATTTTGAGACATTTCGCCTCATTTTTTTTTTTGTCAATATTAAGACTTTTCGTGCCCTTTAGATTTCGATTTTTTCCTGGCGAGTTATGGCGAGTTTCTAATTTTAGAAGTAACCGGCCTTTGGCCGGGACATTTTCTACCGAAAAATGTACAAATTTAACTTGAAAAGGGGTCTAGGGGAAGTTTTTCTAAGCTTGATGGAGGTCTAGCGAGGAAACTGAAAAATAGACAAAATACATAAATACATAGACTAAAAACCAAGCACTACCCCCTTAACCCGTGGAGCCCCGGCTAGTTTTGTAATGTTTGTTCACCAGAACCCGGCCGGTTTTCAATTTTTTTTTTATTCCAGAAACAATAGCGAATGGGTTAGGAATGAAGGAAAAACCACGAAAAATCGCTCAAAAAGCTTAAAAAAATGGTCCTACAGAGCCCCCGAAAACGTATTTTACAAGAGTAAAAAATTGAAGGCAATTATCCCCAAAAATCAGGTTATTGCGCGCTCACGCGCACGCACGTGGACTTTGAGAGTTTTCAACCATCGGCACGGTTGCGTGGGATACGTACACAGTTCCCATACAAATCTGAGCCTTCTTGAGTGGCTACACCTGAGGTTACGGTCGGCGCAATTAGGGTGACGCGTCAGGCGGGTCGCTGGGGCTGTGCGTTACATACATCGCCGACGCGTCAGACGCGTCGCTGGGGCTGTACGGGTTAATGCACGATCGACATCAATCCCTGGTAGTAACTTGATACTGGCATGAATAAATCGACCTGCGTAACTTATTTCCGCGTTTCCATCTTAGAGTCAAAGGAGTACAAAGGAGTACAAAGGAAATCAAGCAACAACAGGTCTAATGACCCTTCTAGGCTGCTTGTCCTCCAAAAGACTGAGGATCAAGTGTCCAAACAGTGGTATAGAGTGGGTAAGGGAACATTGGAAAGAGAACTACTGCCCTGGAACTAATGTCCGTGTCAGGACTAGGAAGTTAGTAGGGGACATATGGGTTAGTAACTGAGGGGAGGATAAAATAAAGTCATTCATTTACAAACGCAGTCAGTCGTGGGTTTGATGCGAGATATTTGTCTAGGCGGAGTTTAAATGAATCAACGGTGCTGCAGTCTATAACGTCTCGGGGAAGCCCATTCCACAAGTTGACAACTCGATTGAAGAAGAAATTCTTAGATTCGTGCGAGTTAAAAGATTTACCAATAATTTTGCAACCGTTTCCCCACGTGTAATTAGATTGGTTGATAGTGAAGTACTTACTACAGTTCATATTGTCGATGCCTTTGATGATTTTGAACACTTGAATTAAGTCACCTTTTAATCTGCGCTGGGCTAAAGGAAATAGATTTAATTCTCTAAGACGCTCTTCGTATGGTTTGTTCTTTATGCTAGGTATCATTTTGGTAACTCAACGTTGAACTCGTTCTAGCTTGTTTGTCTTTTTGGTAATAAGGGCACCCGCATTGAACGCAGTATTCCAGAAGAGGGCGGACTAAGGAATTGTAAAGGGTTAGGATAACGTCTTTGGATTTATGCTCAAATGACCTGCCTATAAAGCCAATTATTTTGTTTGCCTTCTTAACAACTTCTGAACATTGTTGACTCGGTTTTAGGTTACTCGATATTGTTACTCCCAGATCGGTTTCTCTGTTTACATTCTTAAGCTGAGTGCCATTCATCGAATAGTTTGCTTTCTCATTTGGGTATCCGATATGTAGTACTTTACATTTATCCGCATTGAAACTCATTTGCCAAATTTGGGCCCAATGTGACAATTTATCTAGATTGTGTTGCATATCGTCAACTTGATCTTTTGAGAGTATGCTATTTGCAATTTTTGTATCGTCAGCAAATTTTGAGATTGTACAGGTGAGACCCTCATCTATGTCGTTGATCTAAATTAGAAAGAGAATTGGTCCTAATACCGATCCCTGGGGTACCCCGCTACTTACATTGGTCCATTTAGATGCCTTACCGTTTATGACTACTATTTGCTTTCCGTCGCTGAGCCAATTTTCTATCGATTTCAACACACCGTCTTGTATTCCATGCGCTTTTAGTTTTAGCAGTAAACGTTTGTGGGGAACTTTGTCAAAGGCCTTTTGAAAATCAAGGTATAATTATAATATCTACAGCTTTACTCTCATCGTAGAGGTTGAGGATATCGTGGAAGAAGAGGTTTGTTAAACAGGAACGTTTTTTACAAAAGCCGTGTTGAGTATCTTTAACACCTTAAGAGCGGCCTATGCGGTTTATTTATATGTACCGCCCAGCGGGGTGTTTTTAGCCAAAATAGGGCTGTTTACGTGATCATTTTCATGCCTAAATAAGACCCAGAACGTAAAACAAGTACCTATCCCTGAAAGGGCATAAACAGAGCTTTCGAATGACACCATAACGATCCTTTTATGATGGCTAGTTTTCTTGCAATAACCGTGCAACGCGAGTGCAAAAAGCATGTAATTCGGTACTTTCCCCATATAATTCAGTATGTAGCGAGTGAGAGAGGGAGGAGGGAGCTGAGATTCGTGTCAGTAGGTTCGCCGCGGTGGTCTGGAGCAGTCATACGCTCGCTAGTCTCCTGCCACCACTTGTCTCTCTCTCTCAGCAACATTACGTGCTGAAATTGCCACTCGACCTATGTCGAGCGCCGCCACATAGTCCAGCTTTATTAAATACGACTTATGTGGTGAGCCGCTTTTTAAGGGTTAAGTATGTTATTTTCCTCTAAGTGATTTACGAGTCCGTCTCTTATGACCGTTTCTAGCATTTTACATACAACTGAGGTTAAGCTAATTGGACGATAGTTACTGGGTAGGGATTTGCTGCCTTTTTTGAATATCGGTGTTACGTTGGCTATCTTCCACTGATCAGGCATAGTTCCAGACTGCAAGGATTTATTGAATAGTAATGTCAGTGGTTTGGAGAGCTCATCGTTAGCTTCCTTTAGAACTCTAGGCGAGATTGTATCAGGTACAGGCGTTTTATTTACCTTGAGTTTATCTAAACAATTCAATACTTCTCTCTCTGTAATGGTGATATTGCTTAGAACATCTGAATTATCAATCTGAATCGGCGATGGTGTAGAGATATCACTGAGGTCTTCTGTTGTAAAAACTGATGCAAAGAAGGTATTGAGGGCATTACTCATTTGTACTTCGTCGTTGGTGTATTCTCCATTTTCATCGACTAACGGTCCAACAGTTGAAGTAACTACTTTTTTCTTTCTGATATAACTATAGAATTCTTTCGGGTTTGTTTTACTTTGATTCGCAATATGTAACTCTAGGGTCTTTTTACTTTGCTTAATTAACTTTTTGGCTTTGCGTCGTACCTCTACAAATTTCACCCGTTCTTCGTCATTTTGTGAGGATTTTAATCTATCATTAGCAAATTTTTTAGCAAGCAGGCAGTTTGAAATATCTTTATTCCACCATTTGGGCTTATTATTATGGCCTGGACGCCGTATTTTCGATGGTATGCAGTCTTGCACTGCTTTTAGGTAAGTGGTTTCGAATAACTTCCAAGATGTATTTATGTCGTTATTGTTAATTAAAAAGCTCCAGTCAGTTTCTTTAAACATAGCTCTAAGTTTATGAAAGTTTGCTTTCTTGTAATTAGGGACTTTTTCGATGCTACTATTTGGTTCGTTACTAGTTACTAGTAAAGTTTAAAGTGAAAGTTATCGTACGATGGTCGCTGTTACTGAATTCATCACCAACATTCAAATTCTCTATTAATTCTTCTTTTGTTGCAAGTACAATGTCAAGAACGTTATTACCACTGGTCGGTGTTCGAACAAATTGATAAAGCGAACTCTCTTGCAAGTTCGTATACAAGTCATGTCTGGAGTGTGAAGTAAGAGTATCGCCCCACTTGGTCACAGGTAAATTAAAGTCGCCAAAAAATACTGTATCTTGTGAGTTACTTACATCTGCAATTTGTTCATAAATTTCTCGGTCAGTTTGCACTGATTGAGCTGGAGGTCTGTATATTAATGCAAGTATTATTTTTGTACCTTTATTATTCTTTTTTAGCACAAAAGATGTGTCGACGTTCACAATTTGAGGTTTTGACAAGAGGGTCGGGTTAAGACTTTCTTTGATATAAAATAAAACGCCACCTCCATTTGTATTTATTCGGCTTTTCTCAAACATTACATAACCGGGAAGTGAATACTCTGCTAAAAAGTCTCTATCTACTGTATTGAGCCAAGATTCTGTTATACCAATCACATCATAATTTTCAGTAAACACTAGTTCCTCTAAATCTGAAAATTTATTGCGTATGCTACGAGCGTTTGCATAGAAAACCTTTAAAGTTGCGGTTTTAGAAATCACAGAACGTTCTTTAATCAAATTTTTGGTTCTGGTCGGATCTACATTTACATTCATGGCTGACATCGGTCCTCGGTCGTTATCCCTGGCGGTTTTGAATTTGGGTCGTGTTGGTGGAGCTTTATCCAAATTCGCAGTTCTTGACAGATTAGCATTTAATTCCATCGAAGGTTGCCGCCCTCGCTGTCTTCGGTCCTCTTTCCTAGTTGTCCTGTGCTGAGTGGATTTCTTCTCCGAAAATCCTTCACCGCATCGTTGAGAAGACGCCCAAAACGTGCTGCTCCCACCTGGTTCAGATGAACTCCATCGTCCGAAAACAAATAGTCATCGTAGTAGAAACTACGCACACAGACCATAATCCGATATTAATTATAGTTCGTTCATTCTAGGTTGGGCGGAAATCGTAACCTCTATCCTCTGTAACTCAAAAAGGATTAGACTATTTGAGCTAATTGTTCTACCAAATAGGAAGACTTGGTCAGGGAATAAGTGTGAAAATTGACAGATCATTTGCTCTAGCCCTTTTTCAGTTACAGAGGTTAGAGGTTACGATTTCTGCCCAACCTATAATGAACGAACTATAGGACAAGTGCCAGAAACATACTCGTGTGACGCCACCTTTAGATTCCACCTCAGAACTAACAGCGCCTTATAGTATCCGTGCCCAAAGCTCCCCCAGGACAATATATCTCTCTCTCTCTCTCTCTCTCTCTCCCCCCCCCCCCCAACCCCACCCACCCCACACACACACAAACACCTTAAGTCTGGTGAAAACATTTACGGACCAATAACTTGTTTTGTGTGGGGACCGACAACACATAATACATTTATTTAGGGGGGAGGGGTTGGTTGGCTGGAAAGGTATTTGTCATGGTATGTGTGGAAGGAGAGAGAAAGAGAGAGAGAGAGAGGTTAGGTAATTGTCTCAGTGTGTAGTTGTACTATATGTGTGGAAAAAGAAAGAGTGCGTTTTTGTTTGTCTACGTGTATGAAGGAGACAAAAGGCAGGCTGCCTGTAACGAGTGTCTCCCTAAAAAACAAAAGAGTGACAGAGATAAATTCAAAGGACGTAGGGGTCAAAATGCCTGATACACGAAGTTTAAAGTAGTCTAAGTCATAGGATGAAGGAAAGATTGATTAAAGGAGAGAGTTCCAGAGTTCACTACTTGTTGAGTAGAAAAAAGACCGAGAACATTTGCTAATTCTTGAGTTGGAGAGCTGAACAGAATAGGAGTAGGACTGTATTGAAAGGCGGGTGCCTCACACTCTCCGCAAGGGAAGGGGTATGCACCGAGTGAGCTCTGAAGAACACTGATTGTTATAATAGCGATGGAAGAGAGAGAGATGCAACACTCTGGCGTGTAGAAAGAGATTGTAGAGAACTTGTAAGAGGAAGTGAGTTGATGAGGCGAAATGCTTTTGACTCTTTCGAGAAGTGCGATATTGGTTGAACCTCCCCACACATTAGAGCAATACTCGATACATGGGCGTACATTGCTCCTATATTTTGCAGAATCTCTCAGTAGATAAGGCTCCTGGTCCAGATGAAATTCCTCCAATAGTACTTAAGAATTGCTCCTTGGTGCTCGCTCCTGTATTGGCAAACATTTTCCGTCTGTGTACTCATACCTCATGCTTCCCAGTACCCTGGAAATATGCAAACATCCATCCAGTTCCAAAAAAAGGTGCCTCTTCAGATCCATCAAACTACAGACCAATAGCTATAACTTCCACTCATGGTAAAGTCTTTGAAATTATATTAAATAATCACATAATTAAGCATCTTGAGAATAATAAATTAATCAGTGATAGGCAATATGGTTTTAGACGATGTCGATCAACTGCAGACATTCTTTGCCTTCTTACGCATCAAATCAACCAAGCTACAGACCAACATGGTGAAACACATAAAATAGCACTGGATATATCAAAGGCATTTGATAGAGTCTGGCATCAATCCTTATTGTCGAAGATGTCACACGACGGCCTTGCATCATTAGTTCCACTAATTTCTTCTTATCTTCATAACAGAAAAATATGTGTAATGGTAGATGGCCTTTATTCTCAATTTCACTCAATAAATGCTGGTGTTCCCCAGGGATCAGTTATGGCCCCAACACTGTTCCTCATTCATATCAATGATCTCATATCTACCACTCATAATTCAATACATTCCTACGCATATGACTCAACACTCCACCGTTCCTTCACATTTACCAATTCTTTCACCCAACCCGATCTTATAAATTCAAAAATAAACACTACACTGCAATTTCTCTGAACCAGGACCTATCTAGAATTAATGAATGGTGACAAAAGAATCTAGTTTCCTTTAATGCACAGAAAACCAAGTACATTCAATTTTCTAACCGACAGAATCTCACTGACACATTATGTTAGAAGCATTGCTAAGAATGCCTTTAAAAAACTGGGACTCCTGTACAGAGTTCGAGAATTCTTCACTGACAAGCAGTTGGCCGTAATATATAAAAGTCATGCGAGTTCTCAGATGGATTACTGTTCACCTCTGTGGAGTGGAAGTGGAGTGGTTGCATTGAGGCAGTTGGACAAAGTTCAAAATAAAGCTATTAGATTAATCAATAACCCTGCAATCACACAGGACCTTCCTACATTATCCATACGAAGAAACGTTGCATCCCTTGCATTATTCTACAGATATTTTCACAGCAATTGTTCCGAGGAACTTGCATCAATTGTGCCGCCTCTCCACATCTTTCCCCGTAGAACTAGGGCAGCTGAGAGCACCCATGAATTTACACTTTCTCCTCCACAATGCAGAACTTCTGCTTATCAAAATTAATTTATCCCTAGAACTACTACTCTTTGGAATTCACTTCCCTCGAGTTGCTTTCCACAAACTTACAATCTACAAAAGTTTAAATCTAGTTGTTACAAACATTTTATGAATGGAGGATGCCTTTAGGCACATGGACCTTTTTGTTTTATCTGTATTTTTTCTTCCTCCGTTCATTGTCTCTTAAAAAAAAAAAAAAAAAAAACATAGAGCAAGAAGCTGTGTGGGGGTGTAGAACCTACAGAGACGGTTGAGCACACTTAACTTCTAGGAAGCTGTTTTAGCAAGAGTGGTAATATGATCTTTCCAAGAAAGGTCAGATGAAAAAAGATACACCAAGAATATTGAGAGGATATGAAGGGATAATTTGTGTCTTGATAAAGAGTCATTGATGGCCTTGTGGAAGATTGTGATGGGTAGATAGAAGGAGAAATTGGGTCTTGGAGGCACTGAAAGTAACAAGGTTTTCTACTTGATAGATCAGAAGATCGGCATGTTAAATTTGGAGTGATTGCATGCTGAGTTGTGAAAAACTAGTTGAATAGTGTAAGGTAGAATCATCAGCATATGAGTGGATATGACTAGAAATACAGCTGAGGAGATCATTATTGAATATGGAAAGAGAACTGGAGACAGGACAGAGTCCTGGGGAACACCGTAGTTGATAGGTTGAGGAAGTGAGCGATGGCCATCCACAACTGCAGTTATGGGGTGGTCAGAACAGAAAATTAAAGACAAAGGCACAGATAGAGGGATAGAAACCGAAGGAGGGAAGTTTGGAAATTAGAGATTTGTGCCAGACTCTATCGAAGGCTTTCTAGCGCAATAGAAAAAGTCCTGGAGGGACGATGACCAACAGTTAGTAGGATAATAAGGAGATCACCAGAAAAGCGTCACTGAAGGACACCATACTGGCGATCTGCAAGTAGATTATGGGAAGATAAATGCTTAAGAATTGCTTAATTAAGAATTGTTTCAAGGTTTGAGAGCGGCCACCCTTCTTTGGTACAGTTCAAAAGATCCCATATATGATGCCATAAATGAATTGCCATTCAAAAATGTTCATTAAAGCTCTTGTGTAGCACCCCCTTGTAATAGTTATTCAATAGTATTTAATCCAATTAATTCCAAGTCAATCAAACTAGAGGTTTCATTGAATCATTAATAATATATAAAGTAGAAACCCCCTTCGCCAATCACCGCGCTCCCTTTCGCTTACTTGCAAAGCCAGCTGATTTTGATAGCTCACGGCTGCAATGTGTCAGGCCCCGCCCACCAGCCAATCAGCGGCCTCCATTATCGGAGCGCGAAGCTGGACCTCCTACTCACCCTCAGAAGTCACTCTCTTTCTTTGCTCAAAGAACTCCTGATTATCCTTTGAGTAATACCTCGGTGCCAGCCCTGTACTCCCGTAAGCCACCAAAAGAGGGTTATAATCAACTTCCTGGAACTTACTATGAAGAGAAGAGAGAGAAGGTGAAGGTAGCAACAAGTCAGTGCGAACGTACAGCCGGGCGAGCCCACCAGCCAATCACAGCGCGCGAGAGCTGGAGGCCTGAGTATAAAGGTAGCCGCGCGCGGACTCCCGGGGTTGGCAACCCTGGCCTATGGGGTTGGCAACGCTGGTTTAAATCAGCGAGGTAAAGCAACGTGAGGTCTGGTCAGTAGTTAGATGGGTGACCGCCTGGTACCAGCACACAGCTTCTGGGTGGGTTGGGTGGCCCTGCACCAGCGCGGTGTAGCTGGATGGGTGATTGCACCCGGGACCGACATTGATCAGATGGTTGTCACACATGTATGGGATGGGTGAAATTTCCTTGGCTTGCCACCAGGGTCCAAGTAGCCCAGGAGTGTTGAACAAACTCCAATTCCTGTGTAGTTCCGTCTCACTCAGACGAAAATGAGTACCTGGAATCGTTGTGGCTCAAATGAATCCAGGGACCTGATTGGTGGCTTCCTGCAACCAATTAAACACACGAGAATGAGAAGTTGGCTAGCCACCAGGGTTGATCAGTAGTCATTGGGCTGGCCTTCTCTCGTGTTCGCCTCGTCCCACCCATACGTAAAACTGGGTACCTGGATGTAAAAACGGCCTTGGTAAGGTCGTATCCTGGGATAAATTTGATTACTTGTCTCATCTTTCCTATATTCCCTCAATTCATAAGTGTCTGTCTGTCCTGCCTGTCCCCCATCCTAGCCCAAATAAACACAACTCACGCAGGTTGGGTCAAGCCCCGACGCTTTCATCTCTACTTCCTCTGTCCCAACTCTTGTATTCGAGGCATTGGGTGATCAAAATTATTACTTGTCTCATCTTTCCTATATTCCCTCAACTCCCGGGGTCACTCACCCCTCAGAGCTCACCGGGTCCACACACTGCAACCTACATGCTCTCCAGCTTTGTTTATGGACCAATATTAGGCCCGCAAATTATAAGGAGAGAGAGATGGGTGGACAAACCTGGTGGTGATCTATATATACATTGATGTGTCCTCTAGGACAAGACTAAAGGAAAAATAATTTAGACTTACCTATATTTATAAAGATGATGATGTGTTTATTAATTAGTTATTTTTGTTAGCACCGGCACCAGCCGAAGAGTTATTAGATAGAATCTGATAGGAGAGATTAAAGATTCAATGAGCAGGGGAAAGACCACTTGTGTTAATAAATGAGGCAACCAAAGTTAAAGAGGGTAACAGTGTTTAGTTGCCGAATAGAGTAAAGATTAAAAGAGTAAAAGTCAAGAGGGGAGGAAAAGAATACTTTTGTTACTAAATGAGGCAACCAGTAAGTTAAAGAGGGAAACAGTTGTTCAGTTGCCTAATAGATTAGCTATACCTAGGGAAGGACACTAGTCCATATGAATCATTCATTAAGTTGTGTAAAAAGGAAACTGTGAAGAAGGACACTAGTCCAATGTGAGTTGCGTTATTATTAACCCGTACAGCCCCGGCAGGTTTTATTATTTTTGCGAACCAGAACCCGGGCAATTTTCATTTTTTTTTTTTTTTTATAAATATATCAGAATGTGTTAGAAAATAATGATAGACATGAAGAAATGTGAAAAAAGTACTTACCTAGGCCATTTGGGGGTCCTGGGAGGTAGTGGGGGTCCCCAGCCTCAGAGGAGCCTTAGCGCCATTTCAAATCTCCCGCGCCAGCAGCCAGTTGCCAGCCGCCAGGCAGCATGACTTATTTTGCACCTCTCGGACATAAAGTGCACTTCAGAGTTCATAGAATGTCTTTGTATATCACATAATGTCAATATAACTGAAGTTGTAGTGTGATAAGTGCCTTCATTCAAGTATTACAAGTGCGCACGAGTGTTAGCGTCCCCGTTGCCATGGTGATGGCGGCCATCTTGGGCGGCCATCTTTGCTCAGGACAATAACAAAACGCACGTACGAACACACGGCCAGACAGCGGACCGAGTGACCCACATTCCACAGCACCCTTCCCTCTTTCTTTCTCTGTCTGGCTGTCACTTTCACTCAAGGTCACTCTGTCTCTCCTTTTCATTGAATTATTTGTACTTGTTCATTGTTTTACCTAAGATTATGAGGTGTATATACATTGTTTTACGCACTTATTGTCTCGTATTCTTATAATTATTTGCACACAGTTTTATAAGTTTAGAATTTACTTAGTGTTTTATATTGTTCGGTACTTTGCACTTGTAAATTATATATATATACACACTGTTTTATATTAACTTTTTGCGTCTTTTATATACACTGTTAGTATTACATTATAGCGTCTTTTATCGCTGTCTTTGAACACTTTGAACACTTAGAAATGCTCGAGGGTGTGATAATCCCTGAAGCAGGTGGGAAAACACAGTCCCACATCACATTCTTCACACATCGTCCGGGTGTCTGTCAGTTTTGGTGTGCGTCTGCCTGTGTTGCGACACACATGACACCGTCTGCGTGGGTTGGGTTTTACTTCGTTGGGCGGGACAAAATCGCAAAAGTGGCGTTGTGTCAGTCTGGCGGGGCCTTCTGGTGCTTGAAAACGAGTTGCGGGACGTTGCTGGCGGCGTGGACCATCCCTGAAGAAGAACAGAAGCTCCCGTGCAAGTTCGATGCAGTACGACTCCATCGTCTCAACTTCACCTGTTATTTCATGATATTGGATGTGGCAGTTGTAGAGGGTGAGGTCGAGTAGGTGGAAAAATAGTTTTTTATACCACCTCATCGTCTTCCTGGCACACTCGACCGACGATATGACAGAGTCTGACTTGTCAACCAGCCGCATGTTGATGTTGTAGTCAATGATTGCAACTGGTTTTTTGACCGCCTCACCAGTGGCTCTATCACGGCGTTCGGTGTCCTCTAAGCGGGGCAGGTGGATACTGGTGAGGATATTGACGTCACGATTGTCCATCCACGAGAGCATCAAGATATTATTTGCCTGGAGGTGGATGATGGAGCCCTTCTCCCGCCTTTCGGGTAGCTCTGGCATGTAGACACGATTCCTCCTGACGGTGCCACAGACGCCAGTGTTTCTGCTGTACAGGAATTTGGCAAGGGAAGGGCTGGTGTACCAGTTGTCGAGGTACAAGAGGTGGCCCCTGTCCAAATATCCCTCCAACATGGTGATGACAACGGCCCCAGATATCCCATATGTCCTCTCCTCCACCAGTTCAGTGACCTTGCCCATGTAGAGGATGATGTCCTGGATGTAGCCGGTTTTGCAGTCGCACATCACAAACTGTTTCAGGCCATAACGGTGACGCTTGCTGGGGATGTACTGTCGGATGCTAATATTCCCCCTCCATAGCACCAGACTCTCATCAATGATTAGTTTTTGGTAAGGTTTGAAGGAGGCTGCAAACTTAGTTTTCAGGTATTCAAATATAGGTCTTATCCTCTCCATCGGGTCTTTGGTATTCCTGGGGCGTTCCTGGTTCCTGGTGTGGCTTGCCAGGCTATCAAAGTGCAGGTTTCCCATGATTGCCGTGAATCTATTCCTGCTCATGACTTTCCCAAAGAAGGGGGTTGCGATGAGGGGATCACATGACCAGTACTTCCTGAGAGACGTCTTCTTGGTGACCCCCATCAGGATGACCAGTGCCAGGAATGCGTAGAACTCATCGGAAGACAAATCCACCCATGAGAGACGTGCCGAGTTCCTCTTCTGCTCCTTCCCTGCCATAAAATAATAGTTGTACCAGTTCGTCTGGTCAACAATCAAGCCGACAAGGTTGGCAGTGAAGAACTGCAGAAAAACACCCAGTCTTGTGGTGTCAGGTCCACGATTGGGCATGGTAGGGCCGGCCTCAGCTGCCCCCAAAAAGTGGTATTGTCCTGGTAGATAGTTCTCCCCAATCACCCAATCCCACCTATCAGCGCCTTCGTCGTCGCTAGATGGGGCATCGGGCTCATCAGGGTCATCGTCAGGGGCACCGGGGCGGGTTGGGCGGGTGCGGGTGGAGCGTGGGCGGCGTGGGCGAGAGGTGGACCTGGGTCTGGAGCTAGACCTCGAACTTGATCGAGAGCTAGATCTAGAGCTCGAGTCGTTGCTGGGGCGTCTTATTTGCTTCACCTTCTGCATTCGGCCGTGGGTGGCACGCCCGCGAGATATGACACGCCCACGTCGTTTGCTTGCAGGGCGTTGGGGCAGATCGGGGCGTTGTGGAGAGGCTGGTGATAATGCAGTGGCGCGGGAGGGGCCTGGTTCAGGTGAGGGAGACATTCGTGGGGGGGTGTACGGGATGGAGCCTGAAGGTGATAGTGGGGGGGAAGAATGGCGAGGCGGAGAGTCTGGTAGTAGTGGTGGTGGTGGTGGTGACTCATCCCCCCCCTCGTGCTCTGGGTCAGGAGGGAAGAGGGAGCGTTTTGGGTCACGTGACCGCCCTTGTCTCGCACCACGTTGTGCCATTTCTCCATCACCAGGTTGTTCTATTTGTCCATCACCACGTTGTTGTTCGTCACTATGTTTATGACGACCATAGAACCTCCCCGGGGTATTTTTCTTGAGTGGGGAGATTATGCGAAGTGGGGGAGAAGGCAGGCGGGGTTGTGGGGGTACCTCCTCTTCACTCCCAGACTCGCCCCTTCTCTTCAATCCCTTTCGTTCTTCCCCAGGTACACGCACGTAATTTTGAGGGTCAGCAGGTTCATCTGCAACAACAACCTCTTCCCCACTTTCTGAGGATTCAGTAGGGTCTTGGGGAAGTGGGCGGCGGGGAGGTGCACTTGCCCCTTGCTGTCTTTGTGACGGCCTACGCCGCCTGACAGGAATCTGAGCAAGCTCTTCCTCTAGCTCTCTTATTTCGGCTTGGGAGGGGGCATACTCGTCTCCAGACTCGTCCAATGCCGAGTCAGTGTCACTATCAGGGCTGTCAGTGTCGTACAGTATATCCATGACCTCCTCTGTACTGCAGGGGCGGGTAAGGCGGGCACTATAACGTCGAGACATGGTGTTTCACTCGAGAGGGTGCGCGGTAAACTGACCATGAGGTGTGGGAAGGCGGGTGCCCTCTTCCGTCCCCGCGCGCGCACGCGTATGGACAAAACGTTTTGGAATTAGTCCGCCGGATCCCAAAGTAGTTCCCATATAAATCTAGAGCCATTCTGAGACTTACGACTGGAGCTATAAGGGTGACGCGTTAGGCGCGT
Source organism: Paralithodes platypus (assembly GCA_032716605.1). Taxonomy (NCBI): domain Eukaryota; kingdom Metazoa; phylum Arthropoda; class Malacostraca; order Decapoda; family Lithodidae; genus Paralithodes; species Paralithodes platypus. The sequence continues at coordinate 29,135,029 of CM064482.1, forward strand.
CTCTGGGGCTGTGCGTTACATACATAGCCGACGCATCAGACGCGTCGCTGGGGCTCCACGGGTTAAGTCTAAAAGAGTTATTCCGTGTATGCGTCTGAGGCACGGTCCATCTTTTGTTAGTACGATAATTGATTCAGGTGAAGGGTAACCTAGCGTGTTGGTAACAGGGTTACTAGAGGGTAAATTCAGAAGATGTAATTGAGGTAAATATTGTAAACCTAATTGTGAAGTAACTGGGTGACGGAACCCAATAGTGTGATTGAGATAAAGATTGTAAACCTAGATTGTGAAGTAACTGGGTGGCGGAACCCAATAGTGTGATTGAGGTAAAGATTGTAAACCTAGATTGTGAAGTAACTGGGTGGCGGAACCCAATAGTGTGATTGAGATGAAGATTGAAAACCTAAATTGTGAAGCAACTGGGTGGCGGAACCCATATTATACGTGAGAGAGACCTTGTAATCTCATTCGGTAATTTGAATGATGTTATGTCATTGTGGAGGTACTTGTGTAGTAACGACGGTTGTGTCAGAGGAATAAATATATTCTATGTATTGAGGAGATAGATTATATATGTTATAGCTTTGGGATTGGGAAAAGGCTCAGTAAACGTGCGAAAACCTAAAGAGTAGAGGAACGAATATAACTTTTGTTTTAGTTAGGCAAAGACCATATGGTTTATTAGGCCCTGGTCTCAATAAAAGACACAGCAGGGTTTTGACTTAATTATTTAGGATTAATCACTAATAACGGGTCGTAGGATCGAAGCCGACTTGAGTCAATACCTGAATAGCGGGGATTCAGTTAGGGAGTAACGGGAACTCTAGGGGTCCAATGTACAACCTAGCATGAATCGACGTAATATTCAATCTGAGTCTTGAACTCATCTCGGCCCGAGCCAAGAACCCATTATTAGGGTAGCTAGGAAGTCTGTTAAATAAAATATACGAACTTCTAAATGACTGTCGAAATATCCCCCGTATTAGTAGCATAACATATTTAGAATTAAATACTACAATATATATTTAATAAATACCTGGTAATAACTACAGGACGAATGTTACGATTGTGTGCTTAACAAATATTGCAATTTAGAAAACGACCATGATGTACATAATTATGTGTTATTGGTATATGAAGATTTACCTTGCATTTCTAATTGATTTTTCATAATTATATACGGTATATATATATATATATAATTATATACTGTATATATATATAATATATATATATATATATATATATATATATATATATATATATATATATATATAGGTTAAATCACAAATATGTGTGATCAAATTATGTAGTAAAACTCGCTAGGAAAATTGAAACAATGGAACACCAAGCGTTCGTCTATTCTCTCAAGACATCTTCAGGGTAATACAAGAAAATAGGGGAAGAGTGTGGCTTAAATACCCGTCCTAAATCATCTGTGAGTTGCTAACTAGCATGTAAATACAAAAAGTGTTGCCATCCTGCCTGTTGCCATATGTTTAGGAACATACTTATTTTACACACAAAATTAATGTCTTGCAAATTATATATACTGATACAGATATGGATATACATTGAAATATGCCTAACAATACAGTCTAATCTAATCATATATTCAATTTGCTACAAATCAATGAACTTAAGAAAATCAGTACAATGCAAAGCATAATATTTAGTATGAATGTATACATAATAGCCTATATGAAATTATAACACGATACACGCACAACACAGTGAACTAATAAAAATATATAATAGTAATGATACAATAATAGAACATATGAACATAACGATATGTTCATCTCTCTCTCTCTATCTCTCTTCCTTCTCCTCCATCCCACGCATCTCACACTCTCACTCCTCCTCCAAGCATGTTTCCCGACTCACTGAAGGTGTTATCCAGAATTCGAGAGTACTCTGCTCAATAGATGGCGCGCACCAACTGTATAAGCCACTGTGAGAAGTCTTAGTACAAGTAGGCAGTTCTACATCACTTGAACATTTAATCATGAATGCATTGTTGTATCTATTACACAACTAGACAAATCTTACTAACTTCAGGAAGTAAGTGGATTATTTTCGTAATACAATTCACAACAAATAAATAGTTGAAATTGTTTTTTCTATAATTCGATTTGTTATGAGTAACTAAATAGATCATTCTAATATAAGTTGTTACTGTTGTTACTTCTATGTAGCTTTACATACATTGCATAATTATTGGCATGTTTATATTTCATGCAAAGAACTTCGCAAACCTATCATATTCACTGATGTAAAATGTATGTCAACAGTAAAACTCGTCACACATAGCTAACTGCAGAATTTGTGTGGCATTAACTTTAGTAATGTGTTAAGTTCACATAATTCTATAACTTCGTTATCCATTAGTGTCTGTCCTATCATTAACCCATTCAGTACCGGTGACGTCATTTGTATAATATCTGGCAACTATTATACGATATTATTCAGCTTTAGAAAGACGTCTACCCATGAAATCCATTTCGCTACCATACATATTTCCTATACTTCATAAAATCTTCTATATGTAGCTAAATTCAAATATAAAAGATGTCACTGGTAGTGAAAGGGTTGAAATTGGCGCAGTGAGTAAACAAATATTATCTCCCTCCCTACTTCCCTTCCTCTTGTACACTTTATCGTTTTTTCCCTTTTACCTCTTTTACTTCCATCCCTTCCTCCACCTATTATCCCCCCTTCTCTCTCTCTCTCTCTCTCTCTCTTGCTTATTCTACTTCCAACCTCATTATCTCCTAAATTCTCCACTTTTCACAACTCTGAATTTTGACTTGGAGTCTCTTTTTACGTCTCGTTCTATATACCGGTATCTATCTAACTTTTTATCTATCTGTGTATCTATCTATCTATCTATCTATCTATCTATATGTGTGTTTATCTATCTATGTATTTATCTCTATCTAAGTATTTGTCTCTCTCTCTCTCTCTATATATATATATATATATATATATTCTCTTTTAAACAGACGAGGTTAAAGGCAATAGCAGTTTCAGCATTCAGGATTTTATTGTTATAGCTTTCAATAGTTCTAACAATTTTCCTCTGGGGTTCAGAGATGAGGTACAACAGGTTAGCAAAATTCATGGTGGATCCAACGTTTCACAAGTAAACATCTTGCATCTTCAGGGAAGGAGAGGTAATGATTAGAATAGGGACAAAGCATCATATTTATACAAAATTCGTGGATCAAGAATAGGGAGGTGGGCGGAGCTACTGGGTGTGTGGTGGCTGTTCATTGGTGGAAAGGCAGTCTATTCGCGAGACGGGCACTAAATCTTATCGGTGGTTGGTTGTTGGCTGTGGGTGGCTGTGATTGGTTGGTGTTGTCAGTTGTGTGCTGAGCGCGGAAGCGTACAGGAGGGGGGCACAGGGCGAGAGGAAGGAGGGCAGTAGGCCCTGTAGCGCTTGCGTGAAGGAAGAATTTGAAGGTCTTGTGTTTGGTTGTTGATGCTGGGGTTGAGTGTTTGGATGTATAGAGCTTCTAAAATAGCTAGTCTTCTGGGGTCTGATTCTTTGTCGAGTATGGTGGTTTGTTTGTCTAGGTCGACGCGAGTTAGGGCAAGATGGTGGGGGGCTTGATAGTGATCTTTTATAGCGCCAGATTGAAGGTGGAGGGTTAGTCGACGGGAAAGGCGAGTCTGTGTCATTCCAACCTCCTTGTCTCCCTCCACGACCACGGCTTCAAAACTACAGTGTACACCAAACCTACTAACAATGGCCAATGTCTTAATGGGGAAAGTGAATGCCCTAAACGATACCATCAGTCCACCATCGCCGCCTATGTCAGGAGAGCCCTCACCCATTGCACCACCTGGAATGACACACACAATGAACTGGAAAGGCTCACCCAGGTCCTAGTCAACAATGGGTATTCCAACACTGACGTCACCAATGCCATCAACCACCACCTAGAAAAATGGTACAAACAAGACCTCCCTAGCACCAACCCGGCCAAAAACATTAAATTTTTCTACAGAAACTACATGTCTTCCGACCACACAACAGACGAATCCATTATGAAAGAAATCATTCACAAAAACGTCCTCCCCACCAACCCTGACAATAAAATAAAACTCATTATTTACTACAAATCTCCTAAGACCTCCAACCTTGTCCTCCGTAACCGCCCCATTTCCACCAACCAACCGACAGACGATCATGTGATATACCAGCATATTTGCACCTCCGGGGACTGTGGACCCCTATCCTATGTTGGAATGACACAGACTCGCCTTTCCCGTCGACTAACCCTCCACCTTCAATCTGGCGCTATAAAAGATCACTATCAAGCCCCCCACCATCTTGCCCTAACTCGCGCCGACCTAGACAAACAAACCACCATACTCGAACAAAGAATCAGACCCCAGAAGACTAGCTATTTTAGAAGCTCTATACATCCAAACACTCAACCCCAGCATCAACAACCAAACACAAGACCTTCAAATTCTTCCTTCAGGCAAGCGCTACAGGCATACTGCCCCCCTTCCTCTCGCCCTGTGCCCCCCTCCTGTACGCTTCCGCGCTCAGCACACAACTGACAACACCAACCAATCACAGCCACCCACAGCCAACAACCAACCACCGATAAGATTTAGTGCCCGTCTCGCGAATAGACTGCCTTCCACCAATGAACAGCCACCACACACCCAGTAGCTCCGCCCACCTCCCAATTCTTGATCCACGAATTTTGTATAAATATGATGCTTTGTCCCTATTCTAATCATACCTCTCCTTCCCTGAAGATGCAAGATGTTTACTTGTGAAACGTTGGATCCACCATGAATTTGCTAACCTGTTGTACCTCATCTCGGAAACCACCAGAGGAAAATTGTTAGAACTATTGAAAGCTATAACAATAAAATCCTGAATGCTGAAACTGCTATTGCCTTTAACCTCGTCTGTTTAAAAGAGAATCTATTACCTGGCTATACTAACATATATATATATATATATATATATATATATATAGGCCTATATATGTATATTGTTTTTTTCCTATGTGAGTGAGGGAGACAAAAGGCAGAAATGCCTGTGACGAGTGCCTTCTCCAGAGTAGAAAGAGCAACGGGGTCAAAATCAAGGGACGTTCGAGCCAAAATGCCTGGACACACAGACTTTTAAGCAATTTACGTCATAGGATAAGGGAAAGACTAATTCTGGGAGAGAGTTCCAGAGCTCAGCTGTTGAATAGAAGAAAGATTGAGATTAACGTTTGCCTCTTGGGTTGGAGAGTTGCACAGAGTAGGGTTGGGACTGTGTTACAAGACGGGTGCTACGTGATCTACGAAGAGGGGGTGGTATACACTGAGAGAGCTTTAAGGAACACTGATTATTGTAATAGTGGTAGAATAGTGAGAGAGATGCAACATTGCGGCGAAGAGAGAGAAACTGCAGAGAATTGGTGAGTGGAGTTAATGAGACAGAATTCTTTCTTTTTTACTTTGTCTAGAAGTGTGGTGCGAGAAGATCCTCTTCACACGTGTGAACAATACTCAATACATGGACACACTGTGCCCCTGTACAGGGCAAGAAGCTGCGCAAGGGTAAAGAACCTCTGGAGGCGGTTAAACACACTCAGCTTCTGGGAAGCTGTTTTAGCAAGAGTGGTAGTATGATTTTTCCAAGAGAGATCAGAATAAAAAGTGACACCTTATTTTTTTAGAGAAGATGAAGGGTTATTTCGTATGTTGTTGAATATAGTTAGAATAAGACTTCAGAGGCTATCAGCCCTATTGGATTATTAAGCCAGCCCACTGTAGGTCAATAAAAACGTCAGGACTGGATCCTCTGCGAAAACTCCAGTCCCTTGATTGTTGTTGAAGAGTAAGTCATAGTTTTTTGGAAGGGGGCGACGAGTAGACAGATAGAGAAATTGAGTTTTAGAAGCATTGAAAGTAACAAGGTTTTCTCTGCCCTACTGTAATTAGAGATAGTACAGAGATCAGAAGATAGGTGCTTTATGGCCTCCATACGTGAGTTTTGGAGATCCTACTGTGAATGATGATGTGGAAGGCTGGTTGAATAGTGTAATATAGTCGTCAGCATAGTAGTGAATGGGGCTGGAGGTGCAATTGAGGAAAATATTCAAGGGCACTAGTGCGACGTTATGGGAAACAATTTATTAGGGAACATAGGCAACAATAGATTCGCCATATTTTTCTCCATATAATCTGCATGGAGGATTTTAGTTATCAACAAATTGAAAAATACCCACTTCACAGACAAATACACCAAAAAATCTAAGTCAAAGCGGGGGTGTGGGGGTGGCAGCCCCCACCTATAATACCAGGGTAGGTTAGGTAAGGTTGTTAGGTTAGGCTAATGTCCTTTCAAAGGGGTATAGGCTAGTAAACACTAGGATAGCCTATACCCGGTCAGAGGTAAGAAGAAGAAGAAGAAGAGTCCTGCAGTAGTCTCCTTGAATGCTACCCAATTGAGAAGGTCGTTAATGAATAATAGGAAGAGAATTGGAGATAGGACAGACCCTGAGGAACACCGGAGTTGGTTGGTTGAGGAAGTGAACAGTGGCCGTCCACAACTGCAGCTATGGAATGGATGGAAAGGAAATTAGAATTAAAGACACAGATGGAGGGATAGAAACCGAAGGAGGATAGTTTGGAAAAGAGGGATTTGTGCCAGACTCTATCAAAGGCCTTCGATATGTCTAGTGCAACAGAAAACGTCTCACCGAAGTCCCGAATGGAGAATGACCAAGAATTAGTAAGAATAGAAAGAAGATCACCAGTAGAGCGACCAAGGAAGCCATACTGGCGGGCCGAGAGTAGGCCATCTGAAGATAAATGCTTAAGAAATGTTGAGGTAAGAATAGTTTTAAAAAATGTAGAGATTTAAGAAATGAGAGCAATTGTACGATAGTTGGAGGGTTGACAGCGGTCACCCTTCTTTGGGACAGGTTGAATGAGAGCCAACTTCCAGCAAGAAGGGAAGACGTTAGAGGAGAGACAGAGACGAAAGAGTTGCCTAGGCAGGGAGTCAGCACGGAAGCACAGTTTTTTAGTACAACAGGAAGAACACCATCCGGTCCATATGCCTTCTTAGTATTAAGCCCAGAGAGGGTGGAAAGTACATCCTTAGAAGAGATTATGTTGTTAGGCATAAGTAGGAGAGAGGTGGGTGGAGAGGGAGGAATAACACCAGAATCATTTAACGTGGAGTTATTAGCGAATGTGTTAGCGAAGAGTTTTGCTTTGTCAGAGGAAGAAGTGATGGTAGTGCCGTCAGAGTGGGAAAGAGGAGGGAAAGAAGAAGAATACTTGTTGTAGAGTTTTTTAGCTAGATACCAGAAGGCTTGGGAAAAGCTAGAGTTGGATAGTTCAGTGCATTTATTAGGAGACCTAGGACCCTATCACCAAAACGAAGCGAAAACTCTTTAAGTCCCCCCTCGCCACCAGGAAAGTCACGGATATATATATATCCAGTAGTGCATCTCTAAATGTTAGAGTCCCTTCCTTACATTCAAAGTATTTCGCCCTTCAGGAATACACAACAACTGCACTGTCCTTGTTATCCCGTATTGAATATTCTAAGTTTATGATTAAAGACTCTGGTATCAACGTAGATAGAGATATTGAATAATAGGAAACTAACTCTGAAATATACAACACCCATCGCGCACACTTTATATTTAGTGACTCCATAAAGATAAATAATTATTGTTTTTTGTGAATATAAGAGATACTATTGTTGAGCGACTAAAGATAACGTGCGTTAATATCAATGTAGGCTGGCACAATTCATGAAAACTAGTGAACTAAGTACTCACATTCGCCATTTCAAATTGTATGAATCCAATGTATTAACATCAGTATGTACCTAAATGAAGTTTGATTCAGTCCAAGAACTAACATACAGATTTAATTCAATAAATACATTTACAACTGATAGTAGTGTATCGCGAATTTCATATCCAAACATGTAAGCTCTTGCTAATACAGCTTCCCAAAAGTTAGGTGTGCTCAACAGTCTCCGTAGGTTCTTGACTTGTGTTATTATTGTATTTATATATAGACTTCGTAGTCTCTCCCAGTTGGGAGAACTCACAAGTACCAGTTTTGCCTAAACATGATGTCACAAATCGAGGGTACTGTAAGAGAAGGACCCTGGCCTGCCTAACGGTAACGATATATCCTCTCTATAACCCTCAGTATCCCCAACCGTGAACAGACAGTACTATGCATAGAACTACCGAGTCCAGGTTCTCTGGGACCAAAAGTGGGGTAGGATTCCCGCTATACTTCCAGGCCACTGTATTTTACTCATCAGGCCAACTGGACAGAGATACTACTCTGCCCTAACGAGGATAAATTCAGATCATAAACCCAAAGAACAGACACTCTGGTCACAGATTCCTACCTACTAAACTATCAACAGTGCCATGCTATGATCAAGAAGGGTGCAGTGACTGTACTAGGGAAAACCACCCTGTAACTGTTACATCTATAAGAGGCCACCACCCATTGTTGCGACACAGCTCCGAGCGATTGAAATATGGAAACAAAAGCTAAGGTTGGATCACAATGGTAGAGGACCCCCTCGGCCACTGGACCAACAAAAACATCACTAGAAGAAAATGAAGGTAAAGGCATATACAAGTAGGACACCGCAACCAGGCAAAGTCCACATGTATATACCAATACGAATAATAATGGTATTTCCTAATTGAATTCTCACAATCAAATCCCCCATCACTAGTTCACTATAGTGGTCTAACACTGGCGGACCCTCACAACAATAGTCTGGTTGGGGCTACGGCATCAATAAAGATGGTAAGAGTTTATCACCAACCAGTGGCGGGCCCCATCGATGATTATTAGTGTGTTATCACTTTCATGAACGATACTTTGTTGGTGTATAATGTACTTACCGTCGCAAATTCGCTATAAATGAAATACGAGAAACTGTAAGAAATACCTCCCTGTCGATGACCGCGGGGCAATAGTACACAATGGCCGTCGTTCGGGAGCTCTTACCCTCAATCTTTCAGCCGAACGTCACTACACCTAGCGGTATTTTTTGGAATCATGAACCATAGCATGAACCAATCACAGCCTTCCATCAAATTATCAACCAATCACACAGTCTTTCAGTCGTCACGTCACGCCCCTCGCCGGCCCGGGCGCTGGGCGGGCTCAGTTTGAAGATGGAACCCTAACATGGAGGTATGTGCTAAGAGTTGTTCAGGTAATTTGTTGTACTTTGGTATTTTTATTTACCGGATCAGTCTGAAGAGTTTTTTTTCTTTGATATACAGTGTTGTTTAATACCAAGGACTGTCGCATTTTACTATTTTCCCATTAGCCTATCCATCAATCTTAAGACACGCCTCCCCCCCCCCCCCCCCCCCGATAGTGGGGAGGGCTATGAAGATCAGGGAAATTGCGGGGTAAAAGCCGTAAATAAAGGGGTAATATTGGAAGAACTCTGAAAATACAATATTGAAAAGTAACAAAACCTGAAAATAGAAAAACCCGAGCCAAGTTTTGACCAAACTTGGCTCGGGTTTTTCAATTTTTCAGAGTCCAAAATCACAGTAGGCCTAACCTCATTTCGAAAGTTGGCTCGTTTGGAAAATTTTTATTTTAATACCACGAATTTTCCGAGTGTTTTTTATAAACAAAATTGGTCATTTGCATCAATATAGAGTGTTTGTAATTAATTAAAAATCTCGGGAAAACCTATTTTCCCCATTAGGCCTATCGATCGATGTTGAGACACGCTCGCTCCCCGATAGTGATTTGAAAAGACATTAGCCTAACCTAACAACCTTACCTAACCTAACCTAGTATTATGGGTGGGGGCTGCCGCCCCGACACCCCCGCTCGTTGAGTACTAATCCCTTAAAAAAAAAAAAAAAAATTGGCTGTCGATTATACGAAGGTGAAAGAAAAGTCGATGAAGTCTATGGTGTTTACTCTGCAATCTTCAGCTTGATTGTACATTGATAACGGGAAAGTACCGTATTGACAACCTTGTTACGGAAATTAAATTTGTGTACAATACTTTCATATTAGGTTTTTCCGAGGGTTTAACACATTTTCATATGATCTTTAGAGCTATCGATGACTGAAAGTACCGTATTGACAACCTCGTTACGAAAAATAAATTTGAGTACCATACTTTTTTATTAGGTTTTGCCGAGGGTTAAAACAAATTTTCTTATGATCTTTAGAGCATATAGATTAATTATTTATCTTCAAATATATCAACAAAATTCGTGGTATTGAAATAACATTAAACCGCTCGTTTTTCTTTGGCAAACGTTGGCTCGGATTTAAGGGCTTTAGCGGGTTAGGTTAGGTTAGGCTAGGCTAATGTTAACCCCATAATACTAGGTTAGGTTAGGTTAGGTTATTTGGTTAGGTTAATGACAAAACTTGGCTCGGATTTCATGGATTTAGCGGGGGTGTGGGGGCAGCAGCCCCCACCCATTATACTAGGTTAGGTTAGGTTAGGTTAGGCTAATGTTAACCACATTCTTACTGGCTTTATCCACGTTGAAAAACAAAAAAACCCGAGCCAACTTTCGAAATGAGGTTACTGTGATTTTGGACTCTGAAAAATCGAAAAACCCGAGCCAAGTTTGGTCAAAACTTGGCTCGGGTATTTCCATTTTCAGGTTTTGTTACTTTTCAATAGTGTATTTTCAGAGTTCTTCCAATGTTACCCCTATATTTACGGCTTTTACCCCGCAATTTCCCTGATCTTCATAGCCCTCCCCACTATCGGGGGCCGTGTTTTAAGATTGATGGATAATGGGAAAATAGTAAAATGCGACAGTCCTTGGTATTAAACAACACTGTGTATCAAAGAAAAAACAAAAAACAACACAACATAACCTGAAAAACTCGTCACTGGTTGGTGATAAACATTTACCATAATGATGGTGAATAGTAAGTGCCGGCACGTAACCGGGCTCTCTCTCTGAACTTCTTCTTTTCCATTGCTTCTCACCTTTATTCAATTACTTGTCCCCTTGGGTTCTGCATACGGTTTCCATAGCCGGCCCATTGTATTGTATGCGCCGTCCTCTGAGATATTTATATGTACTTAGAATAGGTTTTGAGGGTTCTTAGTTAGTATAGGTTAAAGAACTCGGTGTGTCTCCATTATTGATTTAGTGTTTCTGCTCTTTTATTTAATGCTAGACTGGGATAAGGTAACTGTAATTGTTGTCCCCGATGTGTGTATGGTTTGCTTATACCTACACGACTTCGACCAGTCCTGTGGTAGCCTGTGTTGTCTTTTCGCTTGCTTCCTTTACGAGAACAGCATTGTGTTGACTGAGGGTTTTGGCCTGTTCCAGTTCCACACTTTGCTGCCTCTTTGCTTATCTTTTGAGGGTCGCCAGGATAGAACCAGATACTTGTGATCTGGATCTATCAAGAGAGCACCCCAGTCAATTAACGTAACTTAAAGGATGCAGTCTTAACCTGACCAGCGCAAAATAGGGTAGTTATTTGTGCATTTCTAGCCTTGGATTCTGACAGAATTCGTTATATTTACAATATAGAGCATTATTTGTTTTCGGTATGCTTTTATTTTACATATATGATGTATATATGAACCTTCAAGAGTGCTAAAATAAGTGGGAAAAGCATTTGGGTGGTGAAAAACGAAGATATTGGCCACCCGGTCATAATCTCAGGCGAGAGAGCCACAGGCAACCCTCCTCTCTCGCTGTCTGTGAGGTAACTGAGACGAGCGGGGCGGTGTGGGCCGGTGTCTGGGTGTTGCATAACGATCTTTTCTGCAACCCACTTGTGCTACATTATCGCGGGAGAGAAAAATACGATAAATGATGATAATAAGAGGAAAATAGGTGATAATTGAGGAGGGGAGGGAGGGGAGAATAAGGTGGGGATGGAGGGGAGGGGACTGCGTGAGATTTACATGGATGAGTACTGGAGGGGCATTATCCCACCTAGAGACAAATTCCTTTGTTTTGATAGGCCCTTTTTTTTTATGGAAGGCTTTTTTTATGGTCTTGCTTCCGTGAGGCCTATCGCGTTCCCTATAGGAAGCCTTCCGTGAGGCCTATCGCGCTTGCCGGGTTAAGGACATCGCTAGGCTACGAGCCTGTCTTGCTCAACCACAGTTCCTTACCTAGAGTATTCCAGCTAGACATTATTAATCAAGTAGACACTTATTAGTATTTAATATAAGCTCTTTGATATGTACGCATTATTATTCACAGCATTTATTAGTCTAGGTTGTTGTGAGTTGCACAACCATAGCAGACTGTTTCGTTGATGAGGAAGTACTTCTTTTAGTGTCGAGCATTTCTACCGTTGGTTGCGCATTTATAGTATTCTTGTGTCAGTTAACATTATATGTCCAATCTGTTAGTGTATTCAGTCTACATGTTTGGTGTCCTGCCTCCTGCCTTTATATAATTTAAGATACGAGCATCTTATGAGCATCAGACTTTCTTCAGAAGTTTCCAGGTCTATGCTGTAGGACTATACTTCACTTTCTTTCAGATAGGAGTGAAGAGTTTATTGTTGTTTAGAGTAACTATATTGAAGCATCATTTTATTGTATTAAATCTTGCAGTGATTTAATTGATCTTTCCATAGCATCACTTTTATGCATTTTAACGTAACTTGCATCTTGTTTGTTATTAGGCTATACCAGTGTGGGTTAGCCTGAAGTAGAGTACATTTATGCCCAGTTAAGGATACCCCGTTATCGCAGATTAACTCTGGAGGGTATAGGTGTTTTTGTTCGCCGGCATATACATTCGAGGGTTTGGATCTAGCGTACCGTTGTTGCATAGTGCCCTATTACTAGTCCAATCATTAAGTGCCCTTGTTTTATTCATAGCCCCGGTCGTAACACCCTCTTCCTATGACTTAAATTGCTTCAAACTCCGTGTGTCCAGGCATTTTAGCTCGAACGTCCCTTGATTTTGGCCCTGTCACTCATTCAACTCTGGGGGAGGCACTCGCTGCGGGCAGTTCTGCCTTTGGCCTCCCTCACTCACATAGAAGAAAAAAGAAAAACAAATCACCATTTTCTATACATAAATGTTTAATACACAAATTATACTGTGTACAGTCGCGCTAATAAGTGATTTCTCGGCACCTAATATATTTTGATCCATAATTGGTTTCAACAATATCTAAACTTAATGTTTTCATTTCGAGGGGGATATAAAAACCTATTCCTACACTTACCCACCCCATTCAACATCTGAGAGACATTAATACAGCACAGAGTGAGTCAAACGTAAGGACAGCTGAAACATGACTCATTAGCGCCACTGTACATAGAACAATAGACGAACATAACTATGCGAAAACGTGAAGTAGAAATATAGATCGGTACACTATGTTACAACATGGAAAATCTTTGACAAAAAGGAAATTGTGAAGAACTTTTTTTAACCGAGAAAAAATACATGCCAAGGGGGGAAAGTTTGAGACACAGAGAGAGAGAGAGAGAGAGAGAGAGAGAGAGAGAGAGAGAGAGAGAAAGAGAGAGAGAGAGAGAGAGAGAGAGTGTGTGTGGGGGGGGGGAGTTGGAAACATCAGTCGAGTTACAATATTATACGTAGACATTTTAGGTCGATTAGGTCACCCCCCTTAATATATACCAAATTACATCCATAAAACCACCTAAATACCTGCATATACATAAATAGAAACTAGTGAGGGCCTTGGATTTTATGAGTGGTTGTGCTTATCAAATAGTGTAAAGGTGGGTTTGAACGGACAATTGTAAATGTATTAATATAATACAGGTAGCGCCAGCGAACTTGACAATAATTGTGACCCCTTAAATTCTTATATCTCGAAATGAATGAAAGCAATATTATTGGCCTGACGTTTCTATCATTTAGAAGGAGTCCAACAGGAAATAGGTGTGGATATTAACAGCCAGTTTTCTCGAGGTCCTTTTGAGTTAGATAGAGGTCAGGGATCAAGATTATTGTCAAGTTCGTTGGTGCTACCTAATAATTGGGTCACCTATAATAATCCACGTTATATTAAGTTGCCGGTACCAGTTTGCCTAGGCAAACTCCTTTGTCTCTGTCTCTCCTCTAACGTCTTCCCTTCTTGCTGGAAGTTTGCTCTCATTCAACCTGTCCCGAAGAAGGGTGACCGCTCTCAATCCTCCAACTATCGTCCAATTGCTCTCATCTCTTGTATCTCTAAAGTTATTTAAACTATTCTTGCTTCCAAATTTCTTAAGCATTTCTCTTCTCATAATCTACTCTTAGATCGCCAGTATGGTTTTCTTAAAGGTCGCTCTACTTTGTCGAGACCTTTTCTATTGCACTAGACATATCGAAGGCCTTCGATTGAGTCTGGCACACATCTTTAATTTCTAAACTACCCTCCATCTATGCCTTTGTCTCTAATTTCCTTTCCGGCCGTTCCATAGCTGCGGTTGTGGACGGTCATCGCTCACTTCCTCATCCTATCAACTTCAGTGTTCCTCACGGCTCTGTCCTATCTCCCATTCACTTTCTAATTTTCATAAATGATCTTCTCAACTGTACCTCCAGTCCCATCCATTCATACGCAGATGACTCTACCTTACACTACGCAATTGGTTTTCCTGAACGCCCCACCCAGCAATCCCTCAAAGACAAACGTAGTGAAACCATGCAACATTTATCTTCTGATCTAACTACTATTTCCAATTGGGGCAGAGAAAACCTTGTTGCCTTTAATGCTCCCAAATCCCAATTTCTTCATCTTACTACCGGTTCAGAACTTCCAGAGGACTATCCCTTACAATTCAACAATACAAAAATCAATCCTTCATCTCTCAATATTCTCGGTGTCTCTTTTTCTTCTGCTCTCACTTGGAAGAACCATATTACCAGTCTTGCTAAGGCAGCCTCCCAGAAGCTTGGTATGCTAAACTGCCTCAAGGGGTTCTCTACCCCTGCATAGCTTCTTGCTCTGTACAGGGGCACAGTGCATCCTTGTATTGAGTATTGATCACATGTGTGGGAATGATCCTCTCACACCGCACTCCTGGACAAAGTAGAAAGGAAAGCCTTTCGAATCATTAACTCCCGCCCACTCACCAACTCTCTGCAATCTCTCTCTCTTCGCTGCAATGTTGCATCTCTCTCGCTATTCTCTCGCTACTATAATAATATTTCTACTTTGTTAGATAAGGCTAGGAGGAAGGGAGGGATCCCTGTGGTAAAATTGTGTCCTACCCAGAACAGGAGTTCCCAAGGAATGGACATCCAGGGCGATTGGTGTCAATTGCCGGTTGGATAAATATTGCAAGGAAAAAGCAATACCATTCATTGATAACTGGGATCATTTTAATGGGAAAGATAGAATGTACGCAAGGGATGGGGTTCATCTTTCACGAATAGGGGTTTCCACATTAGCTAGTTCTTTAGATGGGGTGGTTGCTGGGTTTTGAACAGAAATACAGAGTGTAAAAGAAAGATTAAATGGAAAATGTTTAGCGTCAGGCGCAAGCAATAAGGATATTCAGTCGCATGCTAAAAATTATGACTATATTACTAATGATGGTAGTGATGGTGCTACGGAAGATGGATATTTAGTTAGAAATAAAGATAAATTAGGTATAAATAAAAGAAGACAAAGTACATTACATAAGAACATAAGAACATAAGAAAATGGGAGTCTGCAAAAAGCCGATCGGCCCATACAAGGCAGATCCCTGTCACACCCAACCCCAATTACAAGGCCCAATTATAGACCCATCTCACTAATACCTTGAGTACTGACCCCACCAAAACGGTCAGAGATTAACACAAAATTACGGGGGTCTGCTGAGCGCCGATTGGCCCACACCTGTTAGATCCCCCTCACCCCCAACCCATCTCGTCCATATGCCTATCTAATTTTATCTTAAAGCTCCCTATCGTTCTTGATCCCACTATATCACTTGGTAGCCTATTCCACCCATCTACAACTCTGTTACCAAACCAATATTTGCCTATATCTTTTCTGAAACGAAATTAATCTAATTTGAAACCATTTGTACGAGTTATTTCGCTATCACTGAGCTTTAGTACATTTTTCATGTCTCCTTTATTTATTCCACTAACCCACTTGAATACCTCTATCATGTCACCTCTAACTCTGCGTCTCTCTAACGAATGTAAGCCTAATTTCTTCAACCTTTCTTCATACGGAAGATTTCTAATATTATGGATTATTTTTGTCATTCTACGTTGTACTCTCTCCAATGAATCTATGTCCATTCTGTAATAAGGACACCAAAATTGAACAGCATAATCCATATGGGGTCTCACTAATGACTAGTAAAGTTTTAAGATAACATCAGCAGTTCTGTTACTCACACTCCTAGATATGAACCCGAGAATCCTGTTTGCCTTGTTTCGAACGCTTATACATTGTTTTCTAGGCTTCAAATCATTGCTAACAAACACACCTAGATCTTTCTCACAGTCTGAGTTTTCTAATTCCATGTTAGCTAGTTTATATTTAAAATTTGTATGCATCTTCCCTATCTTTAATACCTTGTATTTGTCAATGTTAAATTTGATCTGCCATTTTACAGACCATTCGTGTAAGGTATCTAGATCCCTTTGCAGATACTCTATATCTCTAACTGAATCAATTTTTCTCCCCATTTTGGTATCGTCTGCAAATTTACTTATCCTACTAGTTATACCTAAATCAAGGTCATTTATGTATATAATAAACAACAGAGGACCTAATACAGATCCCTGGGGGACACCAGTCTTGACTGATCCCCATTCTGACTTAATACCATTTATGCTGACTCTCTGCTTCCTACCAATTAGCCATGACCCAATCCATCCTAACAACGCCCCATCTATTCCATGTGCCTCAACCTTTCTCATCAATCTCTCATGAGGGACTCTGTCGAAAGCTTTACTGAAATCTAAATATATAATATCATATGACTTGTCATTATCTACTGCTTCATATACCTCTGAGAAAAAACTAAGCAAATTAGTAAGGCAAGAACGTCCCTGAGTGAATCCATTCTGAGAAGAATTTATTAAGTTAAATGTGTCTAAGTGGTTTCTCATTTTCCTAGCAATAATTGACTCTAGTAGCTTTCCTATGATTGAAGTGAGACTAATGGGACGGTAATTGGATGCTATTGATTTATCACCTTTTTTGAAAATCGGAACTACATTTGCAAGCTTCCAAGCTTCTAATGAATTGTTAAAAAGAAATGCTAATGGCTAACTTAACTCATCTCTGCATTCTTTTAATACTCTAGCATATACCTCATCGGGACCAGGCGATTTCTGAGGTTTCAGTCTGTCAATTTCCTTAAGCACATCATTTCTACTTATAGTAACCGTACTTAACCTATTTTCTATACTATCGCTATATACCTTACGGACTTCTGGAATCTGTGCCAAATTTTCATTAGTGAAAACGGATAGAAACTGACTATTTAATGTACTGCATATTTCTAAATAATGTTCTGTCATTTCTCCTATCGAAGTTTTAAGGGGGCCTATTTTATCTCTAACTTTAGATTTATATAGCTGGTAAAAAGCCTTAGGGTTATTTTTTGAGTCATTGGCTATCCTGATTTCATAATTTCTTTTGTCTGTCCTTATACCTTATTTAACCTCTCTTGATAGATTCTGATAGTAAGCAAGTAGGTGAATTTCGCCTTTCTTAATTTTTCGATATATTCCTCTCTTTTTTCCTAGAAGGTCTAATAGTCTATTATTCATCCATTTGGGTTGGTTCTGTATTGATCTAAATTTTCTTTTGGGGATATATTTATTTTGCGCATTGTGGAGTGAAGAAATAAAATGATTATATGTAGCTGTCAAATTATCCTGAGTTAAGACAGGTATCTGAGAGAGAGTATGTTCATTAGGGCACCTGGGTCCACTTAATAGTTTAACCATAGGATCGACTCTTAAGGCTCTTCTTAATCCACCATAATTGGCTTTTCTGAAATCTGGGATAAGTGTCGTATTTTCTTTAGCCTTTCCTGTCCATTGTATGTTAAAATAAATTGATTTATGATAACTATTTCCTAGTTGGTCTCCTATCTCTACATTATTTATCATTTGTTCATTATTACTGAGAACTAAATCGAGGATATTATTACCTCTAGTAGGCGAGTCTATGAATTGAAATAAAAAACTATCCTGTACCGCCTCAATAAACTCTTTTGAATCTGAGTCGCCGATTTGATGCTGCCAATCAATATTCGGAAAATTAAAATCCCCCATAATACACACATTGTTAAACCTTGATGCTATTTTCACTTCCTGCCATAAAGCTGTACCTTCGTTTCTACTCATATTTGGTGGTCTATAAATAACTCCAATAATTATGGTCTCACTACCTTCGCTAACCTCTACCCAAACACTTTCGTTATCAGTATTTAGTCTAATACCTAATTTGATACATCTTTTTAAAGAACTCCTGACAAACACTGCTATTCCGCCGCCCCTCCTACTTGTTCGGTCGCGTTTAAATAAACTATATCCTGGTATATGGAATTCTGCTAAAAAACAATCTTGATTCTGTATTAATCCATGTTTCAGTCAGTGCTATAATGTCTATATTTTCGTTGCTAACAAGTGCTCTAAGTTCATCCATTTTGTTACAAAAACTCCTACAATTTGTATAATATAATCGCAATGAATTTATTTTACTGGTATCGGATTTACCTTTATTTCTAACTGAATTCCCATCTTCTGTTACACCTTCAATATTTGTACTAGCAGTACAATTAAAATCCTGTGACTGATATTTTCTATTCCTATCTGATGTACCAGTACGGCAATTTACCCTATCTAGACAATTATTCTTACTCATATTCTCAGGCTTTATTTTCAGCGAAACCCCGCGACAATCCTATCTATTGACCTAGCTAAATTTGCCACCCCTAGCCGAGAAAGATGAACCCCGTCCTGTGCGTACAACTGATTTTTACCATAGAAACGGGTCCAGTTATCAAGGAATGGTATTGCATTTGCATTGCAGTATTTTACATTGAGAGTATATTACACAAAATGTAGGAGTCTATGTAACAAAATGAACGAACTTAGAGCACTTGTTAGCAAAGAAAATATAGATATTATAGCGCTAATTGAAACGTGGATTAATACAGAATCCAGGCATTTTTTTAGCAGAATTTGATATACCGGGATATAGTTTGTTTAAATATGACCGAACAAGTAGGAGGGGCGGCGGTATAGCAGTGTTTGTCAGGAGTACATTAAACAGCTGTATTAACACCTTACGAGCGGCCTATGCGGTTTATTTATGTGTACCGCACAGCGGGGTGTTTTTAGCCAAAATAGGGCTGTTTACGTGATCATTTTCATGCCTAAATAAGACCCAGAACGTAAAACAAGTACCTATACCTGAAAGGGCATAAACAGAGCTTTCGAATGACACCATAACGATCCTTGTATGATGGATAGTTTTCTTGCAATAACCGTGCAACTCGAGTGCAAAAAGCAGGTAATTCGGTACTTTCAGTACATAATTGAGTATGTAGCGAGTGAGAGAGGGAGGAGGGAGCTGAGATTTGTGTCAGTAGGTTCGCCGCGGTGGTCTGGAGCAGTCATACGCTCGCTAGTCTCCTGCCACCACTTGTCTCTCTCTCTCAGCCACATTACGTGCTGAAATTGCCACTCGAGTTATGTCGAGCGCCGCCACATAGTCCAGCTTTATTTAACTCGACTTATGTTGCTCGCCGCTAAATAAGGGTTAAAACAGGTATTAGACTAAATAATGATAATGAAAGTGTTTGGGTAGAGGTTAACCCGGGAATTGAGGGGAGACTCTTAAGAGTTCCCCCGGCGGACTGCGGGGAGACTCTTAAGAGTCAGAGAAAAAAAAAATCAACTTCTGACATCGAAAAAAAAAAATATATATTTTTATTTTTTTATTTTTTTATTTTTTGTTTGGCCCCTGGGCCATTCAAAACCTCAGTCCTCTACCTCCCCTCCTTCCCCACTTTCCTCCTCTCCTTCAGTTATCACCTATTTTCCCTGTTATTCCCTTATTCTGAGGTATATTTTTGTGCTAACATTAGAAATCCGGTTGCAGGGTGTGGTCATCACTGATAGCAAGCGAATGCAAGAGAGAGAGAGAGAGTATCGATCGACCGTGTCTCAGTGGCCTTGGGGGAAATTGGCGGGAAAGCAGCTTGCCTCACCCATACATTATACAACTCGCGGGCTATATCGCCGATTTTGACCATCCAAACGCTGTTTTCACTCGTTTTATTGTTGTTTCAGGTTAATACCTTTATAATCAACCCATAATAGGCGCATATGGATAAGTATTAATGCTATTAATGGTACAATGAATATTTTAGTGACGGAAACACCTCAAATACATGCGCACAGGGAGAGGTGTCTAATTACCCCCATGCGCACTTGTTAGGTTAACGAAGGTAGTGAGACCATAGTTATTGGAGTTATGTATAGACCGCCAAATATGAGTAGAAATGATGGTACATCATTATGGGAGGAAATTAAAATGGCATCAAGGTTTAGCAATGTGTGCCTTATGGGGGATTTTAATTTTCCGAATATAGACTGGCAGCATCAAATAGGTGACTGATTCAGAAGAGTTTATTGAGGTAGTACATGATATTTTTTTTATTTCAATTCATAGATAGGCCGACTAAAGGTAATAATAATCTCGATTTAGTTTTCAGTAACAATGAACATACGATAAATAAGGTAGAAATTGGGGACCACCTAGGAAATAGCGACCACAATTTTGTTTATTTTAATATACAATGGAAAGGTAAATATTATGTTTTTTACACCAACCAACTTCACATCTAAACTCAATTAATGAAATCAACAAAAACATGTGGCACTCCGAGAACTCGAACCCAGGATACTCCCATCGAAATTCCGCGCACTATACCAGAGAGAATACGACATTAATACCTGACTTTAGAAAAGCCAATTATGGTGGGGTAAGAAGAGCCCTATTAGCGGACCATATGGTCAAACAATTAAGTTGATCCAGGTGTTCAAATGAGTGTACCACTTTTCGGGTATCTGTCAGCTTAAGTCAGGAAGAGACGGCAAACTTGGTAGACACATATGATAATTTTATTAATTCAGTATTCAATGCTCAAAATTAATATATCCCCCAAAAGAAAATTTAGATCTACACAGAACCATCCAAAATGGATGAATAATAAACTAATCGATCTTCTAGGAAAAAAGAAAGGAATATATAGAAAAATTAAGAAGGGCGAAAATCACCTACTTATTTACTATCAGACTCTATCAAGACAGGTCAAAAAGGAAATTAGGATAGCAAAAAGAAATTATGAAATCAGGATAGCAAATGCCTCAAAAAATAAACTTAAGGCTTTTTACCAACTATTTAAATCTAAATTTAGAGATGTAATAGGCCCACTTAAAACTTCGATAGGAGAAATGACAGACAATGATTTAGAAATGTGCAGTACATTATATAGTAATTTGTTTTCAGTTTTCACTAATGAATATTTGGCACAGATTCCAGAAGTCCGTAAGGTATATAGCGATAGTATAGAAAATAGGTTAACCCCTCCAAGCCCAGTGACAGATATAGCCGTCAGTAATGTACTTTCCTTGTAACTGCCTGTACAAGGCTGTATCAGACACCACCACCGTTTGAGCAACGTTACCGATATGGCAACACTTCTCCAGCATATATAAGACCCGCTGAAGGGTGGCAGGGCCAGTCTTGCCTCATCTCTGGAGGTAAAAAGGTGGTCTCTCCTGCCAGCAGTGCTTGGGACTGCTGGGGACTTTTATTACTGTATCCTACGGTACTCAACGGGTTAAGTACGGTTACTATAAGTAGAAATTATGTGCTTAAGGAAATTGACAGACTGAAACCTCAGAAATCGCCTGGTCCTGATGAGGTATATGCTAGAGTAATTAAAGAATGCAGAGATGAGTTAAGTTACCCATTAAAATTTCTATTTAACAAGTCATTAGAAACAGGCTTAGTTCCAGAAACTTGGAAGCTTGCAAATGTAGCTCCAATCTTCAAAAAAGGTGATAAATCAATAGCAGCTAATTACCATCCCATTAGTCTCACATCAATCATAGGAAAGTTGCTAGAGTCAATTATTGCTAGGAAAAATAGAAACCACTTAGAAACATCAAATGTAATCGATTCTTCTCAGCATGGATTCACTCAGGGACGTTCTTGCCTTACTAATTTGCTTAGCTTTTTCTCAGAGATATATGAAGCAGTAGACAATGACAAGTCATATGATATAATATATTTAGATTTCAGTAAAGCTTTCGACAGAGTCCCGCATGAAAGATTGATGAAAAAGGTTGAAGCGCATGGAATAGGTGGGTCGTTGTTGGGATGGATTAGGTCATGGCTAATTGGTAGGAATCAGAAAGTCAGCATAAATGGCACTAAGTCAGAATGGGGAGCAGTCAAAAGTGGTGTCCCCCAGGGATCTGTATTGGGTCCTCTTTTGTTTGTTAAATCTGCTGATAACAAAGCAACATAAACTGACCTACTTTTATCGAAACTCTTTTTTCATACTCCTTTTTACCCATGATCAATAAACCCACAAGAATAAACAATTATTCTAAAACTCTTATAGATAATAATTATATTTTGTAACAAAACTTGTGAAAAGATGTTGCTTAATGGTATCCTTTGTACAGATATATCGGACCATTTCCCTATATTTTCTATAAATGTTGTTAATAACAATAATAAAAGTTGTAACAAATATATAACAAAGAGAGTATTTAATCAAAATTATATGCATCACTCTCGTAACAAGCTGGACACAGTTGACTGGAGAAATATTATTTATATTAATTCTTGTCAGGAGGCATTTTTATTGTTTCATAGGAAATGTTGTGAACATTTTAATCAAAGCTTCCCACTTATCAAAAGTAAGCTTGGCTATAGAAACAGAAACACATGGTTAACGCCAGGATTGAAGAATTTGATCAAAATGAAAAATATACTGTATGTAATATCAATCAAGAATGCAACAATGGAACATAAAAATTAATATAATAGATATGAGAGGACTTTACAGAGTTTGCTACGGAAAGCCGAGCGAAATCATTATCAGGAATTATTTCAAAAGAACATGGGAAATATTAAGAAATCGTGGGAGATTATTGAAGAAGTTATCAATGAGAATAAGAAACCATCTCAATTGCAAAATAAGTTTGTAGTGGAAGGTAAAATAGAATCAGATATAAACGTTATCGTAAATGGGCTTACTACGTTTGTTTTCAGATATTGGATACAAAATCAATGACTCTATACCACCCACAAACAAAGATTTGTCCTAGTTTATGTCGCCACCCTGTCCTAATTCAATATTTATCCCGCCAACTGATAGACATGAGCTTCAGGATATTATTAATGCTCAAAAGAACAAATGTCTGGGTTGGGACGTAGTAACTGCAGATATCATTAAGCAAACCAGTCCAGTGTTTATTGATGTTTTGGTACATCTAATTAACTTATCTCTGAGCCAAGATGTTTTTCCCTCAGAATTAAAGCTTGCCAAAGAGTAATGTCTTTCATTGTTACAAATAACTTGTTATATAAATACCATTTTAGCTTCCGCAAGGACTATGGAACATACTTAGCTTTAATCAAATTATTGGACAATATTACAAAATAAATGGATGCAGGTACTTATGTATTGGAGGTATTTCTTGATTTAAGCAAAGCCTTTTATACCATAAATCACAACATTTTATGTCAAGACTTAGGATTGTATAGTGGATTTAGGAATTAGTTACAAGACAAGTAAAGGGATTGGATTATCTGCCTAAGGGGGAAACATTGAGATCGTCTCGCCTTTGTTGTTAATTCACATGCTATACATGGTCTATACATATTATAATGGCCACCAGTGAATATATATAGACTTAGCTGGTTAGTGGAGCATGTTGATGGATAGTAGGTGCTGGGGTGTTTAATATATGGGACGATAGATGTAGCCGATCGCCGGTGTTGCTGGTAAGGGTTGTTGTTATTGAGTGGCCCCCTTTATAGCGAGATATCTTAGAATGTCAGCTTGGTAACAAGTGAAGCTAGACATGCGGAATCATTCTCGATGCTGCTAACGTTCCTCATATTACTTTAATTACTATATTAAATAGTACTTAATACTTATGGAATACTATATTCTCGAATTAACTCTTTAGCCTGTAGAATAAATGTACACCATAGCCTATACCTTAGTTACCCCTTATATATTATTCATCTGATATACAAACCCAATTAACTTTACATGATACTTTGTGTATATACAGAATTATAGATCCCATTTTTAACCAATCCCAACTGGAAATAGAAAGGTCTATCGTGGACACTCGTAAGTCACGATATTTTACTTAAGCAATTGTATAATTATGGAATTAGAGGGGTTGCCTATGACTGGTTTAAGAGCTACCTAAGCAATATATCTCAATACATTTTATTTAATGAAAACACTCGGATAAATGTTTTATTAAATGTGGAGTTTCACAAGGATCTATCCTCGGCCCCTTGTTGTTTCTTCTTTATATCAATGATATGATAATTTTTTCATCATCTCTGTTACCAATATTGTTTGCCAACGATACAAATATATTTCTTACTGGAAACGATATTGATGATCTAATAAATTCAATTAATACTGAAATAGAAAAATTATATGTGGGTAAATTCTAATAAATTAAAATTAAATGTGTAAAAAACACACTACATGGTATTTAGTACGAAAGGGAAAAATATCAATCACTAATGTATGTGTTAAAATACAAAACTAAAAATGTAAAGGGGTAGAGAGCACAACATTCTTGGGGGTGATTATTGATGCCAAGCTAAATTGGAGTGAACATATAACACATATAAGGGGTAACATTGCAAGGGGTATTGGGATGTTGAGTAAAGCTAGGAAATTATTAAATACTTCGACTTTAGTTACACTTTATAACAGCTTTATTCTTCCTTACTTAACTTATGGCATAGAAGTCTAGGGTTCAGCAAGTGCCTGTTACATTAAGACTATCACTATCCTTCAAAAACGAGTCGTAAGAATTTTAGCATAAAAAAGAAGTAGGGACCATACTGCACCGATTTTTATATCATTGAGAATATTGCCTTTTTCAAAATGATATGAATACTGTATAGCTAAAATTATGTTAAAATTCATGAAGAGGATGTTGCCTGCAGATTTAAATATGTTCAATACAAACGAAGAAATTCATCAATATATGACAAGACAGAAAGCCCAAATTAATGTACCAATAGGCAGAACATCAATGGTATATAAATCATTTAGGCATAAAGGAATACATATTTGGAGTAGATTTTCAGAAATAATTGATCATCAATGCTCATTATTTACTTTTCAACGTAAGCTCAAAACATATCTATTGGAGAACTAAAACATGTGTTAATATTTTGGTTTTCACGATGGCCAGTTAGCTGAAATTGACTACTCTAATTTACCGGTAGTATTGTATTTTTTTTTCTTTTTCACTAGCACCACACTAACCTTCTGCACCGTCAATAAATGTATATATGTAAAGAATTCCAGTATAGGACATATATACCAATAGGTATCAGTCCTAATTGCTATGGACTGTTTGGAATTAATGAATTAAGATACATAAATGACCATGATTTAGGTATAACTAGTAGGATAAGTAAATTTTCAGACGATGCCAAAATGGGGAGAAAAATTGATTCAGATAGCGATATAGAGTGCCTCCAAAGGGATCTAGATACCTAACACGAATGGTCAGTAAATTGGCAGATGAAGTTTAACATTGACAAATGCAAGGTATGAAAGATAGGGAAGATGCATACAAATATGTCGGCACTGCCGACTGGGAGGCTCTCCGGCAGTACTTCTTTGATTTCCCATGGAATTATTACTGCTTCCATGGCCGGGGACCCTCGGAGAGCGCTGAACGCATTACCGAGGTAATCCTATCGGGCATGGAAGCATACATTCCATTCTCTTTCTCTCAGACTAATGCTAAAAAATCTTTGGTTTACTCACGCCTGTTCTACTGCTGTCCGCAATGAGGAGGAAGCATTCGAACGGTACCGACGCCTTAAAACTCAAGACTCTCATTCTTCCTATGTTTCTGCCCGGAATCAAGCCAAATCTGTTCTTCGACTTGCCAAACACTCTTTCATCAATAATAAATGCGCTGAACTATCCAACTCTAGCTCTTCCCAAGCTTTCTGGCATCTAGCCAAAAACCTCTCCAACAACTTTTCTTCCTCGTCTTTCCCTCCCCTTTTCCACTCTGATGGCACAACCATCACTTCTTCCTCTGACAAAGCTAAACTCTTCGCTCAAACTTTTGCTAGAAACTCAACCTTGGATGATTCCGGTGCTATTCCTCCCTCTCCACCCTCCTCTCTCTTACTTATGCCTAATATCCTAATCTCTTCTAAAGATGTACTTTCTACCCTCTCTGGGCTAAATACTAATAAGGCGTATAGTCCGGACGGTGTTCCTCCTGTTGTTTTCAAAAACTGTGCTTCCGTGCTAACTCCATGCCTAGGCAAACTCTTTCGTCTCTGTCTATCCTCTAATGTCTTCCCTTCATGCTGGAAATTTGCTCACATTCAGCCTGTCCCAAAGAAGGGTGACCGCTCTCAACCCTCCAATTATCGTCCAATTGCTCTCATCTCTTTTCTTTCTAAATATTTTTAAACTATTCTTGCTTCCAAATTTCTTAAGCAATTCTCTTTTCATAATCTGTTCTCAGATCGCCAGTATGGCTTCCTTAAGGGTCGCTCAACTGGTGATCTTCTTTCATATCTTACTAACTCTTGGTCATCTTCCTTTCGGGAATTCGGTGAGACTTTTTCTATTGCACTAGACATATCGAAAGCCTTCGATAGAGTCTGGCACAAATCTTTAATTTCTAAACTACCCTCCTTCGGTTTCTATCCCTCCATATGTGCCTTTGTCTCTAATTTCCTTTCCAGCCATTCCATAGCCGCGGTTGTGGACTGCCATTGTTCACTTCCTCACCCTATAAACTCCGGTGTTCCTCAGGGCTCTGTCCTATCTCCTATTCTCTTTCTAATTTTTATAAATGATCTCCTCAAGTGTACCTCAATTCCCATCCATTCATACGCAGACGACTCAACCTTACACTACTCCATTATTTTTCAGAACGCCCCAGCCAGCAATCCCTCAATGACAAACGAAATGAAGCCATAGAACTCTTAAATTCTGATCTAAATACTATCTCCAATTGGGGCAGAGAATACCTTGTTACCTTTAATGCTTCCAAAACCCAATTTCTCCATCTATCTACCCGTCAGGATCTCCCAGCGGACTATCCCTTATTCTTCAACAATACAAAAATCAATCCTTCATCTTCTCTAAATATTCTTGGTGTCTCTTTTTCTTCTGCTCTCAGTTGGAAGGACCATATTACCAGTCTTGCTAAGGCAGCCTCCCAGAAGCTGGGTGTGCTCAACCGCCTTAGGGGGTTCTTTTCCCCTGCACAGCTTCTTGCTCTGTACAGGGGCATAGTGCGTCCTTGTATTGAGTATTGTTCACATGTGTGGGGAAGGTCCTCTCACTCCACTCTCCTAGACAAAGTTGAAAGGAAGGCCTTTCGTATCATTAACTCCCGTCCACTCACTAACTTTCTGCAATCTCTCTCTGTCCGCCGCAATGTTGCATCTCTTTCGCTATTCTATCGCTACTATAATAATCAGTGTTCCTCAGAGCTTTCCCAGTGTATACTACCTCCTTTACGTAGGGCACGTGGTACTCGTCTTGCAACTCAATCCCACCCCTACTCTGTGCAACTCTCCAACCCAAGAGTGAAACGTTACTCTCAAACTTTCTTCTACTCAACAGCTGAGCTCTGGAACTCTCTCCCAGAATCAGTCTTTCCCTCTTCCTATGACTTAAATTGCTTCAAACTCCGTGTGTCCAGGCATTTTGGCTCGAACATCCCTTGATTTTGGCCCTGTCACTCTTTCAACTATGGGGGAGGCACTCGCTATAGGCAGTTCTTCCTTTTGCCTCCCTCAATCACATAGAAAAAAATAAAAAAATAAAAAAATGGTAAATGTAAACTAGCTAATATGGAATTAGAAAACTTAGACTTGGAGAAGGATCTAGGTGTGTTTGTTAGCAATGATTTGAAGCCTAGAAAACAATGTATAAGCGTTCGTAACAAGGCAAACAGGATTATCGGATTCATCTCTAAGAGTGTGAGTAACAGAACTGCTGATGTTATCTTAAAACTTTACTTGTCATTAGTGAGACCCCATTTGGATTATGCTGTTCAACTTTGGTGTCCTTATTACAGAATGGACATAGATTCATTGGAGAGAGTACAACGTAGAATGACAAAAATGATGCATAATATTAGAAATCTTCCGTATGAAGAAAGGTTGAAGAAATTAGGCTTACATTCGTTAGAGAGATGCAGAGATAGAGGGGATATGATAGAGGTGTTCAAGTGGGATAGTGGAATTAATAAAGGAGACATGAACAATGTACTAAAGCTCAGTGGTAGCGAAAGAACTCGAACAAATGGTTTCAGATTAGACAGATTTCGTTTCAGAAAAGATATAGACACATATTGGTTTGGTAACAGAGTTGTGGATAGGTGGAATATACTACTGAGTGATATGGTAGGATAAAAAACGATAGGGAGCTTTAAGATAAAATTAGATAGGCATATGGACGAGATGGGTTGGGTGTGAGAGGGATCTGTCAGGTGTGGGCCAATCGGCGCTCTGCAGACCCCGGTTTTCTGACCTCTGACCGGTTTGGTGAGGTTAGTGCTCAAGGTATTAGTGAGCTGGACTTATAATCAGGCCTTATAATTAGGGTTGGGTGTGAGAGGGGTCGCCTTTGTGTGGGCCAATCGGCTTTCTGAAGACTCCCATTTTCCTATGATCTTATGTAATCAATGTTCCTCAGAGCTTTCCCAGTGTATACCACCTCCTCTACGCAAGGTACGAAGTACCCGTCTTGCAAACAATCCCACCCCTACTCTGTGCAACTCTCCAACCCAAGAGTGAAACTCTATTCGCAGAATTTCTTCTATTCAACTGCTGAGCTCTGGAACTCTCTCCCAGACTCAGTCTTTCCCTCTTCCTATGACTTAAATTGCTTCAAACTGCGTGTGTCGAGGCATTTTGCCATTGATGTTGGCCCTGTCACTCTTTCAACTCTTGGGGAGGCCCTCGATACAGGCAGTTCTGCCTTTTGTCTCCCTCACTCACATAGAAAGGAAAGAAAAAAAGTACATAATACGATAAACTCTTGCCAGAATAAAGTTGTGGGCAAAAATAGCCAGAAACGCCCCTCATGTGTATCCCCCTTTACGCAGAGACTGGATAAGTAGGACCTGCTCTTCACCGAAACAACGACATGGCTTCTTTGCTTGCACATCTTTTCAGACATGTTTTACCACTGGCCTGGAGCAGAAGGGTTATTTTTATGTGGATTCCAAAAAAAGAAATATTGGTTACACCAATATTATTAGTTTTCTTTTCGTTTTGCAAGTCATTGTTCTCTTCCTCTACTTATTATCTCCAGTAGCCAAAAACTTGATCCCTTGTATTATTGTGTTCTTGAATTACACATGAGGGTGTTAACAATGCAGGCTATTCACTCCTCTTGGAACTTAATAGACTTATATGCAGTCTTATTCCGTTTTAATATTCGTCTGAGTTATAAAATTAATTAAGTCGTGTATTATCCAAAAAAATACAGAAAATAACTAGTTCAATTCGAATATTCTGGCACAGTTCGTGAAGCCTCTGTGTAGTTATATCGAGAATCTAAGACACTCTTATATACTGTATGGTTATATACACAGACAGGTACAACAGGTACAGTACAGCTGTGAGCATAATTATATAAGGATACAATAATTGAACCATTAACTCCTTCTGTACCAGTGACGTCTTCTAATTGTTTTCTTGTTATATTTAGACTATTTTGTGCTGTTTAAGAAGGATCTGTGGTAGTAAAAAGGGTTAAGGGAGATAGTTCGAAGCCTGTTAATTGCTGGAGACCCTTTTTAAACTGAATGAAATCGTCTAACAGAAGCCAGAATAAAGTTAAAAGGACATCGCGGTACAGAAGGGGTTAAACCATGGTATAGAACATCTGGGTTACAATAAACCATTGTCTTGTCTCAATTTGCCGTCGGTACTGATTCAAATGAGTGCGTCGCCATTCATGCCCTTGGCTGTACATTTCAATAGGTTTTTTAACAGGTCATCCATACCTCGATGTAATATTATCATGGATTTGTGATTTTAATGTTTAATCATTTCCCTTGACCGGCAGGTAAGTGAACCATATCATTGTTTAATACATTCACATTTTGGTGCCGCTTCTGAACATTCGTCCGACATTATGTCAATATTGTTTATATTGTGTTTCCAGTGTGTTTATCTGCATGCTGAGTTTTTCAAGCAAAGTAGCTACATATCTTCGTCTTTCTTAGATAAATTGGTCTATAGATACGGCTGTATGTCTACAAGAGGTTTGGTGTTAATTTCAGAGGTGCAAAATATAATGTTTCTTTGATCGAAACATATTAAACTAAATATTTTATTAACGTACTGCTCCTTTTCCTCCTACTACTACTAGTACTACCACTACTACAACTACTACTACTACGACTACGTAGTACGTATGACTAGTACTACTACTACGACTACTACTACTACTACCACTTCTATTATTACAACTTCAACTAATAGCAAATACTGGAAGTTCATGATGTTTAGGAATAGGCCCCCAAATCCCCCACCCCTCCATTACCAGCGAATAACAGGAAGTTCTACTTTGTTAATGATGAACTCCGACACTTTTTACGGTGAGATATAATGAAAAACAAAAATATACAGTTCATATGTTGTTTGTTGGTGTGGGATCCAGGTATATCAGATTACCTGTGGGGTATCTCTCTCTCTCTCTCTCTCTCTCTCTCTCTCTCTCTCTCTCTCTCTCTCTCTCTCTGTCAGTCATTTTCCCCATTCCCCTTCATATTTTCAGGCCACATTCCTCACATTCTTCCATGATATAGCCCATCTTAAGGGGGTAGTGCTTGTTTTTCTGGACCCCCTCGTGTTTAGCCTCATTAGTTTTGAGATTTTAAGACGGTCGACCCAATATTTTGGTGATAGTAACACCTTTCACCCCTTATCGTTGTCAATGTTAAGACCTTTCGTGCAATTTAGGTGTCGATTTTTTCCTGTTGAGCGAGCCTGTAATTCTAAGAGGAAACGGCCTTCGGCCGAGACATTTTTCTACCGAAAAATTTACTAATTTATCTTGAAAGGGCATCTAGGGGGTGTTTTCTAAGCTGTGCGACTTTTCGATGGCGAATGCCGTGCGACCGTTTTTTTTTTTCTATGTCCCAAAATTCGTGGCGAATAGGGTTTTTTCAGAACTGAATGAAAGCGAAAAAGGCGAATTTCCTCGATTGCAGTGCGACGGAAGTACGACCAAAGTGCGAATATAGCGAATTCTTTGGCGAAAATGACGATGGTGTGCGACAATTGAGGGCGATTCATGGCGAAAGTGGCGAACGATGATGGCGAAAATAGCGAATGCACGGCGATTGTTGGACGATGTAATGAGATAAAACCGCGGAGGTTGTGCGACTTATGGCGAATATGGCGAATGCCATGTGTGTGTGTGTGTGTGTGTGTTGTAGTGTGTGTGAAAAGGCGAAATGTGGAAAAACTGGACATTCTGTGTGTGTGTGTGTGTTGTAGAGTGCGTGTGCAACTGTGCATGTATGCGTGCTGTAGTGAGTGTGTGTGTGTGTGTGTGTGAAAAGGCGAAATGTGGAAAAGCTGGACATTCTGTGTGTGTGTGTGTGTTGTAAAGTGTGTGTGCAACTGTGCATGTATGTGTGCTGTAGTGAGTGTGTGTGTGTGTGTGTGTGTGAAAAGGCGAAATGTGGAAAAGCTGGATATTGTGTGTGTGTGTGTGTGTGTGTATATCTATGGATCAATGTGTACAAGCCTTATCCCGGAATATCTGAACAATACTTGGGAGAACAACAATGATACTGACGAATTATTCTGAACAATTAACAGTCCCATAGAGAACATTAACTTTGTTTTATATTTTCGTTCGAAGTTCACAATCTCGTTTACATAAGGTCTATTACAAAAACATATGCTCTCGAATCAAAATGTAAATATAATTGTGTGGGTATGTCTGAGTGTCTCTGCATCTATGGAATAGGTGTATTCCCACTCAAGATACAATTATGGATTTATGTTTTGTTTCCTTGCAATTATAAGACTATTGTATTCAGATTAGGAAGTGTAGATGGAGGTCAGAGGGTTAATTGAGATACTCTTTACCCTTCTAGTTCCACATATCATGCCAAAGCTAGATAACATCTTCTAAAGGTAGTCGGAATATACTGTCAAAATGCGTCCTAATCTTCAAAGGGTTAAGTAGAAGTAACTATTCAATTAACACTGTCACTATCATGATAGTTTGTTTCCTCTAATTCGAGGTATCATTTGTCGATTTAAGAGGAGATTTCCACTTGAAGGATTTTATTCTAAACCCCTTTCTCCGTCATGTTTAGCACCATTTCTTTTGAAATTTTAAGACGTTCGCCCCATTCGAACGTTCCCTTAAATACAGCTTAGACAGGGCCTTTTGAAACAACTATGCCTCAATACACACTCGACATAGCCACACAACAATAACACACACAACACGTGTTTCGGTAATGGTTCCGGTACACTGACTTTTAATTTGAACCATAGTTTGAACATATAACTCGTGTTATATAAGTTTATTATGAAATATTATGAAGAATTAATTAGGTAAGTATACATAACCTACTGTTATATATATATAGTACTTATGATTAAATTATCGTATTTCGGCGATTTTGGTCACTCGGAAAATCAACTGATGAATCTCGGCGCCCCAAATTCACTTGCATTGAAATGATATTCTTTGTACAAGACCACCCATGGTTTTGCAGGGTTTATGTAAGGCTTAGAAATGTTTCTTAATACGTCTGTATATACGGTATACTCAGTTTCATTTCATCTGACGGTATTGAATTCCATTTCTCGATACTTAATGGAAAAATATGAAATCATGTCTCGGCATCATATTAACCCCTTCACCATCATGACATAATGTTCATCATATTCTGGTTACCAATATACGATTTTCTTTAGTATATAATCTACCTCCAGGACTCATATGGCTAAATACGATCTCAATAAACCCTCTGAATAACATAGGTCGTCTTGAAACTGTATAAAATCGTCTCTCTTTAGCCAGAATGAAAGTTATGGGGGTGAAGGGGTTAAGTCCAAGTTTATATAATTAGCACCACATTTCACTAACAAAATCTTCAAAATAACTGAGAAATCCTGATGGGAACTTTGCATTTTTTTACCGTCAGTTGAAAAGAAACTGACTATAGTGAGAGACACATCCACAGTCACATAAAACCCACCAATCACCTCAGTTCGCCACATGTCGCATGTCATTCGTATGGCATTGGTAATAATTCGTCGACACATTCGCTGCATTCGCGCTACTGGCGCGCTACTGTCGCCCTATTCGTTCAAAAAGCAGCGTTGCCAATAATTGGAATTTGCAAATTAGCGAATCAGGGCGAATTGGTGCGAATTGTGCGACTATAGTGCGACTAAGGGCGAATGAAGTGAGACAAAGGGCGAACATTCGCCAACATTCGCCAAAATTTTCAGTTCGCCGCCGTTTTTTGGGTATGCTCAAAATTTAACGTCGAATCTGGGTGAATCTGGGCGAACATGGGCGACGCTAGGTTGACCGTTGTGCGATTTTGGCGACAATTGGAGAATGTTCGAGCGAATATGGCTATTTTGGGAACATAGACAAAATAAATCCTGTCGCCCTCTGTCGCTGGGCGTTCGCCATCGAAAAATCGCACAGTGGGATACCCCCTTGATGGAGGTCTAGCGAGGAAACTACAAAAATAAATGTATAAATGAATTATTAGACCCCAACAAATAAATGTATAAATGAATTATTAGACCCCAACAAATAAATGTATAAATGAATTAATAAACCAAAAATAAATGTATAAATGAATTAATAAACCAAAAATAAATGTATAAATGAATTAATAAACCAAAAATACAGCCACTACCACCTTAACCCCTTCTGTACCGACGACGTATGTTGCATTATATTCTGGCAACTATTGGGCGATTTTATTGAGTTTAAAAAGGGATCCACCAATTATCAGGCTTCGAACTATCTCTCTTAACCCTTTTTACTACCACAGTTTCTTCTTAAGCTGCAAAAAATCGTCAATATATAGCTAAAACAAAACTAGAAAGACGTCGCCCGTAGAGAAGGGGTTAAGGGAAGATA
This sequence comes from Paralithodes platypus, assembly GCA_032716605.1. Classification (NCBI taxonomy): domain Eukaryota; kingdom Metazoa; phylum Arthropoda; class Malacostraca; order Decapoda; family Lithodidae; genus Paralithodes; species Paralithodes platypus. Next base: position 29,169,446 of record CM064482.1, read on the forward strand.
TATATGCATTCCTTACCAAATGACTCTATCTGCATGGGCTACCTTTATTTATGTTAACCCTACGACGTACTGTACCTACATTAACCCCAACACCCAATATAATTATAATACTAATTAATAAACTAATTAAGGGGAGACAGACCGTTTTTCTGGACCCCCTCCTCCCTAATGTTTAGCCCCACTAGTTTTGAGATTTTAAGACGTTGGTTCCATTTGTTTGGGGATTTTATGTCCTTTCACACCATTTCTTAGTCAATATTTGGACCCTTCGTGCCATTTAGGTGTGGATTTTTTCCTGGCGAGCGATAGCGAGCCTGTAATTTTAGAAGGAATCAGCCTTTGGCCAGGACATTTTTCTACTGAAAAATTTACAAATCTATCTTGAAGGGGTGTATCTAGGGGGTGTTTCTAGGGGGTGTTTTCTAAGCTTGATGGAGGTCTAGGGAGGAAACTAAAACAAAATATACGGTATGAATAAATAAATTAATAGACCAAACAAACCGCCACTGTCCCCTTAATAACAATCATATGATTAGTACTAATTATGCAATAATCTAAATAATAATAATAATAATAATAATAACAAAACAATACATTAATATAACAGTATGCGATTAGATAGGAGTAACACTATGCTAAAGAAAACATTGACTGAAGGTTTTACAATATAACCACCTAGGAAATAGCGACCACAATTCAGTTTATTTTAATATACAATGGAAAGGTAATACCAGAGAGAATAGGACATTACTACCTGATAACAGAAAAGCCGATTATGGTGGGCTAAGAAGAGCCCTATTAGTGGACCCTATGGTTAAACAATTAAGTCGATCCAGTTGTTCATATGAATGTACCTCTTTTCGGGTACCTGTCAGCTTAACCCCTTCTGTACCGGCAACGTCTTTTAAAATTTAATTTGGCTTCTATTGGACGATTTTATTCAGTTTCGAAAGGGCCTCCAGCAATTGATAGGCTTCGAACTATCTCACTTAACCAGTTGTACTATCAAATATCCTTCTTAAACTGCACAAAATCGTCTAATTATAGCTAGAATAAAATAAAAAAGACGGCGCCGGTACAGAAGGGGTTAAGCCAGGAAGAGACGTCAAACTTGGTAGATACATACGATAATTTTATTAAGTCAGTATTCAATGCTCAAAATAAATATATCCCCAAAAGAAAATTTAGATCAACACAGAAACATCCCAAATGGATGAACAATTTACTTTTAGACCATCTAGGAAAACAGAGAGGAATATATAGAACATTAAGAGAGGCGAAACTCACCTACTTGCTTACTATCAGATTATATCAAGACAGGTTAAAACAAAGGTATTAGGACAGAACAAAGAAATAATGAAATCAAGGTTGCCAATGACTCAAAAATAGTCCTAAAGCTTTTTACCAACTATATAAATCCAAGGTTAGAGATGTAATTGGTCCGCTTAAAACTTAGACAGGAAAAATTACAGAAAATTATATAGAAATGTGCAGTACATTAAATAGTCAATTTTTTCCGTTTTCACTAATGAAACTTTGGCACAGTTTCCAGAAGTCCGCAAAGTATATAGCAATAGTATAGCCAATAGGTTAAGTACGGTTACTATAAGTAGAAATTATGTGCTTAAGGAAATTGGCAGACTGAAACCCCAGAAATCGCATGGTCCCGATGAGGTATATGCTAGAGTATTACAAGAATGCAGAGATGAGTTAAGTTACCCATTAACATTTCTATTTAACAAATCATTAGAAACAGGCTTAGTTCTAGAAGCTTGGAAGCTTGCAAATGTAGTTCCGATCTTCAAAACAGGTGATCAATCAATAGCATCAAATTACCGTCCCATTAGTCTCACATCAATCATAGGAAAGCTACTAGAGTCAATTATTGCTATGAAAATGAGAAACCACTTAGAAACATTTAATTTAATTAATTCTTCAGAGCATGGATTCACTCGGGGACGTTCTTGCCTTACTAATTTGCTTAGTTGTTTCTCAGAGATATATGAAGCAGTAGATAATGACAAGTCATATGATATAAAATATTTAGATTTCAGTAAAGCTTTCGACAGAGTCCTCCATGGGAGATTGATGAGAAAAGTTGAGGCGCATGGAATAGGTGGGTCGTTGTTGGGATGGATTAGGTCATGGCTAATTGGTAGGAAGCAGAGTCAGAATAAATGGTACTATTCAGAATGGGGAGCAGTCGAAAGTGGTGTCCCCCAGGGATCTGTATTGGGTCCTCTGTTGTTTGTTATATACATAAATAACCTTGACGTAGGTATACCTAGTAGGATAAGTAAATTTGCAGACGATACCAAAATGGGGAGAATAATCGATTCAGATAGAGACATAGAGTGCCTCCAAAGGGATCTAAATACCTTACACGAATGGTCAGTATATTGGCAGATGAATTTTAACATTGACAAATGCAAGGTATTACAGATAGAGAAGACGAATACTAATGCAAAATATAAACTAGCTAATAAGGAATTAAAACACTCAGACTGCGAGAAAGATTTGGGTGTTTGTTAGCAACGATTTGAAGCCTAGAAAACAATGTATAAACGTTCGTAACAAGGCAAACAGGATTTCGGGTTCATCTCTAGGAGTGTGAGTAACAGAACTGCCGATGTTATCTGTAACCTTTACTTATCATTAGTGAGACCCCATATGGATTATGCTGTACAATTTTGGTGTCCTTATTACAGAATGGACATAGATTCGTTGGAGAGAGTATAGTGAAGAATGACAAAAATTATTCATATTAGAAATTTTCCATATGACGAAAGGTTGAAGAAATTAGGCTTACATTCGTTAGAAAGACGCAGAGTTAGAGGGGATATGATAGAGGTGTTCAAGTGGGTTAGTGGGATTAATAAAGGGGACATGAAAAATGTACTGAAGCTCAGTGATAGCGAAACAACTCGAACAAATGGTTTCAAATTAGATCAATTTCGTTTCAGTAAAGATATAGGCAAATATTGGTTTGGTAACAGAGTTGTAGACATGTGGTATAGGCTACCGAGTGATATGGTAGGATCAAGAACGATAGGGAGCTTTAAGATTAGATAGGCATATGGACGAGATGGGTTGGGTATGAGGGGGGATCTGCCGGGTGTGGGCCAATCGGCCAGACCCCCGTAATCTTGTGTTGATCTCTGACCGTTTTGGTGAGGTCAGTCCTCAAGGAATTAGTGAGTTGGGTCTATAATTAGGCCATGTAATTGAGGTTGGGTGTGACAGGGATCTTCCTTGTGTGGGCCGATTGGCTTTCTGCAGACTCCCATTTTCTTATGTTCTTATGTTTTTATAACATGGCCGATTTCATTACCTCATGTATCCAAAAAGGGACTATAGCAAGCCGGGTGAATATAATTACACCTATTTCAATTACTACCATTTGATAGAATTATTATCAGCTCAAGTTCTGTTTAAAGGGGGCACTGCTTGGTTTTTGGTAGATATATTTATCTATAAATTTACTTTTTGAGTTTCCTCGCTAGACCTCCATCAAGCTTAGAAAAACACCCCCGAGACCCCGTTTCAAGATAAATTTTTAAATTTTTCGATACAAAAATGTCCCGGCCAAATGCCGGTTCCTTCTAAAATTAGAGGCTTGCTATCGCTCGCCAGGATTTGTTTTACTCCTAATGGGAACGGAAGGTCTTAATATTGACAACAAAATAAGGCGAAAGGTCTCAAAATCGTCAACCTAACGAAACGAACGTCTTAAAACTTCAAAACAAATATGCTAAACATGAGGGAGAAGGTGGTCCAGAAAAAAGCAAGTAGTACCCCCTTAGTTATAAAATGCTATATTTCATGACCTTTGGCTGAGACTAGTGGCATACAGCCATTGTGAGTACCATGGCCCACTAGCCATATACCACAAAGCATACAGTTGTCAAATTAACCCTGTCACTACCAGCGACGTGTGTTACATATTATTCTAGCAATATTTTAGCGAAATTTTGCAATTTAGTAAGAATCTGTGGTAGTTAAAAAGGTTGGTTGAGACAGTTTGAAGCTTTATTATTGCTAGAGGCCCTTCCAAAGATGAATAAAATCGTCAAATAGTGGCCACAATATGATGAAAGGGACGTTTCGGGTTAAGATAAAAAAGCATTATGAGGAGGATCGAGTAGAGACGGAACAGCTACTTTCAAATTTCTTAGCCCGGTTTCCATTTAATTGTATTGGTAATAAACTATTAGGCCTTACGAACGACTATTATGCATGTGTCACTTTCAACGTAATGTACAAGCCTCCAAGCAAAACATTATTAACATGTGATTAGTAGTCTTACTAAAGCAAAAGGGACTTTACGTAACGCAATTATCCAGTAAAATAATATGTTTACACTCAAATACAAATATATAGAGAGAAATAAACATTTTGAAAATATAAGAAGATTGTTTGCAACTAAAATGCATAAATGTTTTCCTAAAATGTATTAGTAAACTAAATATTCTTATGAGGTCCAAGCCACTTGAAAGGAACTAGTGAGATGCTCAGAATTAGATAAGATTGTTTGAGAACTCCTTAAGGGGGGTGACCTCCTTTATTTTCTCTCCTTTTATCTCTCTCTCTCTCTCTCTCTCTCTCTCTCTGGCTTGTATCCATTCAGCCCCATTCAGCTTACTGTTTTAAGACGTTTCTCCCCATCCAGATGTCGATTTCTTCCTGGCGAGAGATAGAGAACCAGCACTGTATGGAGAAATCCGGCTTCGCCGGTGACATTTTTCTATCAACAAATGTACAAATTTAGCCTGTCAATTTTTTTTTTTAAATATGCTGGCCCGCTACCGCTCACCAGAAAAAATCGTCACCTGGATGGGGATAAACGTCTAAAAACAGTAGGCTGAATGGGGTCGAATGGATACAATCCAGAGAAAGAGAGAAAAGGAGAGAACAAAAGCAGGTCACCCCCGTTAACACAGTTGGGAGAATTGATTGAGAAGAGCCATCTAACATAGTTGTAACATAATATATCGGTTAAGGGCCAGGTGGTTGTTTTTTCTGGACCCCGTTCTCTCTTATGTTTAGCATATTACTTTTGGGGTCTATAGACGTTCGTTCCGTTAGTTTGGCGATTTTGAGACTTTTCGCCTCATTTCTTTGTCAATATTAAGACCTTTTGTGCAATTTAGGTGTTGATTTTTTCCTGGCGAGCAATAGCGAGCCGGGACGTTTTTCTACCGAAAAAATAAAAATTTATCCTGAAAGGGGGTAAAGGAGGTTTGTTTTAAGGCTTGATGGAGGTCAAGCAAGGAAACTCAAAAATATATATTTGTATATACTGTATTAATATACAGTACATATATATATATATATATATATATATATATATAGACCATAAAACAAGCACTACCCTCTTAACATCCACCATGCTGGTCCCACTGATGTCATTACCCTCCCATTGCTCTCAAATTGACCACTTGCGAGTTTTAGGCTTTAATTAAGATCATTTTAGTTTTTTACATTGATATTTAGCAGAATGACCAGCTATAATGTGGCTTTAGTACATTTATAAATACATACAACTAAATTCAAAATACTTTTTATCCATTAGACATCTACTTTATTATTGTATTTTTGTTTAATACCGATGTTTACAGCACCAACTTCCTCATAGCCTGAAACTCGCAAGTGGTCAATGGGGCCATGCCTACAATACACATTCGGCATAGCTATAGTCTATTCTCTGTAAGTAGGCGAGGAATCATGGCCTCTAACCTCAGTAACTAAAAAACGACTAGAGTAGTTAAGCTAATATTTCTACAATTTGGGAAGAGGCAGTCAGGGAATAGATTTGGAAATGTACAGCCAATTTGCTCTAGGCCTTTTTGAGTTACAGAGGAAAGAGGTAATGATTTCTTGCCTACTTACAACGAATATACTATAGTACAGAATATATAGCGTGGTCTTTGGATCTAAATCCTACATGATAACAAATATAATATTCCCGAGTTGTTTGATTATTGCGGGACCAAAATATCCTCCGAGCAAATTTAAGGAGATAGTTGTTAGTTTTTGGGTATATACTGTATATATATTCTGACATACGGAGCCCTGTATGTTAATTTAAGAGTTAGAATTAGAGTTGAAGGAGCCAAACTACCCAAGCGGCGAAGCAAACTAGCGAGCGAACTAGCGAGTGGGGAAACTAGCTCGCCGCATACCAGCAAACAAGCCTTCACACCTGCGTGCGTCATAGGGGACCCTGCAAACTACCCGACGCTATGACGTATGATCGACGCCAGGAGCTGTGAATGGACCAGGCACCTGTTATGCAACTCGAGGAGCTGTGATTGGAGCAGGCACCACCCCCCGCCTCCTGATTCGTTCCTACACCATCATTGTTTAGTATATAAGACCCGAGTTGTGGGCATTCAAATCAGTCTCATTTGGAGTTGGGGAAGGTGAACTTGCAGCTGGAGGAAGACGGGGTGAAGTATTATAATGGGATTGTGACTGTCAGTCAGATTATATAAGTGTGTGTTAAGTGTGTTCGGTGTAAACACTTACGTTATGTTGGTTAGTGAGATATGTGATTGGGAATTAACGTGAATGCTACTATTATGTGCTTAACTATTTGATTGGGAATTAACGTGAACGCTATTATTATGTACGTAACTATTTGATTGGGAATTAACGTTAACGCTACTATTATGTGCTTAACTATTTTATTGGGAATTAACGTTAACGCTACTATTATGTGTTTAACTATTTGATTGCGAATTAACGTTAACGCTGCTATTATGTACGTAACTATTTGATTGGGATTTAACGTTAACGCTATTATTATGTACTTAACTATTTGATTGGGAATTAACGTTAACGCTACTATTATGTACTTAACTATTTGATTGTGAATTAACGTTAACGCTATTATTATGTACTTAACTATTTTAGTTGACTAACTTGTGGACTAAAGCAACTCTTTAAGTAATTGGGTTATGATGAAAGTAATACTATTGTTTTAGATTAATACTTACGAGTTCTTTCATTTTCTTTTAATTAAGCTTACATTGCTTAATGGTGCTTAGTGCGTGATTCTATTGTCTCATATTAGTAATATCGCCTTGGACTAACATGGCTGTGTTAATATTACTTAGTGATTTCCTAAGCTGAAGAAAATTCTTTTAGCTTCAAAATATTATTTTTCTTTTCATATTATTTGAGTGAGACCTGAATCGAATCTATGAAGGTGATCCTGTAACTTTATTTACTCATAATCAAACCTCAATGTTACGTGGTTAAGAAATACATTTAACTAATTATTAACCCTTAATTAGCGGCGAGCAACATAAGTCGAGTTAAAAAAAGCTGGACTATGTGGCGGCGCTCGACATAGGTCGAGTGGCAATTTCAGCACGTAATGTGGCTGAGAGAGAGAGACAAGTGGTGGCAGGAGACTAGCGAGCGTATGACTGCTCCAGACCACCGCGGCGAACCTACTGACACAAATCTCAGCTCCCTCCTCCCTCTCTCACTCGCTACATACTCAATTATGTACCGAAAGTACCGAATTACCTGCTTTTTGCACTCGCGTTGCACGGTTATTGCAAGAAAACTATCCATCATACAAGGATCGTTATGGTGTCATTCGAAAGCTCTGTTTATGCCCTTTCAGGGATAGGTACTTGTTTTACGTTCTGGGTCTTATTTAGGCATGAAAATGATCACGTAAACAGCCCTATTTTGGCTAAAAACACCCCGCTGTGCGGTACATATAAATAAACCGCATAGGCCGCTCGTAAGGTGTTAAATATATATCTAACTTTTTATGTGACTTTGATATTAATCCTGATGATAATAATAATATAATACTATTAACGTAAGACAAGAACCAAGAATAATTACATTAAATATAAATAAAAGGACATATAAGACAACTATCTATTCATTTCAAAAAGGGGAAGAGACAGAAATATTCTTACTTTAATATTTATCTTTCAAGACTTTTTATAGAATTAATAGTCCTTCTTTAGATATAACTTCTTCGGGTCATAACCATAGCCTACTAAGCTTCGGTTAAATAATAATTCTTTATAAATACTACATGACTTTAATTAGTTTCAGTATTTTTCATAATTAAAGAGTATCAGTCAATAAAGGATACTAAGTCCTAAGATCCAAAAGGAAAGGAAGCAACAACAGGAAATAATTTTATTAGATATTACTTTTGTTTTGCCTTCAGCTGACTGATACCTTAATATATATCTGTGCTATCTAGATTCATCAAGTTAACCACTTGAGGATCAAGATACGTAACAGAAGAGTGGCGACCTTGCCAGGATTCGTTTCATACAGTTTCACTCAGTTTCATTACCGTTTCACTACTTAAAAATCAAATATTAATCATGCCTCAACTAATTAATGACTAAGATGCTTGAGTTTTCATAGAATCTGAACCCACAGCCCCTGATATTGACTGTCTGTCAAAATCCGAACTGAAAGTGCTTGCCTCACATCTCCAATTAACTGTCTCAAACATGTCCAAAGTAGAAGTGGCTCAGACCATAAAAACTCACCTGTTCCCTGTAGAAGGCGGGGAGGGTGACGGAGCAGTTGGTGGGATCCCGAGTAAACCTAGCCAACTTGATGAACAATTGCCACCTGGTTTGACCGGTGATCAAGTACTGGAACTAGCCAGAATAAAGACTGAACAAGCCAGAATAAAAGCAAATACCGAAGAAGCCAGAATAAAAGCAAATATCGAAGAAGCCAGAATAAAGACCGAACATTATGTATATCAATATCGTATAGCTCAACTAAATGTCAATACAAATGTTCCCGTAATTGCTCCCCCTCTGGGATTGACTATGACTAGTGTCATTCCACCTTTCACTGAGGATAATGTGCAGGATTTCTTTGTTTTGTTTGAGGAAGTTGCTGGAGGTATGAAGTGGACAAGAGATCAATGGCCTTTTATGTTACAAACCGTTTTGACCGGGCAGGCTCGAGCCACGTATTTGTCAGAAGTAGCAGAAGTTAGGCAGGATTATGACAATCTCAAAGAAGCTATCCTAAAAACCTATCAATTGCAGCCTGAGGCTTACAGGCAATTTTTCCGTAAAAACCAGAAGAAAGTAGAAGAAACCCATAAGGTATTTGCCAGGACCATGACTAAAACTTTCAATCATTGGGTCAAGAGTAAGAAAGTCACAAGCTACAACGATCTGAAGGAGTTGGTCCTGTTAGAAAATTTCCTATGGAAAATTGATTCTTCTGTATCCTATCATTTAAAGGGGAAAAAGGTAGATTGTCTTGTCGACGCCGCTGACATGGCTGACACATACGTGCTCAACAACAAATTTCGTGGAAAGAAGCCCTACGATAATTCTAGCTCTAATTTTAAGTATCCCAATCACAAATCTGACAGACCCAGTCACAAGCCTGTAACGTCTTCCCCAGCTAGCCAAAATATAATTGTTCCCCCAACTAAAAATGCGACTCAGGGCAATGGTAACAGAGGTGGGCCCCAAACTAATAGTAATGCTCAAAGAAGGAACGTTCCCGTATCCCCTAAAGTATGTACTTTTTGTGGCAAGAGAGGCCACCTAGCTTATCAGTGCTGGGCCAAGGAGAGAACCGAGAGATCGGGGCAGACAGTTGCCGCCGTATCTCAAACTCCATATGTGCCTGTAATGCAGGACTCCCGACAGAAGGAGTACCTAGCACCAAAAGTTCCTTTAACCTGACAAGCGCGATATAGACATAGGTGCTAGGGTAGTTATTTGTGCATTTCTAGCCCTGGATTCTGACAGAATTCGTTATATTTACAATATAAAGCATTATTTGTTTTCGGTATGCTTTTATTTTACATATATGATGTATATATGAACCTTCAAGAGTGCTAAAATAAGTGGTAAAAGCATTTGGGTGGTGAAAAACGAAGATATTGGCCACCCGGTCATAATCTCAGGCGAGAGAGAGCCACAGGCAGCCCTCCCCTCTCGCTGTCTGGGAGTCAACTGAGACGAGCGGGGCGGTGTGTGCCGGTGTCTGGGTGTTGCATAACTATCTTTTATGCAACCCACTTGTGCTACATTATCGCAGGAGAGAAAAATAACCGATAAATGATGATAATAAGAGGATAAATAGGTGATAATTGAGGAGGGGGGGGAGGGGGGAATAAGGTGGGGAAGGAGGGGAGGGGAGGGGGAGGGGTGAGAAACACATGGATGAGTACTAGAGGGGAATGATCTCACCTAGAGACAAAATCCTTTGTTTTGATAGGCCCTTTTTTTTTTTGGAAGGCTTTTTTTATGGTCTTGCTTCCATGATCTTGCTATCGCGTTCCCTATTGGAAGCCTTCCGTGAGGCCTATCGCGCTTGCCGGGTTAATGCAGGACTCTCGACAGAAGGAGTACCTAGCAGCTAACGTAAATCATCTAGACAGGGGTGTAGTAGCATGTGTGGTGCAACCCACTAGGGTTAAGCCAATAATAATTTCACCATCAGTGCAGGACAGTTACCGTCCCTTTATTTCATCTGGCAACGTGAGATTAAATGGTTGTATGCATGAGGTAAAAATTCTGAGAGACACAGGTTCTACTAGCACCCTCATGGTGAATCCTTACACTGAGTGCCCACCTGGCGAACCAGTTGTAATGAGAGGTGCTGGAGGCCAGTTTTATGCATACTTGGTAAAAGGCGAAATTGAATGTGAGTTACTACAGGGTGAGGCCACCATAGCTTTGTGTAGGTCCCAAGATATCCCTGTGCCTGGGGTAACACTCCTTTTGGGGAATGATGTAGCAGGTGAGAAGGTCCGACCAGACCCCATTTTGTCACTTTCCCCTGTTAACGAGCCACTAACCGGTGAGCTCGACAAGGAGTTGCCAACTGTTTTCCCTGTGTGTGCTGTCACAAGTTCAATGTCTCAAGTAGCAGTTCCCTCAGACAGAAATATACCGAATGTAAGAGTTGATGAAAGGGATGATGAGAGTGTGAATTACGCTCCAACTGTGCCTGATGATGTGACTGAGGTGGATTTATCTGACACCTTTATGGCTCATCTTGACCCTAACGATGACCATGAAACCCCTCCAAATTGTCCTAGTGGCCTGGTAGAGCTACAGAGAGATGATAGTGAATGCAAGGAGTTAGCTGCCAGGGCCATGAGTGAAGAGGAATGTGAGAAGGAGGGTGGTGAATGTTTCTACCTCAAAGGAGGAGTATTGTGGCGTAGATGGAGACCGCCACACAGACCAATCGATGACGGGGCTTGGGACGTCCATCAAGTAGTAGTCCCCAAACCTTGTCGTAGAGATATCATGGAAATGGCACATTGTATACCATTGTCAGGACACCTAGGTGTGAGAAAAACTCTAGACAGAATCAGAGCCCACTTTTACTGGCCAGGAATGCGTGCAGATGTAGTTGAGTTTTGTAGAGTGTGTCACACTTGCCAGATGACAGGAAAACCCAATCAGAAGGTGCCTGTATATCCTCTGGTGCCCTTGCCCGTTTTCGAGAATCCTTTTACTCGGGTGGTAGTGGACATTGTAGGCCCATTGCCTAAGACTTCCCAAGGTAACATTTATTTATTAACTATCATGGACATGGCAACTCGCTACCCAGAGGCTATACCCTTAAGGACTACCTCTGCTCCAACTGTCATCAAGGAACTGCTCAAATTCTTCACCAGAATGGGTTTCCCCCATGAGGTGCAAAGTGATCAAGGAACTAATTTTACCTCTAACATTTTCCAGCAGTCCCTGAAGGAGTTGGGTATCGAGCATGTTAGGTCTAGCACCTACCACCCAGAGAGTCAAGGGGTTCTCGAACGATATCATCAGACATTAAAGGGAATGTTACGTAAGTATTGTACAGAGACCGGAGTTGAGTGGGATAAGGGGGTACCTTTTCTTTTATTTGCTACTCGTGAGGTTCCAACTGAATCCCTGGGTTTTTCCCCTAATGAGCTAGTTTTCGGTCACCAGGTAAGAGGTCCTTTGCAACTATTGCAGGATAGCCTAGTTGGCCAGGAGGGGAACCAAAACCTCCTCAAATATGTTTCAGATTTCAAAACCCGGCTGAGATCCTCATGTGAGTTTGCTGCTCAAAACTTGACCGTGGCTAAAAG
>CM064482.1:29186542-29320433 GCA_032716605.1 Paralithodes platypus
TTGTGCAGCATAAGTTACTGGTTCATGCAGACGGTATTGTGCAGCATAAGTTACTGGTTCATGCAGACGGTATTGTGCAGCATAAGTTACTGGTTCATGCAGACGGTATTGTGCAGCATAAGTTACTGGTTCATGCAGACGGTATTGTGCAGCATAAGTTACTGGTTCATGCAGACGGTATTGTGCAGCATAAGTTACTGGTTCATGCAGACGGTATTGTGCAGCATAAGTTACTGGTTGGGCTCCATGGTTTAAGGAGGGGGCTTAGTTGCTCTCTAAAGCTCTATCAAACTTAAAACAACACCCACAAGAACCCCCTTCGATATAAATTTGTAAATTTTTTGGTAGAAAAATGTCCCGGCCAAAGGCCGATTCCCCTTCAAATACAGGCTCGCTATAGCTCGCCAGGAAAAAATCGACACCTGAATGGCACGAAAGGTGTTGATATTGGCAAATTAATGGGGAAAAAAGGTCTGACATTCGCCAAACTAATGAGGCGAATGTCTTGAAATCTCATAACTAATAGGGCTAAACATGAGGGAAGAGGAGGACTCAAAAAACCAACTGCCTCCCCTTAATGTTTCAGTTGCATAGATAACAATGAAAGGTGAACATCGATCTGATCTTGAATTTTGTTAAGGGGGGTGACCTGCCTTTTTTCCCTCCTTTTCTCTCTTTCTCTGGCTTGTATCCATTCGGCCCCATTCAGCCTACTGTTATAAGACGTTTATCCTTATCAAAATGTTTTTGAAAGCAGACTAAATTTGTACATTTTCCAATAGAAAAATGTCTCCGGCGAAGCCGGATTTCTCCATATAATGCTTGCTCGATATCGCTCTCCAGGAAGATATCGACACCTGGATGGGGATAAACGTCTTATAACTGTAGGCTGAAAGGAGCTGAATGGTTACAAGCCAGAGAAAGAGAAACATTTAAAAAGGAGAAAAAAAGCAGGTGACCCCCCTTAATACATTACAAAGCTCCCAAATTATAGCCATACACTTCAGCAAACCAAATAAGGCAGATGAACAGAAAAGGTCCAAAGGAAAACACAGATTCGTGATGGAATGTTCGAAATTTACTCCAAAGCCCCTGGTTATATTGTTCACTCGTGTGTGATTTTTTGTTCTCTCTTATTTCACTTTTTATACCAAGGACGGATTTCACTTTCCGCCGATAATGCATACAAAAAAAAAAAAAAAAAAAAAAACAATACAACAAAAAACAATACCCCCCCCCCAAAAAAATAAATAAATAAATAAATAAATAAATAAATAAATACAAAAAAAACATTGGCATTGACCACAGTTGATAGGAAATCGTCACTATTGGCCCCACTGAGGGATCGGACTGGATTACTGGGATTAATGGATCTGGAGAGGTGGGGAAGGATGGAAGGGGGAGAGAGAAAGAGAGAGTACAAAGGAGTACAAAGGAAATCAAGCAACAATATATCTAGTGACCTCTCCAGGCTGCTTGTCCTCCAAAACACTGAGGATCAAGTGTCCAAACAGTGGCTTAGAGTGGGTAAGGGAAAATTGAAAAGGGAACTACTGCCCTGGAATTAATGTCCGTGGCATGATTAGGAAGTTAGTAGAGGACAAATGTGTTAGTAACATAACACAGTTATAAGTGGTCTTTCGTATATCTGAGAAAAAGAGAGAAATGTCTTAATATACTGTATAATTACGCAATAATCCTTGATGAATCAGAGGAAGGAATATAATAAAGTTATTCATTTACAACCGCAGTCAGTCGCGGGTTTGAGGCAAGATATTTGTCTAGGCGAAGTTTAAAAGAATCAACGGTGCTGCAGTCTATAACGTCTCGGGGAAGCCCATTCCACAAGTTGACAACTCGATTGAAGAAGAAATTCTTAGATTCGTGAGAGTTAAAAGATTTACCAATAATTTTGCAACCGTTTTTCCGCGTGTAATTAGATTCGTCGATAGTGAAGTACTTACTACAGTTCATATTGTCGATGCCTTTGATGATTTTGAACACTTGAATTAAGTTGCCTCTTAATCTGCGCTGGGTTAAAGGAAATAGATTTAATTCTCTAAGACGCTCCTCGTATGATTTGTTCTTTAGGCTAGGTATCATTTTGGTAACTCTAGCTTGTCTATATCATTTTGGTAACTCTACGTTGAACTCGTTCTAGCTTGTCTATATCTTTTTGGATTGAACGCAGGATTGAAAGCAGTATTTCGGAAGAGGACGGATTAAAGAATTGTAAAGAGTTAGGATAACTTCTCTGGTTTTATGCTCAAATGACCTACCTATAAAGCCAATTATTTTGTTTGCCTTCTTAACAACTACTGAACATTTTTGACTCGGTTTTAGGTTGTTGTTGTTGTTGTTGTTCCCCATGCTGCCTGGCCGAACAGCCCCAAGGCCCCGAGCAAGGCCAAGGCCATAACCGAGCGCCCCCACACAACCTTACCCGCCGACCACAATAAAGCCAGGGTGACAGAAGCCACTCCATGGCGGGGAGCCGAGGAGGGAGCGGAAACGCCCGGGAAACCAAAGCCCCACCCAGGGCCCTGTGCCCCTCAGCAATTATGAAGAGAAAGTTGAGGGGCAAGGGAAAAATGTGACGCTTTGGCTTCCAATCTTGGTAGATTGGGAGGTCAATCCACGGAATAGACGCCGTCACTTGAGATCTAGAAAATATATAAGTAAAAGGAACAGTCAGAGTAAGCTATGGGTATGGCAGATTGCTCAGTTCTCACTCTGATAGACCAGCCCATCACCACATGACTAGAACCCAATCCTCTCACCATCAGCTAGGAAAGGCCCTAGAAAGCCGCCTTTGGCGGGGGGATAGCTCCCCTATTTCAACCCTTTTCGGGGTTGGGCACCCGATATTGTTACTCCCACATCGGTTTCTCTGTCTACACTTTTAAGCTGATTGCCATCCATCGAATAGTTTGCTTTCCCAGAGAGAGAGAGAGAGAGAGAGAGAGAGAATAGATAGATATATTGGCCAGTACACGATTGACCACGAGAGCGGGGATTACGACTCTGAAACAACAACAACATAATGAATGGGAAGGAACACTTGTAGATGGTGGATATGGGGGAGAATTAGTGAGTGGTATTAGTGAATTAAGTAACACCCCGTTCTTAACATTAATCATCAATTACAAACCCCAATGTACTTGAACAAACTAATGAAAGCACATGGTCCTCCCGGGATGCGAAATCGGGACACCACACCCAGAACATAAACATTTAAACCATTACACCACCAACACAGAAAGAACAGGGGATTGTCAACTTTATTATTCTAGAGACCATTAGTGTTATGTATCTTACGTGATCCCAGGAGGAATACATCTTAAGGGGGTCACCTTCTTTTTTTCTCTTTCTCCCTTTTTTCTCTTGCTCTGGCTTGTATCCATTCGGCCCCATTCAGCTAACTGTTTTAATACGTTTATCCTCATCCAGGTGTCGATTTCTTCCGGGCGAGCGATAGCGAGCCAGCATTGTATGGAGATATCTGGCATCGCCGGAGAAATTTTTCGATCGAAAAATGTACAAATTTAGCTTGCTGTAATAAAAAAATATGTACCGGTATATATATATAAATATATATATACAGTATATTCCGGCTCTCTACCGCTCGCCAAAATAATATTGACACCTGGATGGGGGTAAACGTCTTAAAACAGTGGGCTAAATGGGGCCGAATGGATACAAGCCAAAGAGAGAGGGAGATAAAGAGATAAAAACGCGAGGTGGACTCCCTTAAGTGTTACGAGACAAGATAGATAATTTTGTAGCATTAATAGTATATATATATGAAAAAAGGTCTGAGTTTATGCCTACGTATTGGGTATTATGATAAAGGGGACACTGGCTGTTTGTTTGGTCTATTAATTCATGTATTCATATATTGTTTCAGTTGCCTCCCTAGACCTCCATCAAGCTTAGAAAAACAACCCCTAGACCCCCCTTCAAGATAGATTTGTACATTTTTCGGTAGAAAAATGTCCCGGCCAAAGGTCGATTCCTCTTAAAATTACAGGCTCACTATCTCTCGCCAGGAAAAAATCGACACCTAAATGGTACGAAGGTCCTAATATTGACAAAGAAATGTGGTCAAAGGTCATACAATTCCCAAACTAATGGAACCAATGTCTTAAAATCTCAAAACTAGTGGGGCTAACATTAGGGAGCAGGGGGTCCATAAAAACGGTCTTTCTCCCCTTAAGTGTTAGTAGCGATTACCGTACTCAAAAGGAAGATTGAAATATTGTTAATGAAATTAGCTAAGTTTATGAATATCGCAATTAGGTATGAGCAGTAGAATTATAACTAGTGATGTCAACGTAAACTTATTATTTGATAAGCTAATGAAATCTGTTTGTAGCTTCACCTCAAAGTGTAATATAAAATACGAAAACGTGCACAAACTATCAAATGTAAGTGAACATTGATAGTTATCAGTTAATATCTTTAAATAAGTATCATGCTAAAACGTTTTTATCTTGACTAATTAATTATATATATATATATATATATATATATATATATATATATATATATATATATATATAATATTATAATTCATGTATTCTAGACTAAATTATTAACAATTTTGTTCATATATTGAGAGGGTGAATGATAATAACTCCATTACCAATACTCTGCCTGACTGACTGATTAACAAATACATAAATTAATGAATGTCTAGTTAAAAAAAGTACTAAATTGAATTTACTAATTAATTAACACCCCGTTCTTAACATTAATTAACACCCCGTTCTTAACAATAATTAACACCCCGTTCTTAACATTAATTAACACCCCGTTCTTAACAATAATTAACACCCCGTTCTTAACATTAATTAACACCCCGTTCTTAACATTAATTAACACCCCGTTCTTAACAATAATTAACACCCCGTTCTTAACATTAATTAACACCCCGTTCTTAACAATAATTAACACCCCGTTCTTAACATT
Source organism: Paralithodes platypus (assembly GCA_032716605.1). NCBI lineage: Eukaryota > Metazoa > Arthropoda > Malacostraca > Decapoda > Lithodidae > Paralithodes > Paralithodes platypus. Next base: position 29,191,514 of record CM064482.1, read on the forward strand.
AATTAACACCCCGTTCTTAACAATAATTAACACCCCGTTCTTAACATTAATTAACACCCCGTTCTTAACATTAATTAACACCCCGTTCTTAACATTAATTAACACCCCGTTCTTAACATTAATTAACACCCCGTTCTTAACATTAATTAACACCCCGTTCTTAACATTAATTAACACCCCGTTCTTAACATTAATTAACACCCCGTTCTTAACATTAATTAACACCCCGTTCTTAACATTAATTAACACCCCGTTCTTAACATTAATTAACACCCCGTTCTTAACATTAATTAACACCCCGTTCTTAACATTAATTAACACCCCGTTCTTAACATTAATTAACACCCCGTTCTTAACAATAATTAACACCCCGTTCTTAACATTAATTAACACCCCGTTCTTAACAATAATTAACACCCCGTTCTTAACATTAATTAACACCCCGTTCTTAACATTAATTAACACCCCGTTCTTAACATTAATTAACACCCCGTTCTTAACATTAATTAACACCCCGTTCTTAACATTAATTAACACCCCGTTCTTAACGATAATTAACACCCCGTTCTTAACATTAATTAACACCCCGTCCTTAACATTAATTAACACCCCGTTCTTAACATAATTAACACCCCGTTCTTAACATTAATTAACACCCCGTTCTTAACAATAATTAACACCCCGTTCTTAACATTAATTAACACCCCGTTCTTAACATTAATTAACACCCCGTTCTTAACATTAATTAACACCCCGTTCTTAACATTAATTAACACCCCGTTCTTAACATTAATTAACACCCCGTTCTTAACATTAATTAACACCCCGTTCTTAACAATAATTAACACCCCGTTCTTAACATTAATTAACACCCCGTTCTTAACATTAATTAACACCCCGTTCTTAACAATAATTAACACCCCGTTCTTAACATTAATTAACACCCCGTTCTTAACATTAATTAACACGTTCTTAACATAATTAACACCCGTCCTTAACATTAATTAACACCCCGTCCTTAACATTAATTAACACCCCGTCCTTAACATTAATTAACACCCCGTTCTTAACATTAATTAACACCCCGTCCTTAACATTAATTAACACCCCGTCCTTAACATTAATTAACACCCCGTCCTTAACATTAATTAACACCCCGTCCTTAACATTAATTAACACCCGCTTCTTAACATTAATTACACCGTCCTTAACATTAATTAACACCCCGTTCTTAACATTAATTAACACCCCGTTCTTAACATTAATTAACACCCCGTTCTTAACATTAATTAACACCCCGTTCTTAACATTAATTAACACCCGTTCTTAACATTTAATTAACACCCGTTCTTAACATTTAATTAACACCCGTTCTTAACATTAATTAACACCCCGTTCTTAACATTAATCATGATCATCAATTACAAACCATAATGCACTTGAATAAGCTTATGAAAGCATATGGTCCTCTCGGGATTCGAACTCAGGACACATATGAAACGGAGGGAAATAAGTACTGACGGTTACGCTTACTGACACTGACTATCACTTTGAAAACTATTAAGGTGACAGTGGTTGTTTGTTTGGTCTATTAATTAATTTCTTCATATATCTGTTTTAGTTTCCTCCCTAGACCTCCATCAAGCTTAGTAAAACACCCCCTAGACCCCCCTTCAAGATAGATTTGTACATTTTTCGGTAGATAAATGTCCCGGCCAAAGGCCGATTCCTCCTAAAATTAAAGGCTCGCTATCGCTCGCCAGGAAAAATTAGATACCTAAATGGCACGAAGGGTCCTAATATTGACAAAGAAATGGGGTGAAAGGTCATAAAATCCCCAAACTAATGGAACCTACGTATTAAAATCTCAAACCTAGTGGGGCTAAACATTAGGGAGAAGGTGGTCCAGAAAAACAGTCTGTCTCCCCTTAAATTATTAAATGACAGTTTAAATCACAAATGACTATCTCGTCGACTGGATACCTTTAATACTACAACACCAATAACAGATGAACTGTCAAGCAGACTGAATGATTGACTGGAGGCAACATTAGGGAATTATCCTGTGTTAACCTTTGCAGAGAAGTGTTTTGATATTTCATTCGCAAACAAAATAATCCTGATGGTTGAATAACAAAATACATTATGTAAGTGAGCACCCTCTCTGAATACCTAAGGGGGTCACTTGTCTGTTTTATGTTTCTCCCCTTTTCTCTCTTTATCTGGCTTGTATCCATTCGGCCCCATTCAGCCAATTGTTTGAAGACGTTTATGCCCATTCAGGTGATGTTTTCTTCCTGGCGAGCGATAGCGAGCCAGTATTGTATGGAGAAATCCGGCTTCGCCGGAGACATTATTCTATCAACAAAATTACAAATTTAGCTTACTGTACAAAAAAAAAATATATATACAGTATATATGTATGCTGGCTTGCTACCGCTGCAGAGGAAAATAATGACACCTGGATGGGGGTAAGCGTCTTAAAATAGTAGGCTGAATGAGGCCGAATGGATACAACCCAGAGAGAGAGAGAGAGATAGAGACAAAAACGAGGTGGGCCCCCTTAACTAACAGATTGATTGACTAGCCTTCAAATTAGGGAATCCAAATACTGAATGCTTGACTTCAAGGTTACAATTTAACTCTCTGAGCAGCAGTCTAGCAGAATGGCTGACAAACAAATTGTAGTCCAAGTAAAAACTTACGCCACAGGCATGACACACTGATGATAACCAGATGGTGCATTTACATATCTTCTTACAATTGAGCTTTCTACTAATCGGCAAACTAACTAAATGACCAATTAATTCCATCCCACTGACATACTTATAATGGTACTGGCATATTGACTTGGTCATTAACTTGCAATTCCTATGGTATTAATACACACACATACACACACACACCTCACACACGCACACACCTCACACACGCACACACCTCACACACGCACACACCTCACACACACACACCTCACACACAGACACACACATAGTTCACAAACACTCACACACACACTTTTATATATATATATATATATATAATATATATTATATATATATATATATATATATATATATATATATATATATATAATATATATTTATAGATATAATATATATATATATATATATATATATATATATATATATTATCTATAATATATATATATATACCGGTATATATATACAGTATTATATATATATATATATATATATATATATATATATATATATATATATGTAAAATAAAAATAGAAAATATAAATAATAATAGGAAAAGTGGGGACTGGGCCTGAGCATATACATACATACATATATATATATAAGACGTCAGCTGATTAAATAAGTGAAGATGCCGTTCTATGGCAAAATCAGTTACCAGTATAGAAAACTTATGTCAAATTTACTACGATGCATTTTTGTTTTCATTTAATTTCAGAAATGTGTTCACGAACTATTTCAGATTAGGAAGTTAGTTCCTTTAAGATACGGATATATGAGCATTTAGGTAAAAGCCACAGAACAGGGAAGTTTCTTAATACAACATCATTTTCAGCTGTTACGAACCACTCTAGATCTCAGGATCATCAATTTTCTCCCGATAATTTTAAAATCATTGCAAAATTCAACAGTCAATATGAGGCATTGTTGGGGTGAAAAACTTCTCATTAAGAAACGAAATCCTGATCTAAACATTTCCAATAATTAATTTGATTCGTTAGGTGATTTGGTCATTTGCTTGTGTTTGTTTTTCTTTCTTTTTTAGTCTCATGTTGGGGTAACTGAATTTTAGGCACCTTATGTCGCATTTACTGTATATATTCAGTTTGGGTCATTCTGGTGTTGGGGTTGGAGGTTACTTGGTAAGCTGTCGTATACCTTTAGTTTAACTGTGTTACTGTAGGTCGGTGTGTTTAGCTATGTCTGTCTTACTTTGACGTGCTTATCTTTTGTTCTTTATATTAATTGCAGAGTGTTGATAATTTCTATTTTTAATTTGGGTTTTAGATACTTAGGTTCTTGGTGTGCGTAATTCTTTTGATTTCGCTATTAGTTACTTATTTACACAATAAGTTAAAGTTAATTTTAATATTTTAAATATTGGATCCATTATATGATTTAAAATGTACAGCTATTTTCATTTATTTTTAGGATCATGATGTTCGCCTGAAGATGTTCGCTGAGTAGACCGAAAATGTGTGAATAAAGATGGGGTTTCATGGAGTTATCTCTCTTCTGTTCCTACTCGTATATATATAAATGAACTGCCACCAGATTAGTATGTTGATTGGTGGAAGAAATAAAGACGACAGATATATGGATGTTGTTAGCATTTATTATTATCACTATGTATTATTATTGTCTACGAGTGACGCTGCCATATCTGAATATAAGCGATTAGATATATTTGGAATATAATTTAAAATATACTGTATTTAACGCATATAAAAAAGCTGAATATAAAAGGTCACTAACCTTTTTAAATCTGCAAAATACATTTGTATACTTTACTTCAGCATATACAAAGTTCAGTCATTTACATACAAACGTTGAAACTGTGACGGAACTTCGGGAACCTTGCTGAAAGTGGCTTTAAAAGGTAGCCGTAATAGTAAAGAAAATGGTGTTGCTTAAGGTGGTAGTGCTTGGTTTTTGGTCTATATATTTATTTGTTAATTTATATTTGAGTTTCCTTGCTAGACCTCCATCAAGCTCAGAAAAACACCCCCTAGACCCCCTTTCAAGAGATATTTGTAGGAACCGGCCCTCGGCCGGTTCCTTCTCAAATTAAAGGCTTGCTTTCGCTCGCCAGAAAAAAATCGACACCTAAAGGGCACGAAAGGTTTTAATATTGACAAGAAAAGAGGCGAAAGGTCTCAAAATCGCCAAACTAACGGAACGAACGTCTTAACGCCTTACGAGCGGGCAGGTCAGGTTTTTTTCCACTAAGCGCCCAGCGTTTTTTTTTACCATAAATGGCCTTGTTTCCGTGCTCTTTTTCATGCATAAACACGAGCCAGAGCGTAATACAATTTTGTATCCCTGAAAGGGCGTAAATTGAGCTTTCCAATGACACCCGAACCATCCTTCTACGATCACTGGTTGTCTTGCAACGATCGTGCAACCGAAGGGCAAAATCGCTAAAATACGGTAATTTTGTTACATAATTACGTGTGTAGTGAGGGAGTGGTGGTGGATGTGTGTCGAGTAGATGTCAGTAGGCCCACGGCGGCCGTGACGAGCGGTCATGAGGTAACCTACGCTCCTCTCGTCGCTCGTCTCTCTCAGAGCCAATTTTGCTCCAAAATTGCACACAGACTAAAGTCTGGCCCCGCCACATAGTCCAGATTTTTAGATACGGACTTAAGTCGGGCCCCGATGGTTAGGGGTTAAAACTTCAAAACTAATATAAATAATAAATATGCATAATACATCGTAGGCTTGTCCACCATTCTTTAACTGTCTTCGTAGCGCAATGGATAAATGCACTGACTTTCGGTGTGAGCATCCTAAGTTCGAATCCCTGGACTGCCACATGTATATGTTGATTTCATTAATTGAGCTTAGGAGTAAAGTCGGTTAGTGGAGGGAACATATTAATACTAAACATGAGGGAGAAGGGAGTCCAGAAAAAGTGAGTAGTACACGCTTAAAAGGTGGCCGTAATAGTAATGAAAATGGTGTTGCTTAAAGGTCATAATCATTGCTTGAAAAACGAACAAAAACAAATATGTCATTCAAATTTACTAAGCAACCTTAACAACAATATGTGATTATATGTTTGTTTGTTTTCTCTTAGCTAGCACAAACATACTATATATAGGGGAGGCATGTGGGGTTAATAAGTCGGTAGAGCAAAAGGTTGAAGAAAGTTTTCTCAGATGGTATGGTCACATTACGAGAATGCCTGAAGAAAGAATAGTGAAAAGGGTCTATGTTAGTGAGGTGGAAGGAAGAAGAAGACGTGGAAAGCCGAGAAGTAGATGGTATGACATGGTGTTAGAATGTGTCAAAGCGTGAACAGGGAATGGTCACCTTTAGTATGATATCTGCTTTTTCACGTCTGTATGACTGTGTAATTTCATATTATGTATATTTATTTGATATGTTATTCCCTAACTGTAATAGTAATTAAGTAATTTTTTGTGTCTCTATGTTAATTATATACCGGTATACCTAATGTGGTAAACTATCAATGGAAGTTAAATATTACTAAGCTATAATGAATCAAATAAAATCAATCTAAATGAATACTCTATATCTAAATTGGATTCAATCTGAAACAAGCTAATTTATATCCAAAGGTCTCACATAATAAATGTATATAATTATAGGGTAAGGTTATAAGGGTTAATATTAGCCAGGAATTAACTCACCAATAGTTCCACGTGGCAATGAGGCAAGGGAGAACGTTTTACCCAATATGGTGGTGGACAATGGGGAACGAGACTTCGGTCCCGAGACACGAGTTAAGTTAAAGAAAGAATAAATGATTACATGGGAATGGACATGAATATTATGCTTATCTATCAGTCAGTCATGATGTCGATGAGAGCGTCGTGATGGTGTAGCTGTGTGTATTGCTGTATGTGTATTGTGATTAGAGGCACAAAAGCACGATCAACTGAGGGCGGAAAATTAGATGTTAACTGGTTGGTGTTCGTGAAGGCTCTGGCGTACCTCAAAAGCATACCTTGCTGCCTTGGCAAACCGCCAGGAGCCCAAATTATCGTACCGCATTTAGGTTGCTCTATACGATAAATTATATTAATATATACGATAAATTCATATATACTACATAAGACCATGGCAATATTGCTTAATAGCATATTAGGCCTTTTATAACTTAACTTATTTACAATCTTATAATATACGATCTACTCGTCCTACATCGTGCTGTAGGAGAGATCGTGACGTCACAGAGACATACAAGATCACAAAAGAGTCATAGTCTATCGTATTTATACGATACACTCCCCCCACAAAAAAGACCTGAACCCCACCTTTAACCTAAAGTTGCCCAGAGGCTATCTTCTGACGCCACAAGTCGACAGCGCCAGCAGCAGCGCGTCTGGGACGCGTCCCGGTCCGAGAATGATCACCATCAGTATGAGGTGAGTCGTTCCTTCGAAAATCCTCGGACCCAGCAATAACAGGTGGAGCCTCAGATTGCAATGCGGAATCTAGCTCCAAAGCGTACAAACGTGCGATAGGACGAACAGTAGTTCCAGTGGCTGTCTTTAATAGCGCCACCCGCTCTACAGAGTCTGCCCCCTTGTATACCTCCAATACGCGGCCTAATTTCCAGTATAAACGAGGACTATCTTCTTTAATTAAAACAACGTCACCAACTGTAGGGGCCGTTGGTCTACCAGAGGGAGTAACACTCCTTTCCCTCAATGCTAGCAGATATTCACTAATCCACCGTTTCCTAAAATCCTCGATTATCCTGGATATATACTGGTATCTCTTAGACACCGCTACCGCAGAGTACAACGAGGGATCCTCTAACTCTACTATGGACTGAAAATCAGATGGAAACGCAGTCAATGGTTTTCCATATAGCAAGTGAGCTGGCGTTAATGGTAGTGGTTCTTGCAGGTCGGTGTACACATATGTAAGCGGGCGATCATTCACGACTGCCTCTATCTCTGTGAGGACTGTCGTCAACTCACTCTTCTTTAATAGAGCACGTCCTACAACCGCTCTGAGTCCTGACTTTACTATGCCGACACACCGTTCCCACATTCCACCAAACCAAGGTGCCTTAACTGGAATGAACCTCCATTCGCACTTCTTCTCTCCCAAAAAAGTGATGATAGTAGGATCACTACTCATATCCTTTAGATATTTTGATGCTTGGACATAAGTGGGAGCATTGTCGCTAAGAATGAGTTGAGGGAATGAACGACGGGCACAAAACCGTCTGAACGCCAGCATAAATTCCTCGCTAGACATATTATCACATAGTTCTAGGTGTACCGCTCGAGACGTCGCACAGGTAAACAATAATATTTAAACTTTCTCATGCTCCCTCGTCTTCAATGCCCCTGTGTAATCTAATCCTACCGCTTGGAAAGGTTCTACGTGCTTTACACGGCATTCAGGTAGGGGTGGAGCTGGTCCAGTTGCATATGGTTTACCCTTTAGTCTCTGGCATATTACACACTTTCTCACTACGCGTCGAGCTACTTGTCGAACTCTGGGTATCCACCATGTGAGACGTAAAATTGATATAATATGACATACCCTGTAGTGTTTTACTTTCCTATGTGCACGTATGATCAATAGATCAGTAACGTGATGTCTTGTTGGCATAAGTATAGGTCGGTTTGTGCCGTCTGGTACACCCGACCACTTCAGGCGACCCTCACACCTGATGAGGCCATTGTCTAGGTGCAACCTTAGTTGACGCACTATATTAGGCATTAATGTCTTATTCGAGCTTTTCAAGGATTCTAATTCATTGGAAAAGGTTTCTATTTGAACCCATTTGATCAAAGTTACTTCAGCTGCTTTAAATTCACGAGCATCAATGTTGTGACCCCTGTTGCAGAGTTGGCCCGTTACTTTAAGCTTAAGATTGGATACATATCGCAACACCCAAGCTACAACTCTGACTAGTTTATTATAGTCACCGAATCTTGCCCACTTTATGATAGGACCCGGTGGCTCATTTGGTTGGGCTGTAACTGCCACTGTTTCCAGTGGCAGAAGTCCCTCACCAACAGCATGCCATATCGTCCATTCACTTTCATGGAGCAGCCACTTTGGACCATGCCACCACAATTCGGACTTCATTAACTGGCTAGCCGTTATACCCCTAGTTATGAGATCACTAGGGTTTTCCTTTGTATTTACATAATGATAAGCAACGTCTGGCAAAAGGGCTCTAATCTCATCTACCCTATTCCGCACATAAACTGGCAGAGACTTCTTGCTATGTATCCAGTTGAGTGCGACCTGCCTATCGCACCATACGTGAACGATTTCAATATTTAATTCGCTCTCGTATGCTGCGCGTACATGTTGCACCAGACGTGCTAATAGCAGCATGGCAGTCAATTCCATTTTAGGGATAGTTACCTTCTTAACCGGGGCTACTTTGGCCTGGGCTGTAACTAAATGTGCCCCAAATGAAGTAACAACATATATGGCTACCCCGTATGCCGTGGCGCTAGCATCGCAAAACGTGTGTAATGTAACGTCACCGAACGCCGCCACTTTACGAGGTATAGGTTTAGTACATAGGATGGCATATTCATTCAACAACAATGTCCCTTGGTCATTCAGGTCCTCGGGCAAACTGTCATCCCATCCTATTTTACGTCTCCAAACTTCCTGCATTAGAATCCTAGCTCTTATGGTAACAGGTAATGCTAGACCCAAAGGATCAAAAAATTGCGCAACTTTGCTCAACAGACTTCTTTTTGTGTGCGCTCCTGTCTGCTGAGCAAAAGACCTTGTTTGAAAAGTTAGTATGTCATGTTTAGGTTGCCAGATCATCCCCAAATTTCTGGACTTTTCCTGGTTAAGAGATGCCGTACCATCCACCTGTATTAAACTCTGAAGATCTTCACTATTAGTAACCCACTCGCGGAGAAATAGATGTGCATCCGCAAACAATCTGCGTGCTTGCCAGTATGCATACAACAAATCATCTTGACTATCGCTAGTACCCTGCAAATTGTCAATGTATAATCCGCGAGATAGTTTACTTGTGTCCTCATGAGTGTCAGCTAGATGTTTTCTGATTGTGGCATTTAACAAAAACTGCGAGCAAGTGGCCCCAAAGAGTACAACCCGAAAACGGTATATTATGATGGGACTTTCAGAGTCGCTAATGTCGCTGAACCAAAGAAAGCGGGTAACATCTCTATCTTCCTCCTTTAGCTTGACCATCAAGAATGCTTTCTCGATGTCACTGGTATAGGCGTACTTCCCAGCCTAAACCGCAATAGATGTTGGGACAGGTCCGACACCATGGACGGACCTGTCAACAGGCAGTCATTCAGACTGGGTTGTTGACCTTGGTGGGCAGAACAGTCATACACCACCCGTATTGGTGTGGTGACGCTGTCTTTCTTTACCCCATGATGGGCCAGATAGTGAACCCTACCCTTCTTACACGGTTCCTTGACATCGACTCTCTCAATAAAACCCCTATCCTCATAACTCCGAAATACATCGTCATACGCCTGGCGCGTGCTCGGTTCGTTAGACAATTTCCGCTGCAATGCGCGCAAGCGACCTAATGCCAAACCATAGTTGGTAGGCAGGCTTATCTCACTGTTCTTCCAAGGTAAACTAACTTTATATTGCTTGTCTGAGGCACAGTAGCACACAGACTCGTCAAACCTTTGTAGCGCAACTTCCGAGTCATAATCAGTCTCCATAGGATTAATGCCTATGTGATCCAATCTCCACAGTCGTTCCAGGTCGAACTCGGCAGCCATCTTAGGGTCACTAGGTTGGGAATCCTCCCTTCCCAACTCCTCTGCCGCGGTTACATTGACTCTATATATCGAGACCGTGTCGACCAGGACCTTTGACTGTGTAGTATGCACCTTTCCGCTCATGCAGTATCCAAATTTAGTGGGGATTAAAATTACACCACACATCTTTTTAAATCCAGGGTATACTACTTCATAATAATGATCCACACCAAGTAGAACATGCACCTCACTCTGATTTCCCATGGGATCTGACAAGTTAACCCCCTTGCTACGTAATGCGTGTTCCACCTTCTTCACACCCACAGATACATATTCTGGTAGGGTGTCTACTATGATACAAGTCATAAAGTACCGGTTTTTACGATAGAAATATGAAATCTCCGCTATCTCGTAGTCTTGTTTATCAGTAACCCCTGTGAAGCCCTGTAATCGAAGAGTCTCAGCCCCTACGATTCGGTGCTTCAGTCCCACTAGTACGGACCTCTTTATAAAGGAACGTTGAGACCCTTGATCTAGAAGTACCCGACAAACTTTGTTACTGTCATTACCTTCCATGGGAATCTGTATTGTGGGCAATATAGTGGTGTCTTGCGTGCTACCTAGTGCCACAGTTGTAGTACCCTCATTTTTGACGTCTTTGACTTTATCTGCTGTAGGACACAACTTATCAAAGTGATGTCCTTTGCAGTGGCGACAGGGCCTTAAGTATGTAGCAGTACATTGTCCCTGCTTACCATGTTCTTTACTTAGACAACCTACACATAGCTTCAATCTTTTCGCCTGTGCTAGTTTTGTCTCATTTGTTGGGTATTTTACGCAGAAACTCCATTTATGTTTGTTGTTACATAGCTTACATAGAATCTGAGCAGGTTTCTTATACACACCCTCTTTCTTTACTTTAGTCCTTACTGTCATGCTTACTGTTCCCCTCTTCTCCACATTCTCACTCCCTCCCGACTCATACATTCTCCCTTTGTTCAACTGTAGATTATTGATCTCCTTACTGAACTGAGTTTTGAATTCCCCCAGCTCAAATGATCTTACCTTATCAAGTATTGCCATAGGAAGCTTCTGACGCAAGATAATGACTATCATTTCCTGCGTGGTAAGCCCTAGGGTGTCTAGCGATCGAGTATGGCACTCCATATTTGCCCTGAAGTTTGTCAACTCATCAACCTTATACTGTGGTTCTGCGAGCCCCAACAAGGCAACAACATGGGCCATCTTCAACTGCTCTCTATCCCCGTATGTGGACTCTAATAGGTGTACCGCTTCAAGATAACTACCACCCACTACTGCAAACCCCTCTATTAAATGTAAGGCCTCTCCTTCCATTTGTCCCTTCAGATAGTGAAACTTGCGGACATTATCCAAAGAGGATTCATGAACCGTAGATCGAAATACGTCCCAGAAAGCTAACCACTCGGTTAACTTGCCCCCAAATGTAGGAAGATTGAGCTTTGGGAGGTGTACAGTATGTTTTGGTTCAGCCCTTCTATGGGCCTCATTATCGCCTCCCTTCTTACTTGCGACAGCACGCTGTAATAGGCGCTTCGCTCTAAAGACAGGTTCTTCATAGAGGGCACGACTGTCACACTCTGTAACTATCTCTTCCTCCCCTATCATGTCAGCCACAATCACCTCACTCAGAGCCGTAATACGACCGTGGGTAGCCTGGACGTTATCTAATCTAGCCTCCAATTCCTCTAGTTCAGCAGTAGTGATGAAAGTGTTTAAATCAACAATTAGCCTATTTATTACTCCCCGAAGTCCCGCCCTTTGATTTTTAGGGGCTTTGATCAGCACCCCACTAGACGGTGTCTCTTTATCGTTTTTATCCATTTTGCATGCGAGCCTATAGGCTATGTATCTAAATGTTACGTTACAAAAACAACGGCCAAATAATAGTCTAATTAAGAGACGCCAACCGGCGGACTTCTATGTTATGGAGAACAAATAGTACACTAAATAGCAATACCTACTAATGGATCATATTGAACAAGAAAAAATGTTAGGTCAGGTCATATGTCACAGGAAGTCTGAAACGGAAAAGAAAATTATTGGGGAAAGATGATGGGTGGGATGCAGAACTTGGGCAGGTGCAATGATGTGACCCTGCATTCCGGCTCTAACCATCGCTTGGCTAGCCTTGCCAGTTTATCATAGAGTTGTTCCTGCATCCTGTTATATGTCCCCTTGTTCATTGCCTTAAAATCCCTTACTGGTAGCTAATTCCCGGGTCTGGGCACCAATGTGGTAAACTATCAATGGAAGTTAAATATTACTAAGCTATAATGAATCAAATAAAATCAATCTAAATGAATACTCTATATCTAAATTGGATTCAATCTGAAACAAGCTAATTTATATCCAAAGGTCTCACATAATAAATGTATATAATTATAGGGTAAGGTTATAAGGGTTAATATTAGCCAGGAATTAACTCACCAATAGTTCCACGTGGCAATGAGGCAAGGGAGAACGTTTTACCCAATATGGTGGTGGACAATGGGGAACGAGACTTCGGTCCCGAGACACGAGTCAAGTTAAAGAAAGAATAAATGATTACATGGGAATGGACATGAATATTATGCTTATCTATCAGTCAGTCATGATGTCGATGAGAGCGTCGTGATGGTGTAGCTGTGTGTATTGCTGTATGTGTATTGTGATTAGAGGCACAAAAGCACGATCAACTGAGGGCGGAAAATTAGATGTTAACTGGTTGGTGTTCGTGAAGGCTCTGGCGTACCTCAAAAGCACACCTTGCTGCCTTGGCAAACCGCCAGGAGCCCAAATTATCGTACCGCATTTAGGTTGCTCTATACGATAAATTATATTAATATATACGATAAATTCATATATACTACATAAGACCATGGCAATATTGCTTAATAGCATATTAGGCCTTTTATAACTTAACTTATTTACAATCTTATAATATACGATCTACTCGTCCTACATCGTGCTGTAGGAGAGATCGTGACGTCACAGAGACATACAAGATCACAAAAGAGTCATAGTCTATCGTATTTATACGATACCTAATTTATTACCTTACTATTTCACGTTTTATTCCCTCTTGTATGCCAATTATTCTTAATACCCCATTGTTCTCTATTGTTTATACACTTGTTTAAAATGGGCCTCCAGCAATTAACAGGCTTCGAACCATCTCACTTAACCCATTTTACTACCACAAATTCTTCTTAGGCTGCACAAATTTGTCTAAATACAGCTCTAGTAAAACTATAAAGACTTCGCTAGTACAGAAGGGGTTAACCACTCTAAAATATGATCTATATATAAAAACGTTATGTCTTTCTCAATATTCACTCTACAATCCTTTGTTTAGTGCATACCGGTACCTTTATTCAGCCTCCTTGTTTTCTTAATCTTAACCCTCTCCGACATATGACGCGATTTTGAGTCTATTGGGGATACTTTAATGCCTTCGTTACCAGCAGGGGTATTTAGAAACCTTTAGTTTAGTTAATTCAACCTCTGCAGTTGTCTTTGAGTTAGCTGTGGGCAGAAAACTAATTTTGGAGAGGTAATTATAAGAGTGAGAGAACTCTATTTCTTATTGCTAATCTGGCAACCTCTGCCTCATATGTGCGTGAAAGGGTTAAAGTTTGCTGTGTTTTGCATATAATGTTTGTTAATTTTTCTTATCTTTATGTTCTCTAAATTATCGGGTTTATTATCTTTGTTTTGTCATGCTTTTATTTTCCACTCTACGATACGTCTTAAAATAACGCAAATAAGGAAGACCCCCACAAATAGAAAAAGGAAAACCCCAGAGGAGCCAAATGCAGAACAGATGGGAAGACAAGAACAGAAAGGAGAAACTAAAGCAAAGATAATAATGATAGACAACAAGGGAAGCGGAGGAGGAACAAGAACTAGGCACTACATTTCAGACCCCCAGACCACCACCAGAAAGCCCAACGTCCAGAGGTAAGCAGAGAAGAAGAAGTTAGACGAAACGACAACACTAAGTCCTAAACAACAAGAAATTAACAACAAACCAAGAAGACAAGATGGCTACCACCAAGGAGAACGATTCCCGGGACAAATGGAAGGAGTAACTAAACCAGAACCGAGAGGACAATCACAAACAGGAAGTAGAAAGAAACAAATATATGAAATGCCCCGCATCTCGAAACTATCCCATATCATCAAGAAAGAGAACGAGAAAGAGAAAAACAAGGGCAAGATAGAAGAAGAAGAAAGAATAACATTAACAACAACAAAAGATGCCCGCGGAGTGATACCACGTGTGCAGAACAATTTCCGGAACTACATGACGAATACACAGCACTACTTCCAGGATAATAATAATTCCATGCTCCCTACGGACATCAGAGAAGATGCCCGGATTGCCGCCATTATCACAGAACTTCCATCAATACCCGCAAAGAATATAAGTAGACCATCAGCCCGACAAGAAATTATTAAAAGGAAAATCATATTCAGCCAGGGAAAGAAGGATCACCATCACCATCATAGAAACAGGCACTTACGCCCTGCTTCCACCCAAAGGCCAAATCATCTGGCCACCAGCTTCTAAGGGGACCCTCCTAATCCTTTTAGATCTGCCCCAACTGACTTGTGACCTTTTGACCCTAGAACATCTTCCCCGGGGCATCTCAGCTAAAGTCGTCACTATCCCGACGAAAGCTGAACAGGGCAAGCAATTCTAGGGCTTTTACAACACTGACATGTTTGTGGTGATAGCTCTAGAATTACCCTCCCATTTAGTAGATTGAAGGCATTCCTAAAATCTCAATAGGTCTGAGGAGTTATTTTCCCTATTAAGGAATCTTTGTTATTTACGTGTCATGATACAGTAATAACATCGAAGTCACTAATAGGCTGCACTTTTAGTAATAGAAGCCTAAACTCTTGGACATGTCCCCACCTGACTTCTATAATTAAATCCGCAACTTTACTACCGAAGGATACTTGGCATGCCAAGGTCACTCGAATAGGAACAGGGCTTTGCGAGACACCTTAACCGGCACTCTCCATACAGGATTCCTTAGTACTTGTGTTATAGTGACATGTTAGTGTACAATTGTAATTAAAAAGTTTAAACACTGGTCCGAGTTCTTTGAACCTCTTACAAAGTTCAGCGGTAGTCAAGGAATATAATATTGGTCATGATCATATTATCTCCTTGCGTTAACCCGATATCTTGTCACTGTGTCATGACATATGCATTATATTAATGACCACACACCAAGAGTACCTGAACAGAACTTCACCACCGGTTAATATAACGGTCAGGATAGTCGAGTATCCCTAGCTTCCCTGTTAAAGATATACTCGTGTTTGTCCGATGAGGCCCAGTATCATGATACTTAAGGAGCCTCATTCACAACCCTATACCCATTAACCCATCTGTAGCTTAAACAACTAATCCACACGACAGGCCAACCTGGACGGCCCAACCGAGACTCAGACGACTACAAGCTGTTACCTCAACCTTTTACTCCAAGTGTTAATTCTGGAGTTATGATATAAAACCTGCATCAAGTCGATACCAGTGACGAGGTATCAAAGTTAGAGTCTTAACATATCGACTCTGACTAACTTCCACCAGTGCGTAAGGTGTGCTACAACATTAGTCTTAACCTATCGACTCTGCCTAACTTCCACCAGTGCGTAAGGTGTGCTACAAAGTTAGAGCCCTAATATATCGACCTTGCCTAACTTCCACCAGTGCGTACGGTGTGCTACAAAGTTAGAGTCCCTAAGATATCGACTCTGCCTAACTTCCACCAGTGCGTAAGGTGTGCTACAAAGTTAGAGCCCTAATATATCGACCTTGCCTAACTTCCACCAGTGCGTAAGGTGTGCTACAAAGTTAGAGTCCTAATATATCGACCTTGCCTAACTTCCACCAGTGCGTACAGTGTGCTACAAAGTTAGAGTCCTAATATATCGACCTTGCCTAACTTCCACCAGTGCGTACGGTGTGCTACAAAGTTAGAGCCCTAATATATCGACCTTGCCTAACTTCCACCAGTGCGTAAGGTGTGCTACAAAGTTAGAGTCCTAATATATCGACCTTGCCTAACTTCCACCAGTGCGTACGGTGTGCTACAAAGTTAGAGTCCCTAAGATATCAACTCTGCCTAACTTCCACCAGTGTGTAAAGTGTACGCTACAAAGTTTAGAATCCCAAGATATTGACTCTGCCTAATTTCCACCAGTGCGTAAGGTGCTATAGATAATTAGAGTACATTATATTTGGACTCAGTGTAAACCCTCGTCCAATTCGGTGCTTAACCCCTTACCGACGGGGATGTTTGTAACTTCTACTACCTGCCAGGCGGGCATATTTACCCTAAACGAGCTTCATTCCATGCTCTTTTTCATGCATAAACAAGAGCCAGAGCATAATACAATTATGTATCCGTGAAAGGGCGATAATAGAGCTTTCCAATGACACCTGAATCATCCTTGTACAACCATGGGTTATCCTGTAGCGATCGCGCAACGAGAGGTGAAAAACCCTAAAATACAGTAATTTCTCAAGTTTTGTCCTGGTCTCGCGAGGCCGTGGGTGTGAAATGTTGCAGAGGTAGTGTCAGTCGCGGCACAAGGGCCGTGCCGAACAGTCAGAGCCTGCCTATCGTCCTCCCAACGCGTGGACTCTCTCTCAGAGCCGATAATGTGCTCAAAATCCCGCCCGACTAGTGTCGGGCTCCGCAGGGGTGGCCATTATTCTCTCGCCCGACATATGTCGGGTGCCGCGGCTTGAGTGTTAAAGTTGTTTATATAAATATTAAGATAGCACACAGTTGTCCGACTCAGCAGTGTTAATAATATGTCATTTGGTTATATTGTACAAGAGGTAAACTAAACCTATATTGATATACCTGAACTCCTTCTAGATCCTCGATCGTGCTAGGATAGTAAATTCTGTTGTATACCAATTATCATTAATTCATATGTAACTATCTATACAAGTATAAGTAAGAGTTAAATTAAATAAAACTGTGCTTTACAAATATACTCGGTGTTATAGATATCCAATATTTTTACTTCTATGCATGTATTGTGTGACCTCTGAATTCCCCAGTCATTAGAACTCACTATACTCAATATACAAACCTGGTAAAATCCCTGGTATAACACGTGTCATACACGTTCATGGTCCCTGTCTATATTTCCCTATCTCCAAAGCTATATATATTAATATTTTGGCTTTCCCTGTTCTAATTGTATTTGTTTTCTATGTAAGTGAGTGACAGGGCTAAAATCAAGGGACGTTCGAGCTAAAATGCCTGGACACACAGAGTTTGAAGCAACTTAAGTCATAGGAAGAGGGAAAGACTGATTCTGGGAGAGAGTTCCAGAGCTCAGCAGTATGCTCTACCATGCTCTCTATTTACCCCTATCTTCCTTTGTCTTATTTCCTATTTCAATGTTAGCTATTATATATTATGTTTGTCTTTCCCTTATTATCCGCTACACAATGCACTCTTCTTCTCATTTCTCTATTTTCCATTTCGTTATACTCCCCTCACTCCTGTCTCCTTAGTTATTGCTTGGTTTATTGTTCCCACTCAGTTCGATGAATATTTCAACCCCAACCCTCTGAAGGTATTTTTAGCTTGTTATGTATGTGCATTTTAATGTATTTGTTTTTCGTTTGTTTATTCTCGTGTTCCTCTTTTACTGGCTTAATTCTGTGTTTTGTCTTTCGTTTACTATTATAATTGAGTCCTCTCTTACACAATAGTACACACACACACACACACACACACACACACACACACACACACACACACACACACACTGTGAGGACTTTGTATTCACCTGGGCTTACTCACAAATCCGTCACTTAATAGATCCCCAACAGTTTGGCAACGTAAAAACCTCCTCCACCACTCACTGTCTTATTAGCTTCCTAGATTATATTTACACAAATCTTGAGAAGAGAAAAACTTCCCTCGCTCTTGCCTTTATTGACTTTAGGAAAGCATTTGACCTTGTTGACCACACCATCATCATCAACAAGGCCATAAAGTTGGGGCTACATCCTACCCTGGTTGCGTGGTTGACCGACTTCCTTAGTGACAGACGGCAAGCAGTGCGATATCAAGGCTTCATCTTCACCTTCCTAGACATCACATGTGGAGTCCCACAGGGCACAAAGATGGGGCCTCTATTGTTCCTCACCTTGATTAATGATGCCCTAAAGGACACTCCATTCCACTGGAAGTACGTGGACGACTCGACAGTCGGCATTACTGTCGATAACACCTCCCCTAACTATGACCCCCTACAAGACATCCTCGACCGTCTTCAAGCCTGGACCACAGACAATCATGTGACCATCAATCATGACAAGACAGTGGTCATGCACATCAACACCTCCGTTACCGACCTTCCTCCACCCACTGTCACAATTGGTCCTCATTCCCTTCAGCTTGTTGAGTCCACCAAACTCCTCGGAATCACTGTGGACAACAAGCTGAACTGGAAGAAACATGTGTCTACCACAGTCAGGACCGCCACATACAAGTTGTTTATGCTAAGGCGGCTGAGATCCCTGGGGGCGCCGGAGAATGAGCTGAAGAGTATATATAACATCTTCATACTCCCTAAGCTCACCTATGCCTCTCCCGCCTGGTCCTCCTCTCTAACCCTGACACAACAACGTCAATTGGAGAGAGTGCAGAAGAGGGCATGCAGGATCATCCTGGGTGGCACATACCCAGGGTACAAGGAAGCTCTCACCACCCTTAGCATACCTGCACTTTCAACCCACCACTACAACACACTCCAGCAGTTTGCATCTAAGCTACTTGCTCACCCACAACACAGAAACTTGCTTCCACCAGACGCCCCTAGACCAACACGTGCAGCTCGTCACTTCAACACACTCCAACCAATAAGGGCAAGAACTGACAGATACAAAAATAGTCCTATCCCAACCATTGTAAATATTATTAATAATGTGTAATGATTATGTGATAATGTGTAATATAATCACACTATATATACGCGCCCTCCTTTAATAATGTATGCATAAGTGTGTGTGCGTGTGTGTATTAGAATATATGTATGTATTTGCTTGAGGTTGTTTATGTATATGTGTGTATAATTATGTATATGTGCATTTATGTATGTACAGTATATGTGTATGTATGTGTGCGTATATGTGTATGTATGTGTGCGTTAATTATCTATATATGTATGTGTCTATAGTGTATACTGTTTGTGGTTCGAGGCTCGAGCCCAGCTGAGAGTATTCTATCACACACACACACACACACACACACACACACACACACATACACACAAACACACAAACAAACACACACACACACACACACACCTACACTGAAGAATGTCCCATATACTATAATTCCCTCCAGCTGTCTCTCCTTATTTTATATTCTTCTTTTGTTCTCTACCGAGGATTACCTCCCATTGTAGTAGGCTTTACCTGACCCTACCTGTACGGACCCGACCCATAGGCCGTTTTGCCTTTACCCTTTTCAAACTCCTCATTTGATCTCTTCCGACGTTTGACATTCCATTCTAATTGGCTTTACCTGACCTACAGTCCGTTACCCCATTAACCCTTTTCCAATTCCCTCATTTAATCTCTCCCAAGGATTTAACTCCCATTATTAGCCTCACCTGACCCTACCAGAACAGTTTTTGTATGTATGTATGTTTGTTTGCATACGTGAGCGTTTATGTATACAGGCATGTGCACACTTACTGCATGTTCTTATGTTCTTATATATGTATGTATATATATATATGCGTATGTATGTGTGTACGTATGCGTATATATGTATGTTCTGTATATATATGAGTAAAATAAATGTGTACTGTATATGCACTGTAAATCACTTACTCTCATGGTTAATTTATGATAATTTGTATTTTACACTAGCATAATTATTGTATTCATTTCTTGTTTTAATGTAAAGTATATTATACTCACCCATTGTAAACTGAGCTTACCATTTTCATATCTGTACATCTCATGTTCATCCACTAATTGTAAAATGTGTATTTTCAGCTCATGAGGTTGCCATTCTTTAATAAACCGTTTATTATTATTATTATTATTATTATTATTATTATTACAGACACACACTGATCAACATTTAATACCAGTAGCTCTTGTGCAATCTCTTACTTTGGTCCATATTGTAATTTAATATAAGTTAGAGTTAAGCAACAAACCATTCCTTTGTACATTTTCAGCCAATGGCTGCAACTATCAATAAACCGTTTCTTATTTTACTATTATTAGTGTATATATAATAGTAACACACACATACACACACACATACATACACACACACAGACACATGCTGTTTTTCTCCCTTGTTCTATATTTGATGTGTCATATCTACTGTAAATATCCATATATCCATTTATCTAAACCCACGCCAATCTATGTACCGCAATTCATCATAAGCTTTTTCGATCCGTCTCTAATTATGTTCATATTTCTTGTTCCGTCTCCCTACCTGCCATTCTGTTTACTTAATAATTCCCTTGATTAACACAGGGTAATCCTCTTTATTTCCATAATTAAGTAATCTGGGGATGAAGTCTGCCGATTGGATGTGGGTTGCGCTGGGGAGGATCACAGAGAGAGAGAGAGAGAGCTACATAGAGCTACATAGATACACAGACCACACAGACCTCAAGGTCCTTACTAGGCAGTCTGGCCTTACAAACTATAATATGCATATATGCATATATACACATACACACATACACATACATACATATACATATACATATATACATATATATACACATACATATACACATACATACATACACACATATATATACAGTATATATATACATACTGTACAGTGCACACACATACATATACATACATTTTTTTTTTTTTTTTTTTTTTTTTTTTTTTTTTTTTCATTCATATCACCCCAGCCCTCTGCAGATAGAGGTCAAGCCTTCCCTTGAAGGCGTTTATTGTGTCGCTCTCCACCACTCTCGCTGGTAGTTTATTCCACTCTGTCGCCACACTGTAGGTGAAGAAACTCTTTGTGACATCTAGGTTTGCCTTTTTGGTTTTTAATTTCATTCCATTTCCGCGAGTTTGATTAGTATTGTTTAATGTGAATAGTGCATTTACATCGACTTTGTCGAAACCTTTTAGTATCTTAAAGCACTCAATAAGCTGACCCCTCAACCTCCTCTTTTTTAATGAGAGCAGGTTCAATCGTTTAAGTCTTTCTTCATATGGTTTATTTCTTAATGAGGGTATCATCTTCGTCGCTCTACGCTGTACTGACTCGAGTCTTACAATGTCCTTGATCAGATAAGGTGACCAGAACTGCACACCATATTCAAGGTGGGGCCTCACCATACTTTTGAACAGTGGCACTATTACGTTTTCATGTTTAAATGTAAATTTTCGTTTAATAAAGCCCAATGCTATGTTTGCCTTATTTGCAGCTGCTATACATTGGTCGGAAGTTTTTAGGTTTTCAGATATTAGTACCCCTAGGTCTTTTACTACCGTTGCGGTTTTTATTTGTTTGCCATTCATTTCGTATTTGTATTTCATATTTCTGCTACCAACCTGCAGCACCTGACATTTATCGACATTGAAGGGCATCTGCCATTTTTTCGACCACTCTGATATCTTGTTTAAATCAGATTGCAACGCATTTCTATCATCTTCGTTCAGGACTGTATTTCCTATTTTTGTATCGTCGGCGAATTTGGAAATGGTGTTGTTTACCCCTACATCGATATCGTTAATGTAAATGAGAAACAGGACCGGTCCAAGGACTGAACCCTGTGGAACTCCACTAGTGACAGGCTCCCACTCCGATTCCACTCCATTTATCACCACTCTCTGTCTTCTGTCCGTAAGCCAATTTTTTATCCAAGAATGAATTTCACCTTTGATACCTATCCTCTCCAGTTTAGCCAATAGTTTTCGGTGAGGCACCTTGTCGAAAGCTTTTTGAAAGTCCAAGAAGATTATATCTAGTGATTTCGTCATGTCGTTATATGTGAATAGTTTGTTATAAAATTCAATCAAATTTGTTAGGCATGACTTATTTGATCTAAAGCCGTGTTGACTATTTTTGATTAGGTTGTTTGATTCGAGGTAATCTACAATCTTATCTCTAATGATTTTTTCCATGATTTTTCCTACAATTGAAGTTAGGCTAATTGGTCTGTAATTACTCGCTTTGGCCTTGCTACCCTTCTTGTATATCGGCGTAATGTTCGCATCTTTCCAATCACTCGGTACAATCCCCTGTAGTAGTGATAAGTTAAATAGTTGTGTCAGGGGTTTTGCTATTTCGTCCTTGACATTCTTAATTATTTTCGGGTGGAGCATGTCGGGTCCCGGGGTCTTATTTACATTTAAATTACTCAATTTGCTTTGTACTTCGGTAACACTGATGGTGAAATCTCCTATCTCATGAGTTGAGGTGTTATTTTCAAGGGTATGATCGATAATTTCTTCTGTGAAAACTGAGCCAAAATATTTGTTGAGCAGATTTGCCGTGTTTGTGTCGCCTGTTATTGTCTGGCCATCTTCTATTAGCGGTCCGATTCCGCTTTTGATCTGTTTATTTTTGTTTACGTAACTGTAGAATTTTTTGGGGTTTGTGGCACTTTCTCTGGCAATAGTCATTTCGTAATTTTGTTTTGTTCGCCCTAATTATTTTTTTCACTTCCCTTCTACTATTTTTGTACAAGTTTTTAATTACTTCAGTGTTTGTGTTATTTCTTACAAGTTTGTGGAGTTGATTCCTTTTCCTTATTGCCTTGCCAATGTCTCTACTGTACCAAGGGGGCATACTTGATTTCGTACTACGTTTTGGTTTCATGGGTACAAATTGTTTATGCGCTTCTGTAATTGTAGACTTAAAAGTCCCCATAGTTCATTTACTTCGTTTATATTTATGAGGTTTGAGTGTATGTTTGATAGCGATTCCTTAAGTCCGTCATAATTTGCGTTTTTGAAGTCCGAAACCATTCCTGTTGTTTTTACTGAGGAATATTTGCTTATAACGTTGATTCTTAAGATTTTATGATCGGACGTTGCCAGATGTTCACCTACATCCAGGTTTGATAATAAATTTTCTTGGGTAGTGATTACGAGGTCTAGTATATTCCTGTCTCGCGTCGGCTGTTTTACGTGTTGAGTCAAAAAATTGTCCTGGATGAAGCTTGTCATTAGGCGTGACTCAGCATTTTTTCCGGTCGTGGTATTCCAGTCAATTAGGGGGAGGTTATAGTCACCTAGTAAAACTGTTTCGTCGGAATTAAGGAGAGAGAGAGAGAGAGAGAGAGAGAGAGAGAGCTACATAGATACACAGACCACACAGACCTCAAGGTCCTTACTAGGCAGTCTGGCCTTACAAACTATAATATGCATATATGCATATATACACATACACACATACACATACATACATATACATATATATACACATACATATACACATACATACATACACACATATATATACAGTATACATATACATACTGTACAGTGCACACACATACATATACTGTACATAATTTTTTTTTTTTTTTTTTTTTTTGTTTTTTTTTTTTTTTTCATTCATATCACCCCAGCCCTCTGCAGATAGAGGTCAAGCCTTCCCTTGAAGGCGTTTATTGTGTCGCTCTCCACCACTCTCGCTGGTAGTTTATTCCACTCTGTCGCCACACTGTAGGTGAAGAAACTCTTTGTGACCTCTAGGTTTGCCTTTTTGGTTTTTAATTTCATTCCATTTCCGCGAGTTTGATTAGTATTGTTTAATGTGAATAGTGCATTTACATCGACTTTGTCGAAACCTTTTAGTATCTTAAAGCACTCAATAAGCTGACCCCTCAACCTCCTCTTTTTTAATGAGAACAGGTTCAATCGTTTAAGTCTTTCTTCATATGGTTTATTTCTTAATGAGGGTATCATCTTCGTCGCTCTAACGCTGTACTGACTCGAGTCTTACAATGTCCTTGATCAGATAAGGTGACCAGAACTGCACACCATATTCAAGGTGGGGCCTCACCATACTTTTGAACAGTGGCACTATTACGTTTTCATGTTTATATGTAAATTTTCGTTTAATAAAGCCCAATGCTATGTTTGCCTTATTTGCAGCTGCTATACATTGGTCGGAAGTTTTTAGGTTTTCAGATATTAGTACCCCTAGGTCTTTTACTACCGTTGCGGTTTTTATTTGTTTGCCATTCATTTCGTATTTGTATTTCATATTTCTGCTACCAACCTGCAGCACCTGACATTTATCGACATTGAAGGGCATCTGCCATTTTTTCGACCACTCTGATATCTTGTTTAAATCAGATTGCAACGCATTTCTATCATCTTCGTTCAGGACTGTATTTCCTATTTTTGTATCGTCGGCGAATTTGGAAATGGTGTTGTTTACCCCTACATCGATATCGTTAATGTAAATGAGAAACAGGACCGGTCCAAGGACTGAACCCTGTGGAACTCCACTAGTGACAGGCTCCCACTCCGATTCCACTCAATTTATCACCACTCTCTGTCTTCTGTCTGTAAGCCAATTTTTTATCCAAGAATGAATTTCACCTTTGATACCTATCCTCTCCAGTTTAGCCAATAGTTTTCGGTGAGGCACCTTATCGAAAGCTTTTTGAAAGTCCAAGAAGATTATATCTAGTGATTTCGTCATGTCGTTATATGTGAATAGTTTGTTATAAAATTCAATCAAATTTGTTAGGCATGACTTATTTGATCTAAAGCCGTGTTGACTATTTTTGATTAGGTTGTTTGATTCGAGGTAATCTACTATCTTATCTCTAATGATTTTTTCCATGATTTTTCCTACAATTGAAGTTAGGCTAATTGGTCTGTAATTACTCGCTTTGGCCTTGCTACCCTTCTTGTATATCGGCGTAATGTTCGCATCTTTCCAATCACTCGGTACAATCCCCTGTAGTAGTGATAAGTTAAATAGTTGTTTCAGGGGTTTTGCTATTTCGTCCTTGACATTCTTAATTATTTTCGGGTGGAGCATGTCGGGTCCCGGGGTCTTATTTACATTTAAATTACTCAATTTGCTTTGTACTTCGGTAACACTGATGGTGAAATCTCCTATCACATGAGTTGAGGTGTTATTTTCAAGGGTATGATCGATAATTTCTTCTGTGAAAACTGAGCCAAAATATTTGTTGAGCAGATTTGCCGTGTTTGTGTCGCCTGTTATTGTCTGGCCATCTTCTATTAGCGGTCCGATTCCGCTTTTGATCTGTTTATTTTTGTTTACGTAACTGTAGAATTTTTTGGGGTTTGTGGCACTTTCTCTGGCAATAGTCATTTCGTAATTTTGTTTGTTCGCCCTAATTATTTTTTTCACTTCCCTTCTACTATTTTTGTACAAGTTTTTAATTACTTCAGTGTTTGTGTTATTTTTTACAAGTTTGTGGAGTTGATTCCTTTTCCTTATTGCCTTGCCAATGTCTCTACTGTACCAAGGGGGCATACTTGATTTCGTATTACGTTTTGGTTTCATGGGTACAAATTGTTTATGCGCTTCTGTAATTGTAGACTTAAAATGTCCCCATAGTTCATTTACTTCGTTTATATTTATGAGGTTTGAGTGTATGTTTGATAGCGATTCCTTAAGTCCGTCATAATTTGCGTTTTTGAAGTCCGAAACCATTCCTGTTGTTTTTACTGAGGAATATTTGCTTATAACGTTGATTCTTAAGATTTTATGATCGGACGTTGCCAGATGTTCACCTACATCCAGGTTTGATAATAAATTTTCTTGGGTAGTGATTACGAGGTCTAATATTCCTGTCTCGCGTCGGCTGTTTTACGTGTTGAGTCAAAAAATTGTCCTGGATGAAGCTTGTCATTAGGCGTGACTCAGCATTTTTTTCCGGTCGTGGTATTCCAGTCAATTAGGGGGAGGTTATAGTCACCTAGTAAAACTGTTTCGTCGGAATTAAGGGTTTTCTCTAGTATTTCATAAAAAATTGTATCATCGGCAACAGTTAGTCTCGGTGGTCGGTACGCTGTAGTGATATTTAAGTTCATGTTTTTTGTATTTATTTTGACGCACACTATTTCTGCATTACTTTCGGGGAGAGTCACCTCGACTGGGTTTAAGTAGGTTGCAACGTACATTGCAACCCCCCCTCTTTGTTTTCCATTGTTACGGTCTTTATGAAAAAATTTATATGGCTCTATGTGATATTCATGAAGTAGATCTTTATTTTTAAGGTTCAGATGTGTTTCCGTTATACAAATAACGTCAACTTTCTCATTTAATAACAGACATTTGAGTTCGTCTATTTTGTTTCTTATTGAGCAGGCATTTATGGATATTATTTTTATATCATTTCTCTCAGCATGCGCTGGATTTGTTTTTCTTATTGGTGAGGATGGGTTTGGGGTTATGACTTGAAGCCGCGGCGGGTTGTCAAATTAATTCAGTTGGTTGGGTTGGCTTGGATGGGGTTGGGTGGGGTTGTTTAGTTTGTTTTGTGGTTCAGGTAGGTAAGTTTTCATAACTTGTGGGCCATTGGGGTTGACGGTTTCGTTTAAATGGTTGTGATGGACTTGGAAGGGTTGGGCGGGGTTATTTATTTCTCTTAACTGTGCGGGTGGAGTTTGATTGGGTGGGGTTGTGGGAGGGAGAGAGAGAGAGAGAGAGAGAGAGAGAGAGAGAGAGAGAGAGAGAGAGAGAGAGAGAGAGAGAGAGAGAGAGAGAGAGAGAGAGAGAGAGAGAGAGAGAGAGAGAGAGAGAGAGAGAGAGAGAGAGAGAGAATAATAACTTGCCACAATCCCCTGAATAAACCCCAGCCAAGCTACAGAGAAAATTAAAATGGATAAAATGTTTTTTTCTTTGCATATTCGGATTATTCGCAGCCAGAATGGTGTTTTGTGTGGATTTTGTTCCCCTCCAGTAATTCCTGAGCCGATTAAGCACAAGGGATTAAGGGTTTAGGCGAAGTAGTTGAAGGGGAGGCAGTTGTTTTTTCGAGTCTTCCTCCTCCCACATGTTTAGCCCTATTAGTTATGAGATTTCAAGCCATTCGCTCCGTTAGTTTGGCAATTTTCAGACCTTTTGCCCTATATCTTTGCCAACATTAAGACCTTTCGTGCCATTTAGGTGTTGATTTTTTTCTTGGCCAGCGATAGCGAGCCTTTATTTGCAGAGGAATCGCCCTTCGGCCGGGACATGTTTCTATCGAAAACATTTCAACTTTTTATCGAAGGGGGTTCAACTTGTGTGTTTTTTTTTTTAAAGTTTGATAGAAGTTTAGAGAGGAAACTAAACCCCCTCCTTATACCATTGAGCCGAACCAGTAAATTATGCTGCACAATACCGGCTGAGCTCCCTTAAGCTGCTTCATCCAAAATATTATTGTTGGTGGTCTTAGTTTTTGTGTAGGTTGTGCGATATTATAGATCAGTCAGGGAGGATGAAGATTAACCCCTTCTGTACCAGCGAATTCTATCTAATTTTGACTTAGCTATATTTAGACGATCTTGTGCAGTTTAAAAAGGATCTGTGGGAACAAAATTGAAACAAGTGATATAGTTCGAAGCCTGTTAATGGCTGGAGGCATTTTTAAACTGAATAAAATCGTCCAATACTATCAAGCATAAAGTTAAAAGAACGGCACCGGTACAGAAGGGGTTAATGTTGTAGTAGTTTATGCTTCAGGGAATATTCATTAAGCTAAAAAAGAATACAAATCAGTGTTGGCTTGCAATATTTCCATTAATGCGATTAAGTTTTAATATCTTAGTTTGGTTAACATTTAGCTATTGTAGTGTGTTCTGAAATTACTCCTAATAGCCAAGTAGTTACAGAATAGCTTCTCTAATATTACTCCTAATAGCCAAGTAGTTACAGAATAGCTTCTATAATATTACTTCTAATAGCCAAGTAGTTACATAATAGCTTCTCTAATATTACTCCTAATAGCCAAGTAGTTACAGAATAGCTTCTATAATATTACTCCTAATAGCCAAGTAGTTACAGAATAGCTTCTATAATATTACTCCTAATAGCCAAGTAGTTACAGAATAGCTTCTATAATATTACTCCTAATAGCCAAGTAGTTACAGAATAGCTTCTATAATATTAAATTACTCCTAATAGCCAAGTAGTTACTGAATAGCTTCTATAATATTACTCCTAATAGCCAAGTAGTTACAGAATAGCTTCTATAATATTACTCCTAATAGCCAAGTAGTTACAGAATAGCTTCTATAATATTAAATTACTCCTAATAGCCAAGTAGTTACAGAATAGCTTCTATAATATTACTCCTAATAGCCAAGTAGTTACAGAATAGCTTCTATAATATTACTCCTAATAGCCAAGTACTTACAGAATAGCTTCTATAATATTAAATTACTCCTAATAGCCAAGTAGTTACAGAATAGCTTCTATAATATTACTCCTAATAGCAAAGTAGTTACAGAATAGCTTCTATAATATTACTCCTAATAGCCAAGTAGTTACAGAATAGCTTCTATAATATTACTCCTAATAGCCAAGTAGTTACAGAATAGCTTCTATAATATTACTCCTAATAGCAAAGTAGTTACAGAATAGCTTCTATAATATTACTCCTAATAGCCAAGTAGTTACAGAATAGCTTCTATAATATTACTCCTATTGGCCAAGAAGTTACAGAATAGCTTTATATAATATTAAATTACTCCTAATAGCCAAGTAGTTACAGAATAATTTCTATAATATTACTCCTAATAGCCAAGTAGTTACAGAATAGCTTCTATAATATTACTCCTAATAGCAAAGTAGTTACAGAATAGCTTCTATAATATTACTCCTAATAACCAAGTAGTTACAGAATAGCTTCTATAATGTTACTCCTAATAGCCAAGTAGTTACAGAATAGCTTCTATAATATTAAATTACTCCTAATAGCCAAGTAGTTACAGAATAGCTTCTATAATATTACTCCTAATAGCCAAGTAGTTACAGAATAGCTTTTATAATATTAAATTACTCCTAATAGCCAAGTAGTTACAGAATAGCTTCTATAATATTACTCCTAATAGCCAAGTAGTTACAGAATAGCTTCTATAATATTAAATTACTTCTAATAGCCAAGTAGTTACAGAATAGCTTCTATAATATTACTCCTAATAGCCAAGTAGTTACAGAATATCTTCTATAATATTAAATTACTCCTAATAGCCAAGTAGTTACTGAATAGCTTCTATAATATTACTCCTAATAGCCAAGTAGTTACAGAATAGCTTCTATAATATTATTCCTAATAGCCAAGTAGTTACAGAATAGCTTCTATAATATTAAATTACTCCTAATAGCAAAGTAGTTACAGAATAGCTTCTATAATGTTACTCCTAATAGCCAAGTAGTTACAGAATAGCTTCTATAATATTAAATTACTCCTAATAGCCAAGTAGTTACAGAATAGCTTTTCTAATATTACTCCTAATAGCCAAGTAGTTACAGAATAGCTTCTATAATATTACTTCTAATAGCCAAGTAGTTACATAATAGCTTCTCTAATATTACTCCTAATAGCCAAATTGTTACAGAATAGCTTCTATAATATTACTCCTAATAGCCAAGTAGTTACAGAATAGCTTCTATAATATTACTCCTAATAGCCAAGTAGTTACAGAATAGCTTCTATAATATTAAATTACTCCTAATAGCCAAGTAGTTACAGAATAGCTTCTATAATATTACTCCTAATAGCCAGGTAGTTACAGAATAGCTTCTATAATATTACTCCTAATAGCCAAGTAGTTACATAATAGCTTCTATAATATTACTCCTAATAGCCAAGAAGTTACAGAATAGCTTCTATAATATTAAATTACTCCTTATAGCCAAGTAGTTACAGAATAGCTTCTATAATATTAAATTACTCCTAATAGCAAAGTAGTTACAGAATAGCTTCTATAATATTACTCCTAATAGCAAAGTAGTTACAGAATAGCTTCTATAATATTACTCCTAATAGCCAAGTAGTTACAGAATAGCTTCTATAATGTTACTCCTAATAGCCAAGTAGTTACAGAATAGATTCTATAATATTAAATTACTCCTAATAGCCAAGTAGTTACAGAATAGCTTCTATAAAATTACTCCTAATAGCCAAGTAGTTACAGAATAGCTTCTATAATATTAAATTAGCCAAGTAGTTACAGAATAGCTTCTATAATATTAAATTACTCCTAATAGCCAAGTAGTTACAGAATAGCTTCTATAATATTACTCCTAATAGCCAAGTAGTTACAGAATAGCTTCTATAATATTAAATTACTCCTAATAGCCAAGTAGTTACTGAATAGCTTCTATAATATTACTCCTAATAGCCATGTAGTTACAGAATAGCTTCTATAATATTATTCCTAATAGCCAAGTAGTTACAGAATAGCTTCTATAATATTAAATTACTCCTAATAGCCAAGTAGTTACAGAATAGCTTCTATAATATTACTCCTAATAGCCAAGTAGTTACAGAATAGCTTCTATAATATTAAATTACTTCTAATAGCCAAGTAGTTACAGAATAGCTTCTATAATATTACTCCTAATAGCCAAGTAGTTACAGAATAGCTTCTATAATATTACTCCTAATAGCCAAGTAGTTACAGAATAGCTTCTCTAATATTACTCCTAATAGCCAAGTAGTTACAGAATAGCTTCTATAATATTAAATTACTCCTAATAGCCAAGTAGTTACAGAATAGCTTCTATAATATTACTCCTAATAGCCAAGTAGTTACAGAATAGCTTCTATAATATTAAATTATTCTTAATTGCCAAGTAGTTACAGAATAGCTTCTATAATATTACTCCTAATAGCCAAGTAGTTACAGAATAGCTTCTATAATATTAAATTACTCCTAATAGCCAAGTAGTTACAGAATAGCTTCTATAATATTACTCCTAATAGCCAAGTAGTTACAGAATAGCTTCTATAATATTAAATTACTCCTAATAGCCAAGTAGTTACTGAATAGCTTCTATAATATTACTCCTAATAGCCAAGTAGTTACAGAATAGCTTCTATAATATTATTCCTAATAGCCAAGTAGTTACAGAATAGCTTCTATAATATTAAATTACTCCTAATAGCCAAGTAGTTACAGAATAGCTTCTATAATATTACTCCTAATAGCCAAGTAGTTACAGAATAGCTTCTATAATATTAAATTACTCCTAATAGCCAAGTAGTTACAGAATAGCTTCTATATTACTCCTAATAGCCAAGTAGTTACAGAATAGCTTCTATAATATTACTCCTAATAGCCAAGTAGTTACAGAATAGCTTCTATAATATTACTCCTAATAGCCAAGTAGTTACAGAATAGCTTCTATAATATTAAATTACTCCTAATAGCCAAGTAGTTACAGAATAGCTTCTATAATATTACTCCTAATAGCCAAGTAGTTACAGAATAGCTTCTATAATATTAAATTACTCCTAATAGCCAAGTAGTTAAAGAAGAGCTTCTATAATATTACTCCTAATAGCCAAGTAGTTACAGAATAGCTTCTATAATATTACTCCTAATAGCCAAGTAGTTACAGAATAGCTTCTATAATATTACTCCTAATAGCCAAGAAGTTACAGAATAGCTTCTATAATATTAAATTACTCCTAATAGCCAAGTAGTTACAGAATAATTTCTATAATATTACTCCTAATACCCAAGTAGTTACAGAATAGCTTCTATAATATTACTCCTAATAGCCAAGTAGTTACAGAATAGCTTCTATAATATTAAATTACTCCTAATAGCCAAGTAGTTACATAATAGCTTTTATAATATTACTCCTAATAGCCAAGTAGTTACAGAATAGCTTATATAATATTACTCCTAATAGCCAAGTAGTTACAGAATAGCTTCTATAATATATACTCCTAATAGCCAAGTAGTTACAGAATAGCTTCTATAATATTAAATTACTCCTAATAGCCAAGTAATCACAGAATAGCTTCTATAATATTACTCCTAATAGCCAAGTAGTTACAGAATAGCTTCTATAATATTAAATTACTCCTAATAGCCAAGTAGTTACAGAATAGCTTCTATAATATTACTCCTAATAGCCAAGTAGTTACAGAATAGCTTCTATAATATTACTCCTAATAGCCAAGTAGTTACAGAATAGCTTCTATAATATAACTCCTAATAGCCAAGTAGTTACAGAATAGCTTCTATAATATTTTACTCCTAATAGCCAAGTAGTTACAGAATAGCTTCTATAATATTAAATTACTCCTAATAGCCAAGTAGTTACAGAATAGCTTCTATAATATTACTCCTAATAGTCAAGTAGTTACAGAATAACTTCTATAATATTAAATTACTCCTAATAGCCAAGTAGTTACAGAATAGCTTCTATAATATTTAGAAAGTTGATTTGATATTAAGGGGAGACAGACCGGTTTTCTGGACTCCCTTCTCCCTAATGTTTAGCCCCACTAGTTTTGAGATTTTGAGAAGTTGGTTCCATTAGTTGGAGGATTTTATGACTTTTCACCCAATTTCTTTGTCAATATTAGGACCCTTCGTGCCATTTAGGTGTTGATTTATGTCCTGGCAAGCGATAGCGAGTTTGTAATTTTAGCAGGAATCGGCCTTTGGCCGGGAAATGTTTCTACCAAAAAAATGTACAAATCTCTCTTGAAGGTGGGTCTAGTTTCTTTTGTATATGCTTGATGGAGGTCTAAGGAGGACACTTAAAAAATGTATAAATAAATGAATTAATAGACCAAACAAACAGCCACTGTCCCCTTAATTCTGGGTAACTCTCTGACCAAAATGAATCCGTTTAGAATGGAGTTTACAGACAAGTTAACCCCTTCTGCACCGACTACGTCTTTTGTACTTTGTTCTGGCTACTATTAGACGATTTCATTCAGTTTTAAAAGGGCCTCCAGCAAGTAATTGGCCACGAACTATCTCATTAACCCTTCTTCCTATCACAGATCCTTCTTAAGCTGAACAAAATCGTCTAAGTATAGTTAGAATATAATTAAAAATACGTCGCCGGTACAGTAGGGGTTAAGGCGAAGACAAGCAATGGGTTTTCGGCAAAATTCGATCGGCATTCTCTTTTGATAACTTATAAGTAACACCCCGTTCTTAACATTGATCATCAATTACAAATTCCAATGTACTTGAATAAACTAATGAAAGCATGTGGTTCTCCCGGGATTCGAACAAGTTAAGGCGAAGACAAGTAATGGGTTTTCGGCAAAATTCGATCCGCATTCTCTTTTGATAACTTGTCAGAACTATTTTACATTGGTATGGACTATTCGCTGTAAGTAGGCGAGACATCATGACCTCTATCTTCTGTAACTCAAAAAGAGCTATAGCAAATGGGATGTAAATTACCTCATCTATTCCTTGGCTGACGCTTCCCAAATGGTAGAAAAATTAGCTCGATTACTCTAGTATTTTTTCAGTTACAGAGGTTAAAGGTCATGACTTTTCGCCTACTTACAGCGAATAGACTTTACTGACTGATTCTTTGGGGGACAGCTATTGTTATTGTATTACATGTTCACAGGGCATAATTGCTAAGAACAAAATACGAGTAATCGTATGAATTTGCTTTAAGGGGGTAGTGCCTGGTTTTTGGCATACATACTGATATATTAATGTCTTTCTGAGTTTCCTCGCTAGACCTCCATCAAGCTTAACAAAAAAACACCCCCTAGACCCCCTTTCAAGATAAGTTTGTCCATTTGTCGGTAGAAACATCTCCCGGCCG
This sequence comes from Paralithodes platypus, assembly GCA_032716605.1. Taxonomy (NCBI): domain Eukaryota; kingdom Metazoa; phylum Arthropoda; class Malacostraca; order Decapoda; family Lithodidae; genus Paralithodes; species Paralithodes platypus. The sequence goes on from CM064482.1 coordinate 29,225,774, forward strand.
AAGGCCTTTCCCTTCCTAAAGTACAGGCTCGCTATCGCTCACCAGGACAAAAACGACACCTAAATGACACGAAAAGTATTAATATTGGCAAAGAAATGAGGCGAAAGGTCTCAAAATCGCCCAACTAATGGAAGGAACGTCTTAAAATTTCAACAATAATATGCTAAACACGAGGGAGAAGGAGGTCCACAAAAAGCGAATAGTACCCCCTTAAATGTGCATTAATATAATCATACACATGGACAAGCTTCTGCTCTTTCAATGTATATCCCTTTGAGTACCAGCGAAGTGTGTTATATTTGTTTTTAGCTATAATTTAGACGATATTATGCAGCTTAGGAAGGATCTTTGGTAGTTAAAAGAGTTGGTTTAGATAGTATGAAACCTTATTATTGCTAGAGGTCCTTTCTAATCTAAATAAAAGCGTCTAGTAGTTGCCATAATATAATGACATTGACGCCAGTGGTACTTATTGGGTTAAGGGGGTACTGCTTGTTTTTTAGGCTGTATATTTATGTATTAATATATTTGTTTAGTTTCCTCGCTAGACCTACATCAAGATGTGTGTATGTGCAGACAAGCAATATACTTACATATACTGTATATATATATATATATATATATATATATATATATTGTGACGTTAACCACTCCGTTAGAACCGCATGGCTTGTCCTACAGTGACTCGCTAGGATCGCCAGGGCAGTGGATGGGGCTACAGTTTATGTATTAGAGTGTGCTTTATTTCATATGAAAGCTCGTGTCATGGGCAGTCCAGAAAGGCTCTTTGTTTTCACCCATGTCAAGGCTTTATATATTTAATTGTCCGAACCTTGCTAGTGTATTTTTCCCGGTATGGTTGCCCGCAGGGGATTCAGTCAGTCCAGGGACCCAACTTCACTTCTAGCCTCTTTGTTCAAGCAATGCCGCAGCATGGGATTGTTGGGGTTGTGTCACCTGCGTATAATCCGGAGAGCGAGGGTGTGTTAGAGCGATGGCACTCAGCCTTGAAATCTGTGCTTCGTTGTTGTTGCTTTGAGGGTGGGAGGGATTGGGATCTTGGCCTGCCATGTGTTTTGTTTGCTGTGTGGGAGGTACCTGGGGAGAGTTTGGGATTCAGCCCTAATGAGCTCGTCTTTGGACACCGTGTCAGAGGGCCTCTCCATATGGTTGAAGAAGTATGGGAGGGCGCAGAAAAACCTTGTTCTATGCTCAAGTATGTCCTCAACAGTCGAGAACGGATGTTGCGCAGTCTGGAGTTGGCTGGCCGTAATTTGACTAGCTCTCAGGCCCTCAGGAAGGACAGGTACGACCTCAAGGTTGAACTCAGGGAGTTTCACGTGGGTCAGGAGGTGTTGATTCTACTGCCCCTTGTAGGTCACCCCTTATCCGCGAAGTACGCTGGTCCTTATAGGGTGGTGGAGGAGCTATCAGACCTGGATTACTTGGTAGCCACTCCAGACAGACGGAAGCGCAATCAGTTATGTCATGTTAATCCCATGAAGGAGTATGGGAGGCACCCCCCTGAGCCTCTCACTGTGCCTGTGATGACGTTTAGCAGTCAAGGTGGAGAAGGAGAACGGGACAGTCAAGCTCAGGTGGAGGATAACTGGAAGGATAAGAAGTTAAAATGGGCGCCTGAGTGTGAGAAGGTGTTTAGAGAAGTAAAACACCTGTTGTGCACTCACCCGATCCTCAGGGCCCCTGACTTTAGCCTACCTTTCCAACTAGCAACGGAGGCTAGTGGTGTGGGGGCTGGTGCCGTCCTTGTGGAAAAGGACGATGATGGGCTGGAGCATCCTGTTAGTTTCTGCTCAGAGAAGTACAATTCGGCCCAGGGGAGCTGCTCTGTTGTCGAGGAGGAGCTGCTAGCGGTTGTGCTTGCGCTGGGGCATTTCGAGGTCTATGTTCCAGCCTATGGTCCGGTCGTTGTAGTTTACCCAGATCATCACCCTCTCAAGTTCTTGGACCAGTTTCACAATCGGAATATGAGGCTGACCAGGTGGTCACTAAGGTTATTGGTATATAACCTGGACATACGCCATATTGCCGGTTGTGACAACGTGGTTGCAGATGGTCGTTCAAGGGTATATGATCCAGGGTAGATTGACACACGGGTAGCCTCCTGCTTTAGTTTGAATAAGTATTTTGCGCTTGGTGCTTGTTGGCTCGCGGTTGTAGCCCAGCGTATTGAGTCGTAAAGCAGGAGTTGAGCGTTTGGTATAGAAGAAAAAACTAGGCTTGCCCCTATAGTGCAGCCGAAATAAACAAATTATAAACATAACAATCAAATAAAAACTCTTTCTTTGATAGTTGATTTTTTTTAGTATGTTATAGCAGTAATTCTGAGTTGCACTCCTCTCAGAATGCTGGGCTAGAGAAGCTCGCTCTTGAGGAGCATAACTACATATAATTTAACCTATGGTGTTGGGGAGGGTTATAATTTTGAAAAATGTTTTGTTGAAGAATTGTGCCAGATATTTTACTGCCGCTGGGTGATGGGAAGTGGAGATATAGCATGGGTTCTAACCATCAGATTTTTGTGAGCCTTGGGGCCTCTGAGAAAAATCTTGGGGGGGGTGACGTTAACCACTCCGTTAGAACCGCATGGCTTCTCCTACAGTGACCCGCTAGGATCGCCAGGGTAGTGGATGGGGCTACAGTTTATGTATTAGAGTGTGCTTTATTTCATATGAAAGCTCGTGTCATGGGCAGTCCAGAAAGGCTCTTTGTTTTCACCCATGTCAAGGCTTTATATATTTAATTGTAAAGTATATGTTTTATCATTAACTAGTAATGATGGGATCTGGGAAAGAGAGAGAGAGTAGAACAGAGTGAGAGGGAGCGCGCAGTGTTTTTGTCCCGCTCGATGACGTCACGGCTGGCTGCCTCGTGGGGGTTGGTGGAGAGAGGTCCTTACCATGCTGCTAGCTCCTTGCTAGTGGCTAGAGGACTTGTAACCGCTTTTTTTCCCACGCGCCTCGAGCTAGTGCGAGTATATATACAGTTCCTCGCCACTCTCTCCCTCAGATCTGGTTTCTAGAACGCATCCATCTTTTTCCCTTGCTACCTGGCCCCCGCTACCGCACCTGAGAATCTTTTCCTCTGCCTACCTCTCTCTTTTTTCATATCTTTCACCACCTTTTTATTAATATTATACCCCCTCTGGTTAACTCTGCAAAATCAGCTTCATGCTGGCCAGTTGTATTGTGCGTTAAGGTCTGATATAACCCATGTATGTTAGTTGTTAAGATAAGTTGATCACGAAGCATTGGTTGGCTTTCATATTGCCGCTTCCTATAATTATTAGTGTTCTGCTGGATCAGATAATGCTAGACTAGGAGTCTGATATTATAAGGTATTGTTTCCTATGGGTGCTGGCTTTAGTTAAAAGCTGCACGACATACCTGAGAACTGGAGTTGATTGAGTAAATTCTAGTCTGTGTGCCATTGAGAGTAGAGCATGCACGAATGAGGGCTTTTTGCCTATAACATTCTGCACTGTTCTAGTCTCGATTGTTTGTCTTTGAGGTACGCCAGGAGAACGCTTAATACTTCGGTATTAAGGTTTCTCAAGAGAGCTACCCTTCATTATAACGTAATATTTGACGCACAGAGTTGAGATTTGCACTAGGCTATGCAGCATGCCATGCGCACCAGTATCTCGTATCATTGACTCTAGCTAGACTTTATCAATCATAGTAGACATTAAGTATATTAAACCAAGTACTCTTTTTATGTATACCCGTTTATGATTACACAAGCATTTCGCAGCCTAGTTTAATGTATTGAGACACAAACGACTTAGGCTCTTTTTGTTGATAGGAATACTGCATTGTCGTGGCGATTATTATTATTGTTGTAGTGTTTAGGATATTCTTGGCTCCGACGGCATTATATATTCTTTTTTGTGTGCATAGCCTGCACGAGCATTGTTCCGCTGCCTGCCTTTTTGGGTTCCATTTCGGATACGAGCATCTTTATAGCATCTAACATTTAAAGAAGATTCCTTGTTAGTGTTGAAGGACTTTAGTGCACTTTCTTTCATGCAGGAGTGCCTGACATTTATTGATTAAAGTAACGTAAGCTGTAACTTCTCTTACCACCTTACTTTGCATACCATAATCAAGCACCTTCGGTTATAGGTAGTAATAGGCTGTTTTCACATAACATTAAGCCTAGAGTAGACACACATTTATTGAGAGGTTGATAGCAAATTATTGCATATAGAACTCTGTAGAGTATTTGTGTTCTTTGTTCGCTGGGAATATACATCAGAGGTTGGATCTAGCGCTTTCCGTTGTAGCATTTATGCCATTACTAGTCCAATGAATAAGAGCCCTGATATATTTGAACCCCAGTCGTAACAATATATACATATATATATATATATATATATATATATATATATATATATATATATATATATATTTAGATGTACATGGATACACTGGCCACACAGATCTTACGACAGCTGGGATGTAGCTAGGATTTAATCCTAGTAGAGATAGCAACCATAATAGTAAGGGGAAGTGGAAGACAAGTATACCAAACGGGTCGAATTCGTTGTCCAAGAGCGGGTCGAATTGGTTTCGGGTCGAGTTCACAGTACCCCTGTCTGTCCTTCAGAGACCTTAATTGAACTGAATTATCTCCATGCAAGCGTTTTAATATATAAGTGATTGATTATACGTGCTTTTTGTTAACAATACAAATAATTTTACAAATAAATATACAATGCAAATTTAGTATAATCTAACTTAATGTGTGTGCTGTGAATGTGTTCGTGTGCATGTATGTTAATTGCTATATTCTCAAATGAGGAATCGTAATCACTTAGCTGATGAAATAATTAAAGTAATGCTTTTCTGTACATGAAACAGAGTTCATGATGCGCATCACCGTGAGAGGCATAGACAGACATATAAATTAGTAGGTAGATAGATGAATGGATAGATATGCATTATATATATATATATATATATATATATATATATATATATATATATATATATATATGTGTTGATGGGACTCGTTAGCCTTGGTTTAGCAACCCATCTAGGGGAGACAACCATATGAAAATCCGGGTGGATGGGACTCGTCAGCCTTCGTCGGCAACCTGTCTGGGGGAGTAAACCTGATACAAATCGGTACTGCTTACATAAGCAGGTTAGTGGATGGACTAGCCGAACACCACTGTAGAAAAATAGTGCTAAAAAGATACATAGAGGGCCTCGGGGTCATACAGGTCCTAAATTGAGTGGTCAATCCTGTAAGTCTTTCAGTAAACTGGCATGGATTGTTCCTCTTGCAGGGGATAGGTCCCCTTGGGGGCCTTCTGTGATGGCCACCCTCATTAAGGGGAGTAAGGCGTCCGACATAATATATATGTATATATATATATATATACAGTATATATATACATAAAATTACATATATATATATAGCCTATATATATATAAATATATATATATAAAATATAGATATATTTTTGTTCTATGTGAATGAGGGAGACAAAAGGAATAACTGCCTGCAGCGAGTGCCTCCCCCAGATTTCAAAGAGTGACAGGGCCGAAATCAAGGGACGTTCGAGCTAAAATGCCTGGACACAAGGAGTTTGAAGCAATTTAAGTCATAGGAAGAGGGAAAGACTGATTCTGGGAGAGAGTTCCAGAGCTCAGCAGTTGCATAGAAGAAAGTCTGAGAATAGCGTTTCACTCTTGGGTTGGACAGTTGCTCATCTGCATGGTGTAATCATTCGATTTATGAGGGATACATTTGCTCTCTCTCTCTCTCTCTCTCTCTCTGTCTCTGTCTCTCTCTCTCTCTCTCTCTCTCTCTCATATATATATATATATTTCTAGTCTCTCAGTGGGGATCGAACCATCGACCATCAGAACGATAGCCGACGCTTAATCAATTACACAACGGCAGTCTAAAAGACACTCAGCCAACGACTAGGTTTGAATTGAAATATATTCGCCTAGTGGGTTTCCCTTCTCCCTAACATAAATAGGATAGAAGGCTGTGTGTCTTTTAGACTGCCGTGGTGTAATTGATTAAGCGTCGGCTATCGTTCTGATGGTCGATGGTTCGATCCCCACTGAGAGACTAGAAACATTTAGTGGCTCACGTGTATTTGTGATATATTCTCAATATTTGTAACTCTCATGCTTTGTGGGTTAGAATTAAATGAAATAAATTTCAACCCGAGTTGCGTCGGGACACTCAAAAATCCGTGTATGGTTTTCTGGAAATATGGATCCTACAACTAGGTTTGAATTGAAATATATTCGCCTAGTGGGTTTCCCTTCTCCCTAACATAAATAGGATAGAAGGCTGAGTGTCTTTTAGACTGCCGTGGTGTAATTGATTAAGCGTCGGCTATCGTTCTGATGGTCGATGGTTCGATCCCCACTGAGAGACTAGAAACATTTAGTGGCTCACGTGTATTTGTGATATATTCTCAATATTTGTAACTCTCATGCTTTGTGGGTTAGAATTAAATGAAATCAATTTCAACCCGAGTTGCGTCGGGACACTAAAAAATCCGTGAATGGTATTCTGGAAATATGGATCCTACAACTAGGTTTGAATTGAAATATATTCGCCTTGTGGGTTTCCCTTCTCCCTAACATAAATAGGATAGAAGGCTGAGTGTCTTTTAGACTGCCGTGGTGTAATTGAATAAGCGTCGGCTATCGTTCTGATGGTCGATGGTTCGATCCCCACTGAGAGGCTAGAAACATTTAGTGGCTCACGTGTATTTGTGATATATTCTCAATATTTGTAACTCTCATGCTTTGTGGGTTAGAATTAAATAAAATCAATTTCAACCCGAGTTGCGTCGGGACACTCAAAAATCCGTGTATGGTATTCTGGAAATATGGATCCTACAACTAGGTTTGAATTGAAATATATTTGCCTAGTGGGTTTCCCTTCTCCCTAACATAAATAGGATAGAAGGCTGAGTGTCTTTTAGACTGCCGTGGTGTAATTGATTAAGCGTCGGCTATCGTTCTGATGGTCGATGGTTCGATCCCCACTGAGAGACTAGAAATATTTAGTGGCTCACGTGTATTTGTGATATATTCTCAATATATATATATATACCGTATATAAACAAATACTCAGTTATCACCCCACCCACAAAGCAACATGGGGGGGTTGGACATATTCGAATAACAAAAGGTTTACACTCGCTGTCCACAACTCCCTCAATAAAATAATATTCAATAGCATACACGCTGGAATACACGCATACATGTATTGGATATTGAAACGCGTTCATTTGGTAGGCATAGACAGTTAGCGCGCTCACACACACATTCACGCAAACAGACTGACACACATACACAAACACACACATAATTGTATTTCTCTCTCACTCTCTCTCTCTCTCTGTTTAGAGAGAGGAACAGATAATAATATCATATTACGTAATCAGTTCTCAGTTGCCAGGAAAAAAGTAAAATCGCTAATAAAAACAGCAAAAGGGTAACACTAAAATCAACATAGCTAAAGATAAAGACCAATGCAAAGAAAACGTATAGTTACTGTATATAAACAATAACATTAAGGGGGCCCACCTCGTTTTTTTCTCTCTACCTCTCTCTCTGGGTTATATCCATTTGGCCCCATCCAGCCTACTGTATTAGGACGTTTACCCCCATCCAGGTGTCGATTTTTTCCTGGCCAGCATATTTAAAAAAAAAAAACATTGACAGCAGGCTAAATTTGTACATTTTTCGATAGAAAGATTTATCCGGCGAAGCCGGATTTCTTCATACATTGTTTGCTCGCTTTCGCTCGCCAGGAAGAAATCGACACCTGGATGGGGATAAACGTCTTAAAACAGTAGGCTTAATGGGTACAGACCAGAGAAAGAGAGAAAAAGAGAGACAACAAGTAGGTGACCCCCCTTAATGAATACTTCAGCTCTGTTTTTACCACTCACGATAACATGGGCATTCCACAAGGAACTAATGAAACATGCCAGTTGTGTTTTGGGACCTCTAAATTAACCAACCAGATGTTTTGAGAAAGATATATCTTCTGAAAAAACAAAAAATATACTGGCCCAGAACTGTTCATCCCGTGAATCCTAAAAATTATCAAACACGAAGTTGCCGATGCACTAACCGTAATTTTTAAAATTGTAGAATTAGGAACAACAAAAAATGTACTTCAAATGTATGTTCCAATACAAAGGAGTACAAAGGAAATCAAGCAACAACAGATCTAGTGACCCTTCTAGGTTGCTTGTCCTCCAAAACACTGAGGATCAAGTGTCCAAACAGTGGTTTAGAGTGGGTAAGGGAACATTGGAAAGGGAACTACTGCCCTGCCACTAACGTGGCAGGACTAGGAAGTTAGTAGGGGACAGATGGGTTAGTAACTGAGGGGAGGATAAAGTTATTCATTTACAAACGCAGTCAGTCGCGGGTTTGATGCGAGATATTTGTCTAGGCGGAATTTAAATGAATCAACGGTGCTGCAGTCTATAACGTCGGGGAAGCCCATTCCACAAGTTGACAACTCGATTGAAGAAGAAATTCTTAGATTCGTGCGAGTTAAAAGATTTACCAATAATTTTGCAACCGTTTCCCCGCGTGTAATTAGATTGGTCGATAGTGAAGTACTTACTACAGTTCATATTGTCGATGCCTTTGATGATTTTGAACACTTGAATTAAGTCGCCTCTTAATCTGCGCTGGGTTAAAGGAAATAGATTTAATTCTCTAAGACGCTCTTCGTATGGTTTGTTCTTTAGGCTAGGTATCATTTTGGTAACTCTACGTTGAACTCGTTCTAGCTTGTTTATATCTTTTTGGTAATAAGGGCACCAGGATTGAACGCAGTATTCCAGAAGAGGGCGGACTAAGGAATTGTAAAGGGTTAGGATAACTTCTTTGGATTTATGCTCAAATGACCTGCCTATAAAGCCAATTATTTTGTTTGCCTTCTTAACAACTTCTGAACATTGTTGACTCGGTTTTAGGTTACTCGATATTGTTACTCCCAGATCAGTTTCTCTGTTTACATTCTTAAGCTGAGTGCCATTCATCGAATAGTTTGCTTTCTCATTTAGGTATCCGACATGTAGTACTTTACATTTATCCGCATTGAAACTCATTTGCCAAATTTGGGCCCAACATGACAATTTATCTAGATTGTGTTGCATATCGTCAACTTGTTCTTTTGAGAGTACGCTATTTGCAATTTTTGTATCGTCAGCAAATTTTGAGATTGTGCAGGTGAGACCCTCATCTATGTCGTTGATGTAAATTAGAAAGAGAATTGGTCCTAGTACCGATCCCTGGGGTACCCCGCTACTTACATTGGTCCATTTAGATGCCTTACCGTTTATGACTACCCTTTGCTTTCTGTTGCTGAGCCAATTTTCTATCCATTTCAACACACCGTCTTGTATTCCATGCGCTTTTAGTTTTAGCAGTAAACGTTTGTGGGGAACTTTGTCAAAGGCCTTTTGAAAATCAAGGTATATAATATCTACAGCTTTACTCTCATCGTAGAGGTTGAGGATATCGTGGAAGAAGTCTAAGAGGTTTGTTAAACAGGAACGTTTTTTACGAAAGCCGTGTTGAGTATCTTTAAGTATGTTATTTTCCTCCAAGTGATTTACGAGTCTGTCTCGTATGACCGTTTCTAGCATTTTACATACAACTGAGGTTAAGCTAATTGGACGATAGTTACTGGGTAGGGATTTGCTGCCTTTTTTGAATATCGGTGTTACGTTGGCTAGCTTCCACTGATCAGGCATAGTTCCAGACTGCAAGGATTTATTGAATAGTAATGTCAGTGGTTTGGAGAGCTCATTCTTAGCTTCCTTTAGAACTCTAGGCGAGATTGTATCAGGTCCTGGCGTTTTATTTACCTTGAGTTTATCTAAACAATTCAATACTTCTCTCTCTGTAACGGTGATATTGCTTAGAACATCTGAATTATCAATCTGAATCGGCGATGGTGTAGGGATATCACTGAGGTCTTCTGTTGTAAAAACTGATGCAAAGAAGGTATTGAGGGCATTACTCATTTGTACTTCGTCTTTGGTGTATTCTCCTTTTCATCGACTAACGGTCCAACAGTTGAAGTAACTACTTTTTTCTTTCTGATATAACTATAGAATTCTTTCGGGTTTGTTTTACTTTGATTCGCAATATGTAACTCTAAGGTCTTTTTACTTTGCTTAATTAACTTTTTGGCTTTGCGTCGTAGCTCTACAAATTTCACCCGTTCTTCGTCATTTTGTGAGGATTTTAATCTATCATTAGCACATTTTTTAGCAAGCAGGCAGTTTGAAATATCTTTATTCCACCATTTGGGCTTATTATTATGGCCTGGACGCCGTATTTTCGATGGTATGCAGTCTTGCACTGCTTTTAGGTAAGTGGTTTCGAATAACTTCCAAGATGTATTTATGTCGTTATTGTTAATTAAAAAGCTCCAGTCAGTTTCTTTAAACATAGCTCTAAGTTTATGGAAGTTTGCTTTCTTGAAATTAGGGACTTTTTCGATGCTACTATTTGGTTCGTTACTAGTAAACTTTAAAGTGAAAGTTATCGTACGATGGTCGCTGTTACTGAATTCATCACCAACATTCAAATTCTCTATCAATTCTTCTTTTGTTGCAAGTACAATGTCAAGAACGTTATTACCACGGGTCGGCATTCAAACAAATTGATAAAGCGAACTCTCTTGCAAGTTCGTATACAAGTCATGTCCGGAGTGTGAAGTAAGAGTATCGCCCCACTTGGTCACAGGTAAATTAAAGTCGCCAAAAATTACGGTATCTTGTGAGTTACTTACATCTGCAATTTGTTCGTAAATTTCTCGGTCAGTTTGCACTGATTGAGCTGGAGGTCTGTATATTAACGCAAGTATTATTTTTGTACCTTTATTATTCTTTATTAGCACAAAAGATGTGTCGACGTTCACAATTTGAGGTTTTGACACGATGGTCGGGTTAAGACTTTCTTTGATATAAAATAAAAACGTAAATATACCAAACGTATAAAATACCAACGTAAGAATACCTCGATATGGTTAGCAAAACACTATTATAGAGAGAACATTGTCGTACATTTGGTAATTTTTGTTTATATTTATATCAATAATTCCGTGTGAAATTGTCTGAATTACACTTTATTTCACCTCGGATCACAAAACCTATCTTTCGTCAATTTGCAGTAAAAAATGTCCCCCCACACATATTAATTGCCCCCACCGCCCATCCCCCACCTCACCCCACCACTACCACCGAAATTGACAGAAAATGTGCAGATGCGACTCCACCTTAATTAACAGAGAAGGGCGCCACTATTATATCCTTGATACACCTGTGCTCAAAGCCAGGTGGTGCACACATTTGGTGAGAATTCCTCTAGTTTGCTTAAAGTGATCTTTCATACACGTACGGAATGTTCCTACCAATTACGTTCATTATTTGCATGCTTAGGTTGGGTTAATATCTCAAACTGTTCTTGTATTTGCTATGGAGTTTAGTCACGATGTTGAATAGTTTTTTAATGCAGCTTATATACCAAAATTGCCGAGATATCTCTTCAGATAAACGCTCGTGTTGTTCTATTAATTAGGCAGTGAGACAGGATTTCCACTAATGTGCATACAAATATCGCTAAGCTGGCACAGGCACAGCCTAGTTCGAGGTAGAAACAGAAATTCAAGTTGTGTTTATTATTATAAGTAACACCCCGTTCTTAACATCAATCATCAATTACAAACCCCAATGCACTTGAATAAACTAATGAAAGCATATGATCCTCCCGGGATTTCAACTTGGGACACCACACCCAGAACATCAGCATCTAAAGTTCTAAACCAATACACCACCAACACAGGAAAATTGAGAGAATAATTGGCTGTTCAAGTGCATTATCATACCACCCTCATAATTACCTTAAGGGGGGTGACCTGTCTTTGTTCTCTCCTTTTCTCTCTTTCTCTGGCTTTTATCCATTCGGCTCCATTCAGCCTACTGTTTTAAGACGTTTATCCCCATCCAGGTGTTGATTTCTTCCTGGCGAGCGATAGCGAGCCAGTATTTTATGTAGAAATCCGGCTTCGCCGGAGACATTTTTCTATTGAAAAATTTACATATTTAGCTTGCTGTCAAAGCAAAAAATATATATGCTGGATCGCTACCGCTCGCCAGAAAAATATTGACACCTGGATGGGGATAGACGTCTTAAAACAGTAGGCTGAATGGGGCCGAATGGGTACAAGCCAAAGAGAGAGGGAGAGAAAGATAAAAAAGCGAGGTGGGCTCCCTTAACGATCACTGCCCCAAATATGTGGATGCTTTCTGTACCTCGCATATTTAGGAACTACTGTACGGTCGCGCTAATAAGTCATGTCTAGGCTGTCATTACGTTTGGGTCGCTCTGTGCTGTATTAATGTTTGTCAGATGTTGAATAGGTTGGATAAGTGAAGGAACATGTTTGTATGTTTCACTCATATGAAGAAATCAAGCTTAGATATTGCTGATACCAATTATTGATCAAAACATACTTGGTGCCGAGACATCATATATTAGCGCGACTGTACCGCAATAGTTATAAAACAATAATATAGCTTATATACAGTGTTGTCAAGGAGAGGATCGACCACATACAGTAATCATTCTTAACCCTTTCCCTGTGGGAGACGTTCCCGAACGTAATGGCAATATACAGCAATCGAGTGCAAGGGAGCGGGAGCACGACAGGCCAAACGTCCTTCCCCCAGCCAGGCCGCTGAGGCACTGAGGGCTCTAAGTCACAGTCTCGCGAGATATACAGTGCTGCCAAAGGCAAATGTAGCGAGAAATTAGTGAGAATTGCTCATTTTAGCGAATGTCTATGGTAGCGCTGTGGGTGAACCCTGCGAGCTACGAAGCTCGTTCTGGTGTCATTTTGAAGCTATTTTCGTTTAGTTTTCGGCTGAATACATTTAATTTAATTCAGACATTTGCCTAGGCAATCAGGAGTGCCTGAATTAGCCCTAATATGGCAGAAATATGCATGCAGCATAAGTGTTCAAATTATCTTTACAAAATTTAGAAAATATGTGCCTAATTAATAAACAATAAAGTTATATATAGAATTATATTAGGAACAGAAAAAAAGACTGTATCGACTATTCTAATTTACATAACCCTTTCAAAATATGGGACGCATTCTGTCATTGTATTTTGGCTATCATTAGATGATTTATTTGCAGTTTAGGAAGGACCTTTAGGAATCCAATGGGTCAAAACCAACTCAATTAAGCTCGTCTCCCATACACCCTTCCTAAACTGAATAAATCGTCTAATGCTTGGAGGAATTATAAGTTTTAAATATCCGTCATTGATTTGAAAGGTATAACTTATAAGTAAAACCAAGAAACAATCTTATATGACTTACCTTGTTGTAGAGTGGATGCTCTCCCAGGAGGCCACATTAGAATGACATAGGCCACACTAATAGACCAAAAGTGGCCTAGTAGACTCCACAAGTAGCCTTTCGTCATGTTTGTGTTCTCTTATATGAGGGGTTAATATTACTCCTACTTGATTCGCCACTTAGTATAATTTTCGTGTATTTTATATATCCTTAAGCAGTATCTTCTTTCTGCATTGTGTTTATGCTTTACTTATTATTATTTTAGAAGTAGCCTTATGTCACTTTGGCCACCTCTTATGTGGGCTATTAATTCCCTCTCTACTTGGTTCAGTGCATAGTAATTTTCCGATACTCTGGCTTTTTGTTAGTGTTTGCTTCTGTTGTTTGTTAATTTTTCCAACTCTGTATATTATATTCATCTGGATTTCAAATTGGTTACTACATATTTGTTTATGTTTTCCTATTATTCTTTAATTGTGTATGTTTCACTATAGGATTTATTTACTTACTTAGTATTATCATGTCTTCATATATATATATTTCTAACTAAAGAAATTTGCTTACATATTTGTTTCTCTATATAAATGCGGCCACTAACAGCTGGCTGTTTGTTACCCGGGCCAAAATGGGTGCTATATAAGTTGTGCAAGGGGCCAGTCACTTTATGGGCACTTCGACACTTTCATAGCCACTTTCCTCGGAGGGCCTAAGTACTCGGGCAAAGCTCTTCTTAATTATCTTGACCGGCCATGCCACTTTTTTATTTGGTTGGTTTCCCTTGTCATCTACTTTATTCAGATTGTATTTTCAAATTTGAGATAATGCGATAAATGCGTGGAATTTCGGTGTGAGTATCCTAGGTTCGAGTCCTTGGGGTGCCACATGTATTTGTTGATTTAATTAATTGAGTTTAGAATTAAAGTTGGTTTGTGAAAACATATGCATACATTTACTTTCTTAATACACTTTTGTTTTGTTTACGACCACAATCTTTCTGCAGTGTAGCTCCTTTAGGGCATCAAATGTATTCAGTGTTTTTTCTGGTCCTAGATAATTATAGTTGACGCTTACAAGCATTGAATAGCTTTTGTAATAATCTATTTTTCAGTCATACAACTTTTTAGTGGGAATGTTTAGTTGCGCATTGACTACATTTTTCAGTTCTTCTTTCGGGTTTTTGTTTGTTGTGGGTGAAACTGTCGAGACATTAATTACCCTACTAAATTAACTATTTTTGCTTTACCTAAACTATGGGTCGTTGATGCGGAAGTGTCATCAGCATAGGTTACTAGATATATATTTCACTCGATTCTTTTTTCTTCACTTTTGGTATTTTACTCTATGTTGTCAATAAATAGATTTTCCCAGATAACTATTTTTGTTTATCCCAATACTTTATAGATAATTTGCAGTAATTCAGTTCCTTAGAATTTGCTTACATTACCTATATTCTCTTCTACTCTTTGTCAATATTTTACTATAGAACCAATTTTTCTGGTTTGGTTATATCATTGTTATCCAATTAAAATATATAATTCGTTTTCAATCACTATTTCTTCCTCAGCTAGTATTGATAAATAGGTCTGTGTCCTGTTGTGAATGTTAGAACAAAAATCAATAGTTTTCGTTACCGTTTTTGCAATCTCGTGTCGCTTTTAAAAAACTCATCGAGGCACTCAATCTCTCTTTTTCCACTCCACTATTGTTGATAAAAGCTATGTACTCGGGCAAGAGTTTCTAAAAAAAATCCCCGAGTTTTTCCACGATGGTACACAAATCATTCATCCTAGATATTTTTATTCTTCACAACCCTCCATCATATTGCTTCTTTCACGATTTTTGAACACAAGCTTTAGATCTCGAGATACACTATTATAGTATGTCTTTTTACCATTATCTATTTTAAAAATATCACTGCTCTCTTTATATTCTTATGTTTTCAATTGCTCACTATTCAATTATTTCATCACTATGTGGAAACGCTTTCAAAATATGTTTTCTTTAATTATTTTGTACACAAGTATTGCACAATTGTTTTGATACTCTTTCTTAATAAATGAATTTACTGTTAGCTATTCAACTACTGATATTTCATAAACATGCTTTATACGTGTTCATACCGTTTCAAGTAAATTATTTCCGTTTGCAACAAGCTAATATAATTTGCTGATTTGCTTTTGCTTACATGTCATCACTATTGCATTACATTGTTGTATTATATAGTTAACATTAACTTTCTTACTACTATTTAATCAAGTACTTCTTCACTGCTTTCGACATATTTTCTATAGTATTAATCTGTGTAACCCGTCCAATACCAGCGACGGCTACCAGCCATCAGTAGATAAGTCACTCCCCAGTCCCAGCGACGGCTCCCAGCCGTCAGTAATGTACTTTCCTTGTAACTGCCTGTATCAGGCAGTGCCTGGTACCATGACCGTTTGAGCACTGCTCTTGATATGGCAACACTTCTCAGCTTATATCCTAGTCTCTGCTGGCTGGAAGAGCCAGTCTTCCTTCATCTCTTGAGGTGGATGGATATTCTATCCTGCTATTTTGGCCACATTGCTTGGGACGGGGGGGGCGGGGGGACTTTTATTACTGTACCCTACGGTACAGTAGGGGTTAACTGTTATCTCCTCATAGCTAATTTTGATGCATTTTCATAACATATTTCTGTATTCTATTCAAACCATGCATCACTGTTTTCCATACAATTTCACAGGGTACTGTTTAACTGTAATCTATTCATTGCTAATGTTGATACATTTTCATAACACACATTTTTGTATTCTCTATGCATCACTGTTTACTGGTTACTGTTATCTATCCAAGTACGTCATCACCACTTATATTCTTCCATTCCGCCTGTACATATTCAGGTAAAAGTAGTAATGGGGGTCACCTGCTTTTTTTCTCTTTCTCTCCTTTTCTCTCTTTCTTTGGCTTGTATCCATTCGGCCACATTCAGCCAACTGTTTTAAGACGTTTATTCCCATCCAGGTGTCGATTTCTTCCTGGCGAGCAATAGGCAGCCAGCATTATATGAAGAAATCCGGCTTTGCGGGAGACATTTTTCTATCAACAAATTTACAAATTTAGCTTGCTGTTGTAGTATGACATTATAAGCCCTGCATATATATTGCTATACATATATCTCACTGCTTATATGCCTTTATCCCTGTAACTTTTAAACTCTCAACATTCTTATTAAACATTCTTCATTTATTGAACTCCCTATAACTTTATCTATCTCTTTAACATATAATATTTTTTTTGTTACTTCCACTTAAATCAACACCCATTTCCTCTGTAAATGTAAACTGTATAAGGTATTTATCCGGTCCTACGTCATACCAGAATGCTGAGTTGATGCTGTGTTGCTTCAGCATCCTTGAACCCAGTCGATGCCTTCTTACTCAGGCATCTTCAGTTAGACTTCAACAGACCTCAGCCAGAGAGAGTCAGAGCTCTTTACTCCCTCTAGACTCTAGACTCAGACTCATCCTCTATAGCCAAGCTCCTATATACCCTAGATATATTAGATCACACAAGTCATATATCACCTTGCTCCTCAGGCTTTTATTACAAGCCTTATCATATATCTGTACTTATATACCTGTACGTTTATACTTATTATCACTTATCCAATAATTAATGTGTTGTGTTATTACCTATAATCCCCTATATACTTAACATATTATATGGCGACCTTGCAAATAGCGTATTAAGGCTATACTTAAGTTTTTCCCCAATCTACCCCTCTACAATTATCAACATTACAAATCCCTAATTATACCTTACATTTCATGTGAGGATAATTGCTGTACTTCAAACCCTGCCTACCAGCCTTGCAGTTTCTCCAAAAGCCTTACAGCCTGCCAGCCTGACAACCATACAGCCTGCCAGCCATTCTGCCAAGCTGCAAGCGTGTGCGTACGTCCATGGTACACACACAGTCACAACGCCTCCACCAGCCGCAACAACCACACACAACTAGCCGCTACGTGTGTACATTCGTACACACACACAACGCCCCTGCCTGTCGTACGACCAACTGATCAACACTGACACAACGTTCTCTAAGAGGAATCATGTGAGTGCTTAACTTTACTTAAAAGTGCATTGTTTAAGAGGATTAAGTGATCATGTTTTCAAAGCCTCAACCATTAGAGTTCACATATACCGCAGGTGCGATTACTAGATCACATTCTCAAAATGACCCACTGACACATACAGTCAAACACCAACAACAACACCACCACCACCACCACCACCACCACCACCACCACCTTTACCTACCCTCCCTCCACCTGATCAACCCCCACTTACACAATATTCGGAGGCCACAGAACACTTATTTACTCTGCCATCTAGAGTTTATGATAATAGACGTGTATCATTTTCTCAACCTCAGAACTCAAATACATCTTTCAACATCACTTATTCAAACAAACAAAACACAGCCCCTCCTATGCATTCAGCTTCTAGCTGGAATACTACTTGGGATGATGGTTCAAATCCCAGGGACAGACCTGTGGTGTCACCTACGATTGGTGCTACAGCTCATTCTGAAGGATTTTGGGATTTTCAACCCTCTGACCCTAAACCAAAGGTTGTATGCCAACAGCAATATCTTTCAACCTCCTCAACAACAACAGGGTCTCTCACATCAAATTCCCATGTATGCCAACAGCAATATCTTTCAACCTCCTCAACAACAACAGGGTCTACCTCCTAACATACACAGTCACCAGCAATTTCCTACTATCGAACAAGAAGCGGAACAATACCCAACACATCCTTTATCAACATCCCACCAACCCCATCAACTATCCTACCAACCTCAACAAGCACCTTACCAACCAAATATCCTTGAAATCATCCATCAGAACGCCCCTAGGTTATTTTCTGGGAACACCCTCAAGAATGATTCTGTTCATGCTTTCATACAGGATGTAGACGGCGAAATTGCCATGAGAGGTGCCGGTCAAAATGATAACACCAAAGTGCAAATTTTCAAAGCTAGAATACACAAAGGTGATTCCAACTCAGCTCAGCTCCTTCTAGAGTCAGACAAAACTGAAGACTGCTCTTACGAGGAACTGAAAAGTATGTTCATTCAAAGATATGGCATACAGATGACAGGTACATTCTCAGCTACTCACAGTATTGCTAATGAATTAAAGAACCACCAGAAATATCTAAATACCCCAGTCGATAGGATTGTTGCCACAGCTTCCACCATGACCAAATCACTTAGACATGAATTGAAGGATAAGGACTGGACACTCAAGCACGGCGGTGAGGAATACATGAATATCAAACAAGTGGCCAAGTTTGTTGGTTACATGATGGTATCAAACCTCCTTCCTGAATCCATAACGGGATTAATACAATCTATTCCATTCACCCATAACGACACACTGGTAGATTTCTCTCAAACTGTCCATGCCAAATGTAAAGAGAATGGTCTAGACCACAAAATCCAATTCCTGACCAATCCCTCAAAACCCCAAGGTGTTGTAGCTGCTATTCACAATCACTCAACCTCCCCCAATCACGCCAAACACTACATTGCTCACTCAAAACCTTTCGACCACTTACAGAAACCTAAACCTCATTACTCGCCCAAGACACCCTATCTTTCTTCCAAATTAACTACAACCCACACAAATCTCCGACGAACTCTAACAGTAATGTCACCTGTTATTATTGCGGTAACCAGGGTCATATAACTCCTGAATGCCTCATCAAGGTAAGAGAGGAACAGGAGATGGCATCACATAAAGAACCATTTTGCCGCAAATGCAAATCTAAGGGTCATTGGACCAAGTTCTGCACTCACATGAAGGCTCTTAGGGAAAAGACTAGGACGGCCACACCAGGAAACACCAAAACGGCCACACCAGGAAACACCAAAACGGCCGCTTCAGTCAAGACAAAATCAACCAGTTCGGGGGAAGAATAGACGCCCAGCACGGTACTATACCTCCAAACTGTCATGGGCGGACCAACAATGCCACCCAAACTCGACCCCTCAAATCTGTCGAAATAGGTTGTCTTGATAAATCTTCCTTGCTTTTACCCGCTAAATGCGAAGAGCATAATCTAAATCTCTTTTTAGACACAGGCTCCCCAGTGAATCTTATAAGTCTCTACAAATTTAATCTTATAAATTCTAATAATCAATTCAGTCAATCTTACCCTGATGTCAATATAAAATCAGTCAGTGACAACCCATTAGAGACATTATCTAAGGTTTATCTACCTATCAAGATCACCGAAGAATTAGCAACACCCCTGCCATTCTATGTCATTAACAAACTCCCCATAAATGCCGACTTGCTCCTAGGGTTTGTTAGTATGAATATGCTCAAAATCATAATTTTCACCCATATGGACCAAGTTATGATCGGTGGTTTAGAAGGCGACACCATCGAATGCACACACAGTAGTAAATCCTCTGTCAATAGTACCACCAACCACCCAAAACAGGCATTCGATCACACTAAACCTAGACCCAAAAGAAAATTCAGTTTCAAAACTACCGTAAAATCCAGTCCCTTTTCGGTCACTCAAGAGGTCACTAAAACCCCGCCTGATGTCCCCACTCCTAGCTATCAATAGTTCAATACACTGAGGTATCTATAGGTGATCTGATAACTGACCATTCCCTTACAGCTGACGTAATTTTGCAAGATGATGTAACTATTCAACCAAGATCATCTATGAAGGTAGAAACTTATGTCAATCAATTACCAGCTAATTTTCACAAATACAGCATCATCACTCTTCCAGACACTACCTCCATAAAGGGTCTTATAACCACTCCAGCCCTTCATGAGAGCAAGAATGAATATTTTGAAACTTTAATTCTCAATTACTCAGATAACATACTTAGTATTAAAAGTGGTACCAAGATTATGGAAGCAGAAGTTTTCCCTTTTATTTTTAACGACCAAAGCTTACCAGTTAGTAAAGACCTTGTCATTAACGCAGCTATTAGCAAGGATGAATCAGAAACTAGGTCACAAATAAAATCTCTAATTAATGATCTTGATTTTGAGGACTACACTGAGAATCTTGTGAGTTTGTTGTGCACGTATAAAGAGGCAGTTATGTTACATAATGAAGATCTTGGGTTTTGTGATGTGCTTCAACACAAGATCATATTACGCAACTCGGAGACTAACCCCATATACTGTCCTTCTTATAGGTTAGCTCATGCTCAGAGAGAACAGGTAGAATCTCAAGTCAAGGCTATGTTAGACCAACAAGTAGTCTCTTCCTCATCCAGTCGTTGGAGGAGCCCTATATTCCTAGTACCTAAGCGGAACCCCAACGAGTGGAGATTAGTGGTGGACTTCAGGAAGTTAAATGACGCTATCATTGAGGAAAAATTTTATATGCCCTCCATTAATGAAGTTATGAGTAATTTGAACTCTAAAAACAAAATCTTCTCTACCATTGATTTAGGTAGTGGTTTTCATCAGATAAAGTTGGACGATGATTCCCGTAAGTACACAGCTTTCAGCACTCCCAGTGGTACTTACGAGTTCAATAGACTCCCTCAAGGGTTAAAAACTAGTCCAGCCTTATTCCAACGGCTCATGTGTCACATTCTTGCAGGCCATTTGGGCAAAGATATCCAAATCTACATAGATGACATCATTATAATGTCGCCTGATATCAAATCTCACCTTGAAAGCCTAGGAAAGATCTTTCAAAAACTAAAGGATGCAGGTTTAAAGGTAAAATTAAAAAAGTGTAAATTCTTAAAACGTAGTGTTGAATTTCTCGGTCACGAACTTTCTGCAGATGGCATCAGAACAAAGACCGATATCACTAAAGCTATACATGAATTTCCCCAACCTGAAAATGTGACACAACTCCGCCAATTCCTTGGCCTAGCCGGGTACTACCGTAGTTTCATCTCCAAATTTTCGGAAAAAGCCAGTCCCCTTTTCAAACTGTTAAAAAAGGACGCTGAATTTGATTGGAAAGAATCCGAACAAACATCATTTGACGAGTTGAAGCATCACCTGTGTAATCCTCCTTGCCTGTCTTACCCCGACTATACTCAACCTTTTATTATCCACACCGACGCGTCCTATAGCGGTATTGGAGCTTGTTTAATGCAAAAAGACAGCCGCGATAAATTTCAACCTTTAGCCTTTGCCAGCAGGACTCTTAAACCTGCCGAGAAAAATTACTGTGTCACTGACATTGAAGGAGCCGGTCTTATCTGGGCTCTACAGACATTCAAAGACAAAATCCTTAACTATGACATTGAGGTGTGGACGGATCACAAGCCTCTAGTTGATCTGTTTGACAACAATAATATGTCTGGTAGACGCGCAAGGTGGAAGTACATATTACAAAGTTTCAACCCTAGGATACTCTACATTAAAGGTCACAAAAATGTTGTAGCGGATGCTCTCTCTCGTAATCCGGTACTTTGTGCACATTTAAACACAATGACTTTAGCTAATGAAGACATGTCCACAGCTCAGAGAGGTGATCCCAAGTTGTGTAAGATCATTCTTGCTCTAGAGAATAATGAAACTAACCAACACCTAGAAGATTACACTCTAATTGATAACACGCTATTTCGTAATCAACTCATCAAAGGCAAACATCAACTTGAAAGGAACATTCTGCAGTTAGTTGTACCTAACAATAAAGTAGAAGAAATACTCCCTCATCTTCATGGTTCTAAATTTGTCGGTCATCCTGGCAAAGAAAGGGCTATGCTCATTGCTCAAAAACAATTCTACTGGAAGTCCATGAAATCTGACATAGATAATCACATACAGTAGACGCTTGCGAGAACTGTGCCAGAATTAACCCTAAGCTTACACCCCAAGCTAATGTCAAAACTTATCCTGTCCCAGAGAAACCTTTCCAGTTGATTGCCATAGACCTTTTGAAAATTGTTAAGACTAACAGTGGTATGAATTATCTTCTCGTAGCCTCGGATCATTTCTCTAGGTACTCCATTCTCTCTCCCATACCTGATAAGGAAGCCAATACTATCGTTAAAACTCTTGTAAATAACGTGATTTACAAATACCCCTCACCTAAATTTATTCTTTCAGATAATGGCGGAGAGTTTGTGAACGAGACTATGTCTAAGATGTGTGATGAGTACGGGATAGAGCACATCAGGGTTGCCCCTTACTCACCACAGAGTAACGGCCTAGTTGAGAGAGCTAACCGTAAAATACTCCATGAATTGAAAAACATTTGTCTTGACAGGGATCATGAAATTTGGGACGAATTTATCCCCTTCGTGGAATGCACTATGAATTCTCTGCCTAATATCTCCACAGGTGAATCCCCTCATTTCATCGTCTTTGGAGAAGACAAACACCTACCCCACATGCTCAATGCACAGATTACACCCATATATACTCAGGATTTCATAACTCATCATATAATAAACTCATCATGAATAAACTAACCTTAACCAAAGAACAAATGATAAAAAGCAATCACAAATCTAATAGACAACAAAAACTTAAACCAGGAGATATTGTGTTCTCAAGAATTCACGACAGGGCTGATAAACTAGACCCTCTGTTCGAAGGCCCCTATCGTGTGATCAGTATTCGCCACAACATTGCAGTCATTAGACATCTGGAGAAAGGTAAAGAATCCAGGAGTAGCATTAACCACCTCAAATTAGTGCACAGAACCTTAAACTGTGTCCAAGAAAATATGGACAAAGATATCATACCCATCAACCAATCCCCTGATAAAATCCTACAAGCCCCGACCCATGATTATAATCTTAGAACTAGGAGTGTAAACAATGTTCTAGTGGATTATACTTCTATAACTCAACTTCTGTTTCAGAATAATATTAAACCTAATATCTTCTACTCATAATACACCAAGTATGCCTATATATCTATTTAACTATGTATTTATCTTGTGAATATATTTAGTGAACTCTTGGCCAAATTGTTGTCCATTATTTATTTTTGCATAGATATCTCATATTTCATGTTTAGATGTGGCTACTCCCAGCGTTCGCATTATCTAAAAGCGTTCGCATTGCTCCTTGTGTTCACTTTACTCCCTGTGTTCACATTACTCCTTGTGTCGCATTATTCATAGCGTTCACATTTATTTCAATTTTTACTCAAATTTTACTCTTTTAAATCTCCAACTCCAATTATTATTTACACTCCCAAGTTATATTTTTTTTTTACTCCTCTATAATATTTACTGTTATTTTTATACTCCTTTTAAACCCCCAGGAAGACCAAGGTCAGAATCCAAACGAACTAGACTTAGGAACAAGAGAGGACTTATTGATGCAGGAGGTTACCTGTTGTCTTCTCTCTTCGGGACAGCTACTGAAGACCAAGTGAACGCCATCGCTGATAAAATCGGTGAAGTAGAAAATACCCTCAGAAGCCAAGAAAAGTTAGTGGAGATCCAAATAGACACTATTAATGAAATCTCTACTCATGTTAACGACTTACAATCTCTCATGAGTAAAGCGGAATCTTCCATTAATGAACTCTCTGATATTACCTCATTTCTTGAAAACATTCTAGAAATCTCTACCCAACTTGACAACATTTATTTTATCTCTATGAAATTAGAGTCAGACTTTAGTAGACTCTTAAACGCCCTCAACGATGCTGAACACGGTATAGTGAGCTCAGATCTTCTTCCCTTGAGTAGTCTGAGGAAAATCATCACTCAGGCCGGCAATGACTTCCGCCTCTTACCAGTGTTCCCGCTTGACCAAATTGAACTATTATATGGATATATAGATGTCCACATGTATAACTATGAATATATGCTTATTATTCCATTTGTATCATCCATTTCTTTCGCCCATTACATGATCACTCCTTTCCCCTTTTTTCTCAACAATCAATTAGTTTCTTTGGACAACTCCTTCAGCAACTTGTTCATCCCCACTTCCGAGAATCACCACGCCTGGTTGGATGATTATTCATTCTCTACTCTCTGTCACTCCCCTATTATATCCCAGGCCATTTGCCTAGCCTTTGCTCTCAAGTTAATCCCCTTCCATGCTGACGGCTGTGCTAATGCCTTGATTCACAATAATTCCATTATAGAACATTGCCAGTTCAAGGAAGTTGCTAAGAAACCCTTCTATCATGCTCATGTGTCTCACTCTCATCACCTTTATTTCCCTTCTGACACTACCATCTCTATCTCCTGTCAGAATGATATTCCATCTTCTGATCAGGTAATTTCTGGTCTCATCATTATCCCTGACACTTGCTCTATCACCTCTTCCAAGGTAACCATTTACCCCACAAATTACCACCTTACTGAACTCTATCAACTATACAACGTGAACGATATGTTTCTCACTCTCCCAAATATCTCAGCTAATATATCTAAACTTCACATCAACTCACCTGATTTAAAAACCCTTCAATTGATCAACAAGTTAATTCTACCTATGGATTTTGTTAAATACTATCACCCTTACATTGCCATCCCAGCGATTGGTACTCCTATGCTCATTATCATCATCATCCTAGGTGTCTCTTGGTTTGCTCTTTCTCGCCTGATTCTTCGCATTGCTGCTCTTGAAGCCCACGCGAGGAATAGAGCACTTTAAGTTCTTCTTTTTTTGGATATATTTCTTTATATGTATATATATTTATATCGTCAGTGGAACAGCTTAGGGTATTATTTCTTTCCACTGTCAGTTGTTATATTATATTACTATATAAGTTTACACCTGCCATGTGTTATATATAGCAGTTGTAATCTTCTCCTTATACTCAACTATATATTTATATTATTTAACATAAACCTTTATTCTAATTTGTTGGTAGCTCACACCCTTGATCTAGGTCTAATGGACAATTTTGATACGGTGTGATGTGTCAACAGACTAGTCATTTTTTTTTTTACTATAGTTGATCATGGTGAGATCAATTCTTTTACCCCCCGGCGAATGTAGTATGACATTATAAGCCCTGCATATATTGCTATACATATATCTCACTGCTTATATGCCTTTATCCCTGTAACTTTTAAACTCTCAACATTCTTATTAAACATTCTTCATTTATTGAACTCCCTATAACTTTATCTATCTCTTTAACATATAATATATTTGTTGTTACTTCCACTTAAATCAACACCCATTTCCTCTGTAAATGTAAACTGTATAAGGTATTTATCCGGTCCTACGTCATACCAGAATGCTGAGTTGATGCTGTGTTGCTTCAGCATCCTTGAACCCAGTCGATGCCTTCTTACTCAGGCATCTTCAGTTAGACTTCAACAGACCTCAGCCAGAGAGAGTCAGAGCTCTTTACTCCCTCTAGACTCTAGACTCAGACTCATCCTCTATAGCCAAGCTCCTATATCCCCTAGATATATTAGACCACACAAGTCATATATCACCTTGCTCCTAAGGCTTTTATTACAAGCCTTATCATATATCTGTACTTATATACCTGTACGTTTATACTTATTATCACTTATCCAATAATTAATGTGTTGTGTTATTACCTATAATCCCCTATATACTTAACATATTATACTGTAAACAAATATATATATATATTATATACTGTATATATATGCTGGCTCGCTACTGCTCGCCAGGAAAATATTGACACCTGGATGGGGGTAAACGTCTTAAAACAGTAAGCTGAATGGGGCCGAATGGATAGAAGCCAAAGAGCGAGGTACAGAAGGAGAACAAAAAGCGAGGTGGGCCCCTTAAAAACAACATCTCCATTAAGTTGTGGTCTCGTCAACTGGCGGAGGGGAGTGAAATGTGTCTCTCCTTTTAAGTCTGCAGTCGCTTCCACTTGCTTCATATTTCTCGACACTGGGAGAGAGTACGCGTTATGTTATGTTGAGAGAGAGAGAGAGAGAGAGAGAGAGAGAGAGAGAGAGAGAGAGAGAGAGAACGGTGGGTGGTGGTTATAGAAGAGAGTCAGGTGGGGGAGCGAAAGAGAAACTGAATAATTTTCGAGAAAGCTATGTTGTAATATTTATATATATATATAATATATATATATATATATATATATATATATATATATATATATATATATGAGAGAGAGGCGGTGAAAAACTGTGATAGACAGTGAGAGGATAATATACAAAAGGAAAGAGCAAGAATTATATTACGTTGGAAAAAAAGACGGTGAAGATGATTAGAGCGAGTTAGTCACACAAAAAAGACGGTGAAGATGATTAGAGCGAGTTAGACACACAAAAGAGACGGTGAAGATGATTAGAGCGAGTTAGACACACAAAAGAGACGGTGAAGATGATTAGAGCGAGTTAGATACACAAAAGAGACGGTGAAGATGATTAGAGCGAGTTAGACACACAAAAGAGACGGTGAAGATGATTAGAGCGAGTTAGACACACAAAAGAGACGGTGAAGATGATTAGAGCGAGTTAGACACACAAAAGAGACGGTGAAGATGATTAGAGCGAGTTAGACACAAAAGAGACGGTGAAGATGATTAGAGCGAGTTAGACACACAAAAGAGACGGTGAAGATGATTAGAGCGAGTTAGGCACACAAAAGAGACGGTGAAGATGATTAGAGCGAGTTAGACACACAAAAGAGACGGTGAAGATGATTAGAGCGAGTTAGACACATAAAAGAGACGGTGAAGATGATTAGAGCGAGTTAGACACACAAAAGCGACGGTGAAGATGATTAGTGCGAGTTAGACACACAAAAGAGACGGTGAAGATGATTAGAGCGAGTTAGACACACAAAAGAGACGGTGAAGATGATTAGAGCGAGTTACACACAAAAGAGACAGTGAAGATGATTAGAGTGAGTTAGACACACAAAAGAGACGGTGAAGATGATTAGAGCGAGTTAGACACACAAAAGAGACGGTGAAGATGATTAGAGCGAGTTAGACACAAAAGAGACGGTGAAGATGATTAGAGCGAGTTAGGCACACAAAAGAGACGGTGAAGATGATTAGAGCGAGTTAGACACACAAAAGAGACGGTGAAGATGATTAGAGCGAGTTAGACACATAAAAGAGACGGTGAAGATGATTAGAGCGAGTTAGACACACAAAAGCGACGGTGAAGATGATTAGTGCGAGTTAGACACACAAAAGAGACGGTGAAGATGATTAGAGCGAGTTAGACACACAAAAGAGACGGTGAAGATGATTAGAGCGAGTTAGACACACACAAGAGACAGTGAAGATGATTAGAGTGAGTTAGACACACAAAAGTGACGGTGAAGATGATTAGAGCGAGTTAGACACACAAAAGAGACGGTGAAGATGATTAGAGCGAGTTAGACACACAAAAGAGACGGTAATAAGTGTAGGAACAGCTTTGTATATCTCACTCGCAAGGAATAAATCAACTTGAGATATTGCTGATACCAATTATGGATCAAAATATACTTGTTGCCAAAACATCACTTATTAGGCCGATTGTACAATACATATGGAAATAACATTGTGTTGATAACATTAAGGGGGCACTACTCGCTTTTTATGGACCACCTTCTCCCTCGTGTTTAGCACATTAGTTTTGAGATATTAAGACGTTCCTTCCATTAGTTTGGCGATTGTAATACCTTTCGCCCCTTTTCGTTGTCAATTTCAAGACCTTTCATGCTATTTAAGTGTCGATTCTCTCCTGGCGAGCGATAGCGAGCCTGTAATTTTAAGAGGAAACGGCCTTCGGCCGGGACATTTTTCTATCTAAAAATTTACAAAATTTCTCTTGAAGAGGGGTCTAGGGGGTGTTTTTTTTAAGCTTGATGGAGGTCTAGCGAGGAAACTAAAAAAATAATGAATTAATGGCCCCGAAAACCGGCCACTGCCCCTTCAGCAAGTACTCTAGCATTACCTAATTACCTAATTATACTACATTATAATAAGCATGCAAAGCGTCGAGTGATATCCAAGTGACTTTCTTGAATCACTATACAATCCCAGGCATACTTGTAACAATCTTAAGGAAACAGTGGTTGTTTGTTTGCTCTATTAATTCATTTATTCATATATTGTTTTAGTTTCCTCCCTAGACTTCCATCAAGTTAGAAAAACACCCCCTAGACCACCCTTCATGATAGATTTGTACATTTTTCGGTAGAAAAATTTCCCGGCCCCAAAGGCCGTTTCCTCCTAAAATTACAGGTTCGCTATCGCTCGCCACGAAAAAATGGACACCTAAATGCCACGAAATGACAATGAAATGGGGTGAAAGGTCATAAAATCCCCAAACTAATGGAACCAGTCTTAAAATCTCAAGACTAGTGGGGCTAAACATTAGGGAGAAGGGGGTCCCGAAAAACGATCTGTCTCCCTTTAAATAAATAAAAGATTCTGAAAATCATATGATGTATATATCAATACAGTTAAGGGGGTAGTGCTTGGGTTTTGGTCTATGTATTCATATATTAATTATTTGTTTAGTTCCCTCACTAGACCTCCATCAAGCTTAAAAATACACCCCTAGACCCCCATTCAAGATAAATTATAATTGTTTTGGTTGAAAAATGTCCCGGCCAATGGCCGATTCCTTCTCAAATTACAGGCTCGCTGTCGTTCGCCAGGAAAAAATCGACACCTAAATGACAGGAAAGGTCTTAATATTACAAAGAAATGGGGCGAAAGGTCTCAACATCGCCAAATAAATGGAACAAACTTTTTATAATCTCAAAACTATTATGTTAAACATGAAAGAGAAGGGGGTCCATAAAACAGCGATTAGTACCGCCTTAAAATATAACCACTTGTATTGAACTGTTTACATAATTATGTAGCAACATTTAGCAAACAATATTTTCATCTTTAATATCAGTGTCGCATAAAGACAAGGCTGCAGGTGCTTCTCGAATTATATATATTAAGTAACACCCGGTTCTTAACATTAATCATCAATTACAAATCACAATGCACTTGAATAAACTAATGAAAGCATGTGGTCCTCCCGGGATTAGAACTCGGGACACCACACCCAGAACATATGCATTTAAACCATTACACCACCAAGACAGTTAAAGGTTGAATACACGATCACTATTAATATCTATTTTCGAATTTTTGATATCTAATCATGTACTCAGACCCAACTGCATTATGGAAAGCGTAATGTTTTAGTGAGAGGAAAGAACAATGAATGGGGCCAAGATAACATAAAGTTGTGGGAACAGACATCATGACAGGTCGTAAATTATAAAGGTAAAAGTAGACATGGTATCATAATAATAGTATCATTATTATGGGTTAAAACACCGATGTTATTGGTGATCCCTATATCAAAAGGACGTGAAGGGAAAGGAAAAATGGCTGTCGTGTTACTATTACTATTGTTATTATTTGTGTTATTAATTATTATTATTATTATTGTTACTATTATTATTATTTGTATTAATATTATTATTAATTTATTATTATTATTATTAGTAGTAGTAGTAGTGCCGTAGTATTTTAATTAGTACGATGACAATATTGGTTCTGATAATAATACACCGGTATATAAATTTGCATCATGGTGATCAAAACTCAAATGATTTCACAGTTATAATTTTGTATGAGAATAGTTAGTTAATATATGTAATCAAAGAATGACATAGCACTTTACATATTTATATATTGATATATTTCATCTCCTTAACATTTACTGGCAGCATATAATTTTATATACGGTAATAGGAAATGTATAGCACTGGAATCTGTTGCATTGGACTCTACTCATAAATGACTTGCGTATATGACTTGAACACATTCACACTCAAAAGTCATGTTTTAGTTTCACCTTTTGTTATGACATTGGCAACAATAACGGTAACCTTTGTCATACGTGGACGATATCTTTGTATTCAGTATTTGGCAAGCTCTGCTGGGAGTATTTACTTAAGGGAGCCCACCTCGCTGTTGTTCTCTTTCTCTCCCTCTCGTTGGCTTGTATCCATTCGGCCCAATTTAGCCTACTGTCTTAAGACGTTTTCCCCCATCCAGGTGTCAATATTTCCCTGGCAAGCGGTAGCGAGACAGCATATACTGTATATATATTTTTGTTTTTGACACAAAGCTAAATTTGTATATTTTTTGATATAAAAATATATATTCTCCATACAATGCTGGCTCGCTATCGCTCGCCAGGAAGAAATCGACACCTGGATGGATATAAACGTCTTAAAACAGTTGGCTAAATGGGGCCGAATGGATACAAGCCAGGGAAAGAGAGAATATGAGAGAAAGATAAATAAAGCAGGTGACGCCCCTTAACCCTTTTAGAGTTCCAGGACGCTTCTCTCTATTATATTCGGATTAGTATTAGCCGCTTTTATTCAATTAAGGAAGGTGCTGTGGGGGTCAGAGGGTTAATTGAGATAAATAATACCCCCACAGATGGTAACTGGTGGAGATAAATAATACCCCCACAGATGGTAACTGGTGGAGATTCTCTGATGTGGATAAGGGGAATGGGAAGTCGATGAGCACGATTACCAAACTACATGTGAAGCACCGTAATAGAGGAGGCGGGGATTTAAGGGGCCCACCTCGTTTTTTGTTCTCTCTTTCTTCCTCTCTCTTTCTCTCTCTGGGTTGTATCCATTTAGTCCCATTCAGCCTACTATAATGAGACATTTATTCCCATCCAGGTGTCGATTTTTTCCTGGCGAGCAGGAGCGAGCCGGGATATTTAAAAAAAAAAAAAAAATTGACAGCAGGCTAAATCTGTATATTTTTCGATAGAAACATTTCTCCGGCGAAGCCAGAATTCTCCATACAATGCTGGCTCGCTTACGCTCGCCAGGAAGAAATCGACACCTGCATGGGAATACACGTTTTTAAAACAGTAGGCTGAATGGGACTGAACGGATACAAGCCAGGAAAGAAGAGAAACAAATCAGGTCACCCCCTTTAACACTGTAGATAATATAAGTAGTACTGCTAACTGACTGATGCTATAGTTAGTGTAGATAATATAAGTAGTACTGCTAACTGACTGATGCTATAGTTAGTGTAGATAATATAAGTAGTACTGCTAACTGACTGATGCTATAGTTAGTGTAGATAATATAAGTAGTACTGCTAACTGACTGATGCTATAGTTAGTGTAGATAATAAGTAGTACTGCTAACTGACTGATGCTATAGTTAGTGTAGATAATATAAGTAGTACTGCTAACTGACTGATGCTATAGTTAGTGTAGATAATATAAGTAGTACTGCTAACTGACTGATGCTATAGTTAGTGTAGATGATATAAGTAGTACTGCTAACTGACTGATGCAATAGTTAGTGTAGATAATATAAGTAGTACTGCTAACTGACTGATGCTATAGTTAGTGTAGATAATATAAGTAGTACTGCTAACTGACTGATGCTATAGTTAGTGTAGATAATATAAGTAGTACTGCTAACTGACTGATGCTATAGTTAGTGTAGATAATATAAGTAGTACTGCTAACTGACTGATGCTATAGTTAGTGTAGATAATATAAGTAGTACTGCTAACTGACTGATGCTATAGTTAGTGTAGATATAAGTAGTACTGCTAACTGACTGATGCTATAGTTAGTGTAGATAATATAAGTAGTACTGCTAACTGACTGATGCTATAGTTAGTGTAGATGATATAAGTAGTACTGCTAACTGACTGATGCAATAGTTAGTGTAGATAATATAAGTAGTACTGCTAACTGACTGATGCTATAGTTAGTGTAGATGAGGAGTGCGTTCTTTTTCATCTTCTTCGAATAGCGACTTTACAAAATTAATTATAAGCTAGTTTCATATTTTATGTTTAATCAACGTTATCTCATAAATTACGTTTTTTGTGTGTGAGTATATAGGTATATACTGCATATATATATATATATATATATATATATATATATATATATATATATATATATATATATATATACCCGGTATATATATTTTTTTGTTTTCTCTTTTTTTTGGCGGGGGGGGGGGGGCACAATATTCGTGTATCATTGCTGACTTGATAATCTAATAGCATACCGCACCATTAACCCATATTGTCTAATGCTCATTGTCAAACTTTTGTATTCCATTTAGCAGTATATTTGTTTATTGTGTAAAGGATGAACCCTGGGATAATATAGGACATTAGGCTTCGCTAACTAGTCTTTGGCTCAGAATTAAACCCATAATAAATATATGAATAACATTATATCGAGGATAGCCTACTTCCAATATTGACGTTCGAGGTTTTAAGTCTGTGAAAACCCTTGCTTATTTGTCATCACAGGTACAGTTGTGTCCTAATGTTCGTACTACACTTCTTAAAGATGTACAAGGACAATTAGCAATGACTGGTAACACAAACGGATTCTGTCTTTGGAGTCCAACTTACACGTACGGACAAAACTTTGTAGGTAACTTAGACACAACTTCCTCCTCCTTACTCAACACTATCGGGAGAGCTTTGAGCAGTGAGGAAGTCTCGTGCAAGTTAGACAGGTATTTTTTTTTTGATTTGATTTTATTTTTTAGCTGTAACCTCAAGTGTTGGTGGCAATGTGGTTATTCTGCATGTAGGACAACATTGTATGATTCTGTTATTACAAATAGCTTAATTCGTATTTACTATCATAATACTTTACCAAACAAAAATCCCTTTTAAATTTTCAATGATGTTACGAGTAAATTTGTGTTTCAATTTAGCACATAATATAACTTAAACTATACGGTAAATATAGCAGACGTCCAAATGAATGATCCCGATATACACGTATTTGTACTTACGACTGGAAGCCTCTTGTTTAGTTTTATGTTAGACCTATATTATAAGAGACAGGTGGAACTCAGGGTTTATGACAGCTATCAATATAGATATTCTGTACCGGTGACGTATTTTGTGTTTTGTTCCAGCTATATGTTGACTATTTTGTGCAGTTTAAGAAGGATCTGTATTAGTAAAAAGGGTTGAGTCAGGTAGTTCGATGCCTATTAATTGCTGGAGGCCCTTTTGAAACTGACTAAAATGGTCTAATAGTAGTAGAATAAAGTTGAAAGAACGTCGCCGGTACGGAAGGGGTTAATCGCATCTTTATTATTCTTAGTATACAAAATAATAATGTTCCTCTCTATGAAATACTGACTTACGGCTTTAAGGGGGGTCACCTGCTTCTTTTTCTCTTTCTCTCCTTTTCTCTCGTTATCTGGCTTGTATCCATTCGGCCCCATTCAGCCAACTGTTATAAGACGTTTATCCCCATCAAGGTGTCGATTTCTTCCTGGCGAGCGATAGCGAGCCAGCATTGTATAGAGAAATCAGGCTTCGCCGGAGAATTTGTTCTATCGAAAAATGTACAAATCTAGCTTGCTGTAAAATAAGTATACATATATGCTGGCTTGCTTCCGCTCGCCAGGAAAATATTGACACCTGGATGAGGGTAAACGTCTTAAAACAGTAGGCTGAATGGGGCCGAATGATAATAAGCCAAAGAGAGAGGGAAAGAAAGAGAAAACACGAGGTGGGACCCTTAACGATTTGATGTAATAATGTAAATTATGGCATATATTATGGCATATATTATGGCATATATTATGGCATATATTATGGCATATATTATGGCATATATTATGGCATATATTATGGCATATATTATGGCATATATTATGGCATATATTATGGCATATATTATGGCATATATTATGGCATATATTATGGCATATATTATGGCATATATTATGGCATATATTATGGCATATATTATGGCATATATTATGGCATATATTATGGCATATATTATGGCATATATTATGGCATATATTATGGCATATATTATGGCATATATTATGGCATATATTTATTGAAATATCCGTTTCCACTTTTACACATTCCATTATCGCACATATTGCTTTCCTCTTTATGTCACATGTAATATGCGGAAGATTTTCTCTTGAATTTTCAATGTCTGTTTAAGGGGAGATGGGCTATTTTTTGGTCTATATATTTTGTTATTTATATATATATGTTTTGGCTTCCTCGCTATACCTCCATCAAGCTTATAAACAAATAAAAAAAATACCCTAGACCCCCCCTTCAAGATAAATGTGTAAATATTTTGGTAGAACATTTTTCCGGCCAAAGGCTGGTTCTACTTTATATTACAGGTTAGCCCGGAAAAAAATCGACAGGTAAATGGCTGAAAGGTCTTAAAATTGAGAACAATAGGGGGCAAAAGGTGGTAAAATCGCCAGACTAATGTGCCGAACGTCCTAAAATATCAAAACTAATGGGGCTAAACACGAGATAGAAAGGGGTCAAGAAAAACGGCCCATCTCCCCTTAACTATATTGTAAAACACAAACAAACATTGTTTTGTTTTGTTTACGTTCCACGAAAACCGAATGGGACGTTGCAGCAAAATCTACCTTTATACCCGCTTCATTACTTGGTAACATTGATACTGTTTTTATTTTCTCTACTGCCGTGGAAATGCAAATTTATGTATGTATATACTCAGGCATCTACCCCATAGCTAGGGATGGCCAACTCGAGACAGAGCCCGAACAGGGACAACACAACACAACATACAAACCACAAACTCAAACACATCTAGGTCGCCCAGGAGAATGTTTTTAATACTAATACTAATAATAAAAATAATAATAATAATAATAATAATAATGATAATAATACAAATATCAATCATAATAATAATAATAATACAAATATCAATCATAATAATAAAAATAAATAGAAGAATATTAATGATAATATTAATGATAATTAGAATAATATATATAATTTCACATACTTGTCCTGAAGGCAAACAAAGAATATACCGACCAACAGAGGCCAACACATAAAACACATGTATAATAGTATGTACTCACATACAAAAGGTATAATGCATTAAATACCATTATATTTTGTTTTTCAAATGGCACTTTGTTATAACACACACTAAACAGAAAGAATAATACGTATGGCCTTAACCCCTTCATCACCATTACGTAATATTCATCATATTCTGGTTTTCTTTAGCTTGTAGTCTACCTCTACGACACAAATGGGTCAAAATGATCTCAATAAACCCTCTTAAGAACATAGGCCCTTCTGAAACTGCATACAATCATATCATTTTAGCCAGAATCAGAGGTAAAAAGGTGTTTCGGTGCTGAAGGCGTTAATCGGTCAAATGGAAAACGAAACAGTCTTTATTATTGATTATGCAAAGTTTTTTTTTTTTTTTTTAATTGTTTTTGGATGTGATAAAATGGCCAAAACAAGGATTTTTCATATTAATTATATTTTCTTCCTTCCCATATTCATTCAAGTCTTCAAACAAAATTGCTCCGGTTAGGCATCCTGATACGAAAAATATATTAAATGTTATACATACGTGTTCTATCTTATAGCCATCACAAACAAAATTCTATATCATTTTGGGTTCGATATTGAAAGATAAGTAAACTTCTTAGTATACTGTAGGCCTTTTGATATGTTCACTTTGAATTAAAAACTAATGGTCTTAATATAGATCAATACACTATTACAATACTACACAAGTGTTAATTGATTAATATCCAGTATATATATATATATACCGGTATATATATATATATATATATACAGTATTATATATATATATATATATATATATATATATATATATATATATATATATATATATATATATATATATATATATATATATATATATATATATATACAGTATATATATTTTATGATTTTTAATATAATTATATAATCAGTGATGCGGAACAGTTTAGGGCTTTCATTAATCACTGTTGCATGTTTCAAGGAAAACAAAATACATGTTGCAATTATTTCTAGATCAATAGTGTTTGACACTGATATCATAATGGGTTCAGGATAGTTTCAATATAAAACTGCCTCTCCTCAACATACTTATGCTACACATTGCACATACATCGTAAATCCACTTCTCTGCTATCATCGACGCATACACGAATGGATTTGCTCATCGCTTGAAAGCTGAATTCGAGCCCGGGCCTCAAAGCTTTCGTTTTAAAGTCCAGGTGTGGAGCGGAGGTAAGCGAGAAAGGAGAGTATACGCGGGCGGAGTGCGACACTCCTATCCTCACAGCACAGCACCACACGCCACTGGCTTCATATCCTACCACCAACCCCCCCTAGTGCCCGGCTGTCTAACTCACGCATGTGCAGTGCCTTCATTGGACTCGCTACTTTTGTAGGGTCAGAAGTAAAAGTTCGCTCTTCTTTCCTGTCAAAATGAAATTAAAGTCTTTTACCAAGGATTCGCTATTCATGCACAATTAATAGCAACCGTTATTCCTCCTCTTCTGTCAACATTCAAGTTCTTTCATTGGTTTTACCATTGCTTTGCAGTCAATTGGTAAAGTCCTCTAACCTCTCTTGCTAAACTCTTGCAGTACTTGAGGACGAATGTTTGCATTTTATTTTGGTTGTCATTGTACAGTATTATATGCAATTTACTAATTATCTCTAGGAATCAAAGGGGTAAAATACTTAAATTAATTAAGAAGGGGTTAATGGGGAATGCCTGTCTCTTACATACTGCATTAACCAGCCGAATCTTGGTCTGCACAGTACACTTATTTATTTCGAGCTACAGTCCCTTTAAACACAGACAGATTTTCCGCGCCCCTAAATTGTAATATGCGACTTAGGCCCAACAAATCCGTTTGCAAGCTTCGTGTTTAGTACTTTAACCAATTAGTTATGCCTGTATTGATATACAAGGAAGAGAATACAAAAAGAACGAGCAGACAAGGCAAACTGGAGCGTATACAGAACTAAATAATTATTATATTGATAAAAGGAATAATTTAAACAATAATATCTAAACACACAGACAAAAATGGATGGAACCTTAACTCGTTGCCAGGAAAATGTTATACCCGTAAAGGTGTAGCAATCTAGAATACTGTAGTGTATAATTATGCAGTATCTCCAGAATATAACTTGGCCGAGAGGATAGGGTTATAGATATTTCAGAGAGAGAGAGAGAGAGAGAGCTAGCTGGTAGAAGGTAAAGTAGAACGCAGTAGAGTACACGGAATCCTCCTTCGCAATATACTGTTATCTTTAACTATTTCGTTGGAGAGAGAGAGAGAGAGAGATTTACATAGATTTACATATATACACTGGCCACACAGATCTTACGATCCCTACGAGGTGACCAGGACTTAATCCTAATAGAGATA
The DNA here is from genome assembly GCA_032716605.1 of Paralithodes platypus. NCBI lineage: Eukaryota > Metazoa > Arthropoda > Malacostraca > Decapoda > Lithodidae > Paralithodes > Paralithodes platypus. Next base: position 29,263,368 of record CM064482.1, read on the forward strand.
GCAACCCTAAGAGAAAGTGGAAGGAAAGGATAGCAAAGATGAAGGCTCTCTCCCCACCCTCCGCTCCCTCCGGCAATATGCCGTACATGAAAATAGTTAGATGTGAATAACCTTGCAGGGCTTGGAAATCGCCTGAAGGAATTTATAGTATAGTTAGAAATGGAAAGGAAAAGGCATGCACACCTTCACTTTTTTTTTTTTTTTTTTCAACTGAATACGTTTTCATTTCCGCCAGGTTCTCTTATCAGTGATCAGCTTCTACTGCAGACCAACTTTTCTGTGATATGTGTCTAACCTTTTTTTAAATGTGTATATCGAGTCACTGTCAATAACTTCATTAGGGAGCTTATTCCACTCATTAATAATACTGTGGGTGAAGAAATGTTTAGTTATGTCTAGGTTCGCTTTCCTGCCTGTTAGTTTTAATTTGTTTCCTCTTGTGGAACCTTCTTTGGCTATCTTAAATAGTATTAGAATTTACGTTACTAAAGCCTTTTAGTATCTTAAAACACTCTATCAGCTGTCCCCTTATTCTCCGTTTCTTAAGCGAAAACAGGTAGAGTTCTCTTAATCTCTCATTGTATGGCTTATTTCTAAGGGAAGGGATTAACTTTGTTGCTCTACGCTGAACGGATTCTAGTTTCTCTATGTCTTTTTTAAGTAGGGAGACCAAAACTGCACAGCATACTCCAGATGTGGCCTCACAATACTTTTATATAGTGGTACAACTATGTCTTTACTATGACAATGAAAATTTCTTTTAATGAAACCTAGCGCTCTATTTGCTTTGTTAGATGCTGCGGTGCATTGGCTTGTAGATTTTAGATTTTCATTGATAAGCACTCCTAGGTCTTTTATCTGTGATACGCTCTTTATCTTTTCTCCATTCATATGGTATTCGTATTTGTTGTTTCGGGAGCCTATTTGTAGTATCAGGCATTTGTTTACGTTAAAGGGCATCTGCCAATTTTCTGACCACTCTGATATCTTGTTTAAATCTGATTGCAGGCTACTTCTATCGCTTTCTGATATTATTGCATTTCCTATTTTAGTGTCATCGGCGAATTTGGAAATTATGTTATTAATGCCGTTGTCTAAATCATTAATATATATTATGAATAATAATGGGCCCAGAACTGAACCCTGTGGGACTCCACTAGTCACCGGAGTCCATTCTGATTCCACTCCATTAATAATTACTCTTTGTTTTCTTTCGCTTAACCAATTCCTTATCCAATTAAGTGTGTTGCCTTGTATTCCTAGATTCTCGACCTTCTGAAGTAATTTATTATGAGGGACCTTGTCGAAGGCCTTCTGGAAGTCCAAGTACACTATATCAAGACTTTTGGTAAAATCATTAATCTTAAATAGGTTGTCATAAAATTCGATAAGGTTCGTTAGGCATGATTTTTTTGCTCTGAAGCCGTGTTGACTATTATTAATAAGATTATTATTCTCTATGAAAAGTACAAGTTCGTCTCTTATAATTGATTCTAATAGTTTTACAATAACGGAAGTTAAGCTAATGGGTCTGTAATTCCCTGGTTGTTTTTTATCTCCCTTTTTAAATATTGGTGTAATATTCGCTGTCTTCCAGTCAGTGGGTAATTGTCCATGTTGGAGTGACATGTTAAACATTTTGGTTAGGGGTTCGGCAACTTCATCTTTGACCATTTTTAGGATTTTAGGGATGAATAGGTCTGGGCCGGGAGATTTATTTATTTTCAGTAATTCAATCTGTCTAGTGACGCTTGATTGGCTAATTTTGAAGTCAGGGAGCACAATGTTGCTTGTTTGATTAGTATCTTGTGGAGTGTTCGTGTTGGCAGCAGTGGTAAAAACGGAGCTGAAATAATTGTTAAGTGTAGAGGCTATGTCTTTGCTATCTGTTTCTAGAACACCTTGAGTGTTAAGTATGGGTCCTATCCCGCTTTTGATTTGTTTGCTACTGTTAATGTATCTGTAAAATTGCTTAGGATTAGTTTTACTATCTTTAGCTATGCTTATTTCATAATTCCTCTTAGCTGTTTGTATTAGTGATTTTACTTTTCTTCTGGCGGCCAGGTATTGCTTACATATGGTATTATTCTTTGTTTCTCTCTTTAAGTTGTATAAACGATTTCTTTCCCTAATTGCTCTACTGATATTTATATCGTACCAAAGGGGTTTGTTTATTTTCTTACTGTGTCTTTTACGCATTGGGATATGTTTCTTTTGAGCACTCATGAATATTTCTTTAAATCTTTCCCATGTATCGTCAATGTTGGTGAGACGTTCGAGATGCAGATTAATATCTTTTAGGTCATTTCTTAGGCTATTGAAGTCTGCCATATTATAGTTGGGAATAAAAGTTTCACTATTGCTGTTTGTGTGCGACATATTAATTTGGAGCCTGACGATATTATGATCACAATTAGATATTAATTCCCCAACTTCTAATTCAGAAATTAAATTTTCGTGAGTCGTTATTACTAGGTCTAAAATATTATCTCCCCTCGTGGGTTTCTGGACTAATTGATATAAGAAGTTATCTTTAATAAATTCGGTCATTTTTTCTGATGCATGGCCAGACCCTTTTACATCTCCCCAATGAATATTAGGAAGATTAAAATCGCCTATGATAAGGGTTTCTTTTGTTGATAGAGTTTTTTCTAAATTATTGTATAGGTCTATATCCTCTTGAAAGGTATGAGTTGGACGACGATATACGACAACCACATTAATGTGTATATCCTTGTTATTAATTTTCACACATAACAGTTCTGAGTTATTAGAAGGAATTTGAACCTCAAGTGAGCATATATTTGCTTTTATATACAGTAATACACCTCCTCCTCTCTTACCTACTCTGTCCTTGTGATATAGTTTATAGGAATTGATCTGATATTCGTGTGTGAAATCGATATTGTTGGTGTCTATATAAGTTTCTGTTATCGCAATTATATCTATTTCTTCATTTAGTAACATAATTCTTAGTTCGTCAATCTTATTTCGTAGACTTCTGGCATTAAAATACATTAATTTGATTGCTTGTTTATTCTCTCTCGATCTTTTGTAAGTGGGGGAATCCGACAGCAATGACACGTTCGGTGGTTGGAGAGAGTTTAATAGTTTTTTTGTTCGGGTAAAGAGTGATTGAGAGAGAGAGAGAGAGAGAGAGAGAGAGAGAGAGAGAGAGCGCGCGCGTAGAGAGCTGAGCAGCCCAGTACACTCCACATTCCATTCCCTTATATCAAACTGCTGTGTCCAAAACAGAGAGAGATAGAGATCCCAGTGTATCCACCTGTATAGGTACCGGTATATATTCTGCACCATCTCTCCTTGTCAATAGTCTGCATTCACTATTCTGGTCCACGGTGGTATGCCTATCCTGACAACACGGATGCACATGGCCGCATTTTCCCGCCAACTAATGGCCGCATTAAATCGTGACTTGATATACCTTTTTTCCGTATGCTATATGGGGTTATCACTACCAATATGAGTATTTCTCCTGGGCGACCTAGATGTGTGTGAGATGTTATGTTTTTGTTTTGAAAAACAAATATAATAAGTATAATGAAAACGTTACATATCGAATCAAGGGAAGATAAACAGTATTGGGTGAGGTATAAGTAACACCCTGTTCATAACATTAATCATCAATTACAAGGTATGAAAGGAATAAACAATATAACGCAAAGATAAATTAATGAACATGATCTGATTGTCATGGTGAGGTTGGGTGTAGTGTAACACTCGGTACATGTTTCGATATATCGACAAGGGATATGTATGAAGAGAGTGTACTAAATATTTACAGTTCTAGGTAGTACAGTGGTAGAAATCTGTCGTCCTGTTTGGGAGTCCCGAGTTAGATTTTCAGCAATCGTAATCACTTATCATTTATTTACCCTACATTATACTTTGTGTGAAGTGGCTAGATGTTTAAAAAGTCTGTAGAATATGATGATATAAAAATAATGTCGTGATCATGGAAACAAAATTCATGTACTGTATATATATATATATATATATATATAGTTACGTTTCAGGAATAGGGAGCAAACTACAGCCTCACAATGAATGCAGAGATACACTAGTTTTCCACTAACAATTCCTGATGCACAATTGACACTACTCCTAGAAGTAGTACCAACGTTCCAGGTTCTCTGGGACATAAGAATATGTGAGGTATGATTCCTATTAATGACCAAGTTAATGCACACCCTAGACCGTTAAGGGAGCCCACCTCGCTTTTTTTTATCTCTCTGTCCTTCTCTCTTTGGCTTGTATCCATTCGGCCTCATTCAGCCTACTGCTTTAAGACGTTTAATTACCCCATCCAGGTGTCAATATTTTCCTGTTGAGTGGTAGCGAGCCAGCATATATATATTTTATTTTTACAGCAAGCTAAATTTGTAAATTTTTCGATAGAAACATTTCTCCGCGGATTTCTCCATACAACGATGGCTCGCTATCGCTCGCCAGGAAGAGATCGACACCTGGATGGGGATAAACATCTTAACACAGACGGCTGAATGGAGCCGAATGGATACAAGCCAGAGAAAGAGAAAAAAGGAGAGGAAGAGACAAAAAGCAGGTGACCCCCCTTAATTAAATAGAAACAGAGGCAGAACTCTACTTCCAGTTGATAATACAGGGCAAACCTCCAGTATAAACCAAAGGGGAGACGGTCGTTTGTCTGGTCCCCTTTCTCCCTCGCGATTTTAAGACCTTTTGTCCCATTTTGTTATAAATTTTAACCCTCTCCGATATCTATGACGTGATCGCGTCATATGGCGGTATGCCCAAGAGTATCATATGACGCGATCGCTTCATATGAACTTAGTGAAATAGCTCAATAAGTAAGTTATATGACGCATTTGCGTCATATTGAGCTCAGTAAGTTAGGTAAGTTAGATCAGAATCTGTCGGTTGATGGCAACCCCAAATACCTCCGACTTCTACCGGTATCACAGTGTCAGAGAAATTGTTTTGAGGGAAATACCGGGCGCTCCGCCACCCCATCAGTAAGATAGCAACTTTTGTCTGGGGCAGTGTTAAGACCTATCGTGCCATTTAGGTGTCGATTTTTTCCTGGCGAGCGATAGCGAGTTGTTAAAGGAACGGACCTCCGGCTGGGAAATTTTTCTGCCGAAAAATGTACAAATTTATCTTGAGGGGTGGTCTAGGGGATGTTTTTCTAAGCTTGAGGGATGTCTAGCAAGGAAACTAAGAATTTATGAATGAATGAATTTATAGGCCAAAAAAGCAGTCAGTGTCCCCTTAATTTTTCAGAATTACCCAGCTTTTTTAAGTGAGGCCAGCAGAGATTACAGACAAGCGTAGTGAATACCATGAGAGCTGCACCCGCGCCTTACTACTGCCCGACAACAAGAATAAAGCAGAGTTGTTTTTGTTTTGTTCTATATTCCGACTACTCCCTCTCGGGCATAGGCGGAGAGCCGGTACATTTAACCGCACATTGAACGGTGAAGGGCGAGAGTACATCCTATATAACATAATGTCTTAGTGAGAAAGCATACCAACCAAGGTTTTTGGACAAGGTAACAGCGTGCTTTTTACGACATCAGAATCTTCAATTCTAGATCTCAAACATATTGTGAACGAGGACTCAAGGCGGCATACTTGAGAAACGAAAGTGAGAAGAAACGCGCAAATGAAGAAATAATTTTGAACATGGATCAATGGAGCTTTACTCCTCTGGTCTTCTCATTCAGCAAGTGTCATCTATGCCAGATTAGCTGATGACGAGGAAAATAAGTGCCAGAAAATATATTATACATTTATATAAACAGGGATTATGAGTCTGCAAAAATAGTAGAATATTTAATATTCACATTTATGTGGATGTGGGAGAGTATGTGAATGTGGGAGAGTATGTGAAGGTGAGGGGGTATGTGAATGTGGAAGAGTATGTGAATGTGATGGAGTATGTGAATGTGGGAGATTATGTGAATGTGGGAGAGAATGTGAATGTGAGGGAGTATGTGAATGTTGGAGAGTATGTGAATGTGAGGGAGTATGTGAATGTGAGGGAGTATGTAAATGTGGGAGAGTATGTAAATGTGGGAGAGTATGTGAATGTGGGAGAGTATGTGAATGTGGGAGAGTATGTGAATGTGGGGGAGTATATGAATGTGAGGGAGTATGTGAATGTGAGGGAGTATGTGAATGTACAAAGGAGTACAAAGGAAATCAAGCAACAACAGGTCTAGTGACCCTTCTAGGCTGCTTGTCCTCCAAAACACTGAGGATCAAGTGTCCAAACAGTGGTTTAGAGTAGGTAAGGGAACATTGGAAAGGGAACTACTGCCCTGGAACTAATGTCCGTGGCAGGACTAGGAAGTTAGTAGGGGACATAAGGGTTAGTAATTGAGGGGAGGATAAAATAAAGTTATTCATTTACAAACGCAGTCAGTCGCGGGTTTGATGCGAGATATTTGTCTAGGCGGAGTTTAAATGAATCAACAGTGCTGCAGTCTATAATGTCTCTGGGAAACCCATTCCACAAGTTGACAACTCGATTGAAGAAGATATTCTTAGATTCGTGTGAGTTAAAAGATTTGCCAATAATTTTGCTACCGTTTCCCGCGTGTAATTAGATTGGTCGATAGTGAAGTACTTACTACAGTTCATATTGTCGATGCCTTTGATGATTTTGAACACTTGAATTAAGTCACCTCTTAATCTGCGCTGGGTTAAAGGAAATAGATTTAATTCTCTAAGACGCTCTTCGTATGGTTTGTTCTTTAGGCTAGGTATCATTTTGGTAACTCTACGTTGAACTCGTTCTAGCTTGTTTATGTATTTTTGGAAATAAGGGCACCAGCATTGAACGCAGTATTCCGGAAGAGGGCGGACTAAGGAATTGTAAAGGGTTAGGATAACGTCTTTAGATTTATGCTCAAATGACCTGCCTATAAAGCCAATTATTTTGTTTGCCTTCTTAACAACTTCTGAACATTGTTGACTCGGTTTTAGGTTACTCGATATTGTTACTCCCAGATAGGTTTCTCTGTTTACATTCTTAAGCTGAGTGCCATTCATCGAATAGTTTGCTTTCTCATTTAGGTATCCGATATGTAGTACTTTACATTTATCCGCATTGAAACTCATTTGCCAAATTTGGGCCCAATGTGACAATTTATCTAGATTGTGTTGCATATCGTCAACTTGTTCTTTTGAGAGTACGCTATTTGCAATTTTTGTATCGTCAGCAAATTTTGAGATTATACAGGTGAGACCCTCATGTATGTCGTTGATGTAAATTAGAAAGAGAATTGGTCCTAGTACCGATCCCTGGGGTACCCAGCTACTTACATTGGTCCATTTAGATGCCTTACCGTTTATGACTACTCTTTGCTTTCTGTCGTTGAGCCAATTTTCTATCCATTTCAACACACCGTCTTGTATTCCATGCGCTTTTAGTTTTAGCAGTAAACGTTTGTGGGGAACTTTGTCAAAGGCCTTTTGAAAATCAAGGTATATAATATCTACAGATTTACTCTCATCATAGAGGTTGAGGATATCGTGGAAGAAGTCTAAGAGGTTTGTTAAACAGGAAAGTTTTTTACGAAAGCTGTGTTGAGTATCTTTAACCCGTGGAGCCCTGGCTAGTTTGGAATGTTTGTTCACCAGAACCAGGCCGGTTTTCAAAAAATGGTTTTATTCCAGAAACAATAGCGAATGGGTTAGGAATGAAGGGAAAAACACGAAAAACCGCTCAAAAATCTTAAAGAATGGTCCTACAGAGCCCCCGAAAACGTATTTTACAAGAGTAAAAAATTGAAGGCAATTACCCCAAAAAACCAGGTTATTGCGCGCTCACGCGCACGCACATGGACTTTGAGAGTTTTCAACCATCGGCACGGTTGCGTGGGATACGTACACAGTTCCCATACAAATCTGAGCCCTATCGAGTGGCTACACCTGAGGTTACGGTCGGAGCAATTAGGGTGACTCGTCAGACGCGTCGCTGGGACTGTGCGTTACATACATCGCCGACGCGTCAGACGCGTCGCTGGGGCTGTACGGGTTAAGTATGTTACTTTCCTCTAAGTGATTTACGAGTCTGTCTCTTATGACCATTTCTAGCATATTACATACAACTGAGGTTAAGCTAATTGGACGATAGGTACTGGGTAGGGATTTGCTGCCTTTTTTTAATATCGGTGTTATGTTGGTTATCTTCCACTGATCAGGAGTAGTTCCAGACTGCAAGGATTTATTGAATAGTAATGTCAGTGGTTTGGAGAGCTCATCCTTAGCTTCCTTTAGAACTCTAGGCGAGATTGTATCAGGTCCAGGTGTTTTATTTACCTTGAGTTTATCTAATCAATTCAATACTTCTCTCTCTGTAACGGTGATATTGCTTAGAACATCCGAATTATCAATCTGAATCGGCGATGGTGTAGGGATATCACTGAGGTCTTCTGTTGTAAAAACTGATGCAAAGAAGGTATTGAGGGCATTACTCATTTGTACTTGTCTTTGGTGTATTCTCCATTTTCATCGACTAACGGTCCAACAGTTGAAGTAACTACTTTTTTCTTTCTGATATAACTATAGAATTCTTTCGGGTTTGTTTTACTTTGATTCGCAATATGTAACTCTAGGGTCATTTTACTTTGCTTAATTAACTTTTTTGGCTTTGCGTCGTAGCTCTACAAATTTCACCCGTTCTTCGTCATTTTGTGAGGATTTTAATCTATCATTAGCACATTTGTTAGCAAGCAGGCAGTTTGAAATATCTTTATTCCACCATTTGGGCTTATCATTATGGCCTGGACGCCGTATTTTCGATGGTATGCAGTCTTGCACTTCCTTAAGGTAAGTGGTTGTGAAACACTCCCAAGATGTATTTATGTCGTTATTGTTAGTCAGAAAGCTCCAGTCAGTTTCTTTAAGCTTTGATTTAAGTTTATGAAAATTTGCTTTCTTGAAATTAGGGACTTTCTCAATGCTGCTATTTGATTTGTTACTAGTAAACTTTAAAGTGAAAGTTATCGTACGATGGTCGCTGTTACTGAATTCATCACCAACATTCAAATTCTCTATTAATTCTTCTTTTGTTGCGAGTACAAGGTCAAGCACATTATTACCACGGGTCGGAGATTGTACAAATTGAAAAAGTGATCTCTCTTGCAAGTTAGCATAGAGGTCGTGTCCAGAGTGTGAAGCAAGAATATCGCCCCATTTAGTCACGGGTAAGTTGAAATCGCCAAGAATTACGGTATCTTGTATGTTAGTTATTTCTGCAATTTGTTCATAAATTTCACTGTCAGTTTGTACTGATTGAGCTAGTATAATAAAGCTAGTGTTATTTTAGTTCCTCGTTTATTATTTAATAGTACGTAAGATATGTCTATATTCTCAATTTGAGGTTTTGACATTAAGACGGGATTAAGACTTTCCTTTATGAAAAACAGAACTCCTCCTCCATTTCTATTGATCCGACTTTTCTCAAACATTGTATAACCAGGAAGCGTATATTCGGCTAAAAAGTCTCTGTCTTCCGTATTTAACCAAGATTCTGTAATGCCGATTATATCATAATGTTCTGTAAACACGATTTCCTCTAGATCTGAAAATTTATTGCGTATGCTACGAGCATTTACATAAAACACCTTAAGTGTATTAGAGTTGGATGTTACTGATTGTGCATTGTCTGAATTTTCAGTTCGTATTTGACTTACACTACCCTATCTGGATCCCGGTTGACCCCGTTTTTTGAACGGAAATCCTTGACTGCATCATTCAGCAGACGACCAAGACGTGCAGCTCCTACTTCATTGAGATGTACACCATCTCCTGAAAACAAAGATTTATCATAGTAAAAATGATCCCACGTGTCGACAAAGCCGATGTCCTCCTCTCTGCAGAGTTTGGCTAGTCGGCCATTTGTACTGGTAGCTATGTTGTAGAATCGGTTTTCTACATCAATCCGGGGAACAATTCCTGAAATTAAGATTCTATTAGATTTTTCCTTGAAGGACCTGATCAGCCGCCGGTACTTGCAAAGTAGTTCTTCTGACCGCGTCCGTTGGACATCGTTAGATCCAACGTGGATGACGTACGTGGTGCGCGGGAGCGAGCCTAGAAACCTCTTCCACAGCCGCAACAATGTCGTCCACGCCGCCACCTGGGATACAGAATCGCTTTCTGGTCCTGGGTGCCCTGGCGCAGAACTCGGTTAATTGGCCACGGACCATGGAGTCGCCCACAAGCCGAACTTCTTCCGTTTCCTCTTCCTCGTCAATAGCAAGAATTTTGAAGCGGTTTTGGCATGTTGTCGGGATGACCTTCCTGGTACTGGTACTGGGATGCACATTGTTTCTCACTAACTGACAGTTGTCCTGGGGGGGAGTGAGAGTAGAGTCATTATTATTATCTGCAACATCTAAGGTAGCTGCTGATGTGGGTACCAGTGCCGGTACTGTATGCACTGGAATGGCGGTTGAGATCGTAGTGGTTTCTTGGGCCGAGGGCACTCCTACGTTGAGTGTGGCAAATTCTTGAAGGGATTCAAGCTTCGTAGTCAGGGCATCGATCTTGTGGTGAGCTGCATTCAATTCATCCGCAATCTTCTCTCGGAGCTGGCAAAATCTACAAATTTGGACATCAGTATCAACAAACATGGTAGGGCCAAATTTACCGGAACAACTCGTGCAGGTTCGTTGCGGCGCCATGACGATATAATCACAGTATGCCTGAAAATCACACAAATTTATGTTAGGAAAATGGTACAATTAAAGCCTGAAAATCACAACAAATTTATGTTAGCAATGTGATACAATTAATTCCTGAAAATCACATAACATTTTGTTAGCAATATGATAAAATTAATATGCCTGTAAATCACAAAAAATATGTTAGCAATAGAACACAATTTATGCCTGAAAATAAAACAAAAATTGATGTTAGCAGTATGACACAGTTACAGCCTGAAAATCACAAATGGACTAGAAATTTGTTACAAAATTTACTGGAAAAAAACAAAAAGTGGGAGAGGGTTAATGTAGCCTAGTGAGAAAACTGGAACACAGTATACAGTACAGTAACAACAAATATTTGTTAGCAATATGGTACAATTAATGCCTGTAAATCACAAAAAGAATATGTTAATCACAAAAGAATATTATGCCTGTAAATCACAAAAAATATGTTAGCAATAGAACACAATTTATGCCTGAAAATAAAACAAAAATGTATGTTAGCAGTATGACACAGTTAAAGCCTGAAAATTGCAAATGGACTAGTAATTTGTTACAAAATTAACTGAGAAAAAAATGGGAGAGGGTTAATTTAGCCTAGTGAGAAAACTGGAAAGCAGTATACAGTACAGAAACAACAAAATATTGGTTAGCAATATGGTACAATTAATGCCTGTAAATCACAAAAAGAATATGTTAATCACAAAAAGAATATGTTAGCAATAAAACACAATTTTATGCCTGCAAATAAAAATAAAATTATGTTAGCAGTATGACACAGTTAGGCTAAAGCCTGTATATAAGTTTATACAGTGGTCGACACAATAATAATAATAATGGAGTTAGTAATATCCCTGGCAAGAGTGTGAGAGGCCTATTATGGTGACAAGTATCTGAAATGCGATTAATAAATAGGCTATCAAAAAGTATTACAGTAACTAAATTATTCTAACCCAATATTAAAACTATCATGACAAATGTTAGTGTGTGCGATTTATATAGATAACCAAGATAAAAAGTTCAACCAAGTACAGTATTGGCTAGACTTTGATATATAAAATACAAGAAGAGGGTTTGTTTATGCGTACACAGGTGGCGCTGGTATAGGCGGCGTCTCTACTAACTTGACAAATAGAATTTTGAAAAACAAACGTTTATCAGTCAAAACTACAGTACAATGTCATGCAAGATAACTACTGGGTGGTTTGCTAAGCACTTAACTACAGTGAGGGCTAAAATATCTACAATAAGTGCTAGAACTTTATAATATGAAACAAGCAAGTAGTTTGTTTACTTTAGAGCGTCGGTCGTCACTAACCGGTACAAATGTAAACAAAAGCAGTCTCGATAAACAAACGTTTATCAGTCAAAAACACAGCAAAATTACATGCAAAGCAACTACAGGGCATTTAAGATAGAGCTTAGCTACAGTTCATGCAAACAAATAAGGGGATGAGTAATGGAGTACTCAAGTTATGGTCAAATTTCGAGCAGCGAGAGCGAAGGGAGTATATGAATGTGAGGGAATATGTACAAAGGAAATCAAGCAACAACAGGTCTAGTGACCCTTCTAGGCTGCTTGTCCTCCAAAACACTGAGGATCAAGTGTCCAAACAGTGGTTTAGAGTGGGTAAGGGAACATTGGAAAGGGAACTACTGCCCTGGAACTAACGTCCGTGGCAGGACTAGGAAGTTAGTAGGGGACATATGGGTTAGTAACTGAGGGGAGGATAAAATAAAGTTATTCATTTACAAACGCAGTCAGTCACGGGTTTGATGCGAGATATTTGTCTAGGCGGAGTTTAAATGAATCAACGGTGGTGAAGTCTATAACGTCTCGGGGAAGCCCATTCCACAAGTAGACAACTCGATTGAAGAAGAAATTCTTAGATTCGTGTGAGTTAAAAGATTTACCAATAATTTTGCAACCGTTTCCCCGCGTGTAATTAGATTGGTCGATAGTGAAGTACTTACTACAGTTCATATTGTCGATGCCTTTGATGATTTTGAACACTTTAATTAAGTCACCACTTAATCTGCGTTGGGTTAAAGGAAATAGATTTAATTCTCGAAGACGCTCTTCGTATGGTTTGTTCTTTAGGCTAGGTATCATTTTGGTAACTCTACGTTGAACTCGTTCTAGCTTGTTTATGTCTTTTTAGTAATAAGGTCACCAGGATTGAACGCAGTATTCCAGAAGAGGGAGGACTAACGAATTGTAAAGGGTTAGGATAACGTCTTTGGATTTATGCTCAAATGACCTGCCTATAAAGCCAATTATTTTGTTTGTCTTCTTAACAACTTCTGAACATTGTTGACTCGGTTTTAGGTTACTCGATATTGTTACTCCCAGATCGGTTTCTCTGTTTACATTCTTAAGCTGAGTGCCATTCATCGAATAGTTTGCTTTCTCATTTAGCTATCCGATATGTAGTACTTTACATTTAATAGAACGGAAACTAAACTGTTTGTGTAATGATAGCAATTGAATATCTACCCATGACAAAGAGATGGATTAAAGCACCAACGAAGAGAACAAAATATTTAAGTAACCTGAAAAAGAAAAAAAAATGTATAAAGGACATTTATTATGTGTATGGGTCTCTCTCTCTCTCTCTCTCTCTCTCTCTCTCTCTCTCTCTCTCTCTCTCTCTCTCTCTCTCTCTCTCTCTCTCTCTCTCTCTCTCTCTCTCTCTCTCTCTCTGGATAGGCCTGTACACTAGATATAGGAAATTTAAAAGGAAGATTATGGGGTAGGTTGTTTGATAAGGTACGTGTTCGTGAATATGCAAATGTTGTGGAATATTTACGACTGGAGGAGTATGTGGGAAACTCTGTGAATGTGGGGGAATATGTGAACGTGGGGGTGTATGTGATTATGTGGGAGTATGTGAATATGTGGGCATAAGTGAATGTAACGAGGTATGTGAATGTGGAGGGAGTATGTGAATGTGAGGGAGTATGTGAATGTTGGGGAGTATGTGAATGTGGGGGAGTACGTGAATGTGAGGGAGTATGTGAATGTGGGGGAGTATGTGAATGTGGGGGACTATATGAATGTGGGGGAGTATGTGAATGTGAGGGAGTATGTGAATGTGGGGGAGTATGTGAATGTGGGGGAGTATATGAATGTGAGGGAGTATGTGAATGTGAGGGAGTATGTGAATGTGAGGGAGTATGTGAATGTGAGGGAGTTTATGAATGTGGGGGAGAATGTGAATGTGAGGGAGTATAATTATGAATGTGAGGGAGTATGTGAATGTGGGGAGTATGTGAATGTGGGGGAGTATGTGAATGTGGGGGAGAATGTGAATTTGAGGGAGTATGTGAATGTGAGGGAGTATGTGAATGTGGGGAGTATGTGAATGTGAAGGATTATGTGAATGTGGGGGAATGTGCGTGAATATGTGAATGTGGGAGAGTATGTGAATATGTGGGCGTAAGTGAATGTGGGGGAGTATGTGAATGTGGGGGAGTATGTGAATGTGGGGGAGTATGTGAATGTGAGGGAGAATGTGAATGTGGGAGAGTATGTGAGTGTGGGGGAGTATGTGAGTGTGGGCGAGTATGTGAATGTGAGGGAGTATGTGAATGTGGAAGAGTATGTGAATGTGAGGGAGTATGTGAATGTGGTGGAGAATGTGAATGTGAACAGTATGTGAATGTGAGGGAGTATGTGAATGTGGGGGAGTATGTGAATGTGGGAGAGAATGTGAATGTGAGGATGAATGTGGGGGAGTATGTGAATGTGAGGGAGTATGTGAATGTGGGAGAGTATTTGAATGTGAGGGAGTATGTGAATGTGGGAGAGTATGTGAATGTGAGGGAGTGTGTGAATGTGGGGGAGTATGTGAATGTAAGCAGTATGTGAATGTGAGGGAGTATGTGAATGTGGGGGAGTATGTGAATGTGGGAGAGAATGTGAATGTGAGGGTGAATATGAATGTGGGGGAGTATGTGAATGTGAGGGAGTATGTGAATGTGGGAGAGTATTTGAATGTGAGGGAGTATGTGAATGTGGGAGAGTATGTGAATGTGAGGGAGTGTGTGAATGTGGGGGAGTATGTGAATGTGAGGGAGTATGTGAATGTGGGGGAGTATGTGAATATGGGGGAGTATGTGAATGTGGGAGAGTATGTGAATGTGGGGGAGTATGTGAATGTGGGAGAGTGTGTGAAAGTGAGAGAGTATGTGAATGTGGGGGAGTATGTGAATGTGGGGGAGTATGTGAATATGGGAGAGTATGTGAATGTGAGGGAGTATGGGAATGTGAGGGAGTATGTGAATGTGGGAGAGTATGTTAATGTGAGGGAGTATGTGAATGTGGGGGAGTATGTAAATGTGGGGGAGTATGTGAATGTGAGGGAGTATGTGAATGTGGGAGAGTATGTGAATGTGGGGGAGTATGTGAATGTGAGGGAGTATGTTAATGTGGGAGAGTATGTGAATGTGAGGGAGTATGTGAATGTGGGAGACTATGTGAATGTGAGGGAGTATGTGAATGTTGGAGAGTATGTGAATGTGGGAGAGTATGTGAATGTGGGGGAGTATGTGAATGTGAGGGAGTATGTGAATGTGAGGGAGTATGTGAATGTGGGAGATTATGTGAATGTGGGGGAGTATGTGAATGTGGGAGAGTATGTAAATGTGGGGGAGTATGTGAATGTGGAAGAGTATGTGAATGTGAGGGAGTCTGTGAATGTGAGGGAGAATATGAATGTGGGAGAGTATGTGAATGTGGGGGAGTATGTGAATGTGAGGGAGTATGTGAATGTGGGAGAGTATGTGAATGTGGCAGAGTATGTGAAGGTGGGGGGTATGTGAATGTGGAAGAGTATGTGAATGTGACGGAATATGTGAATGTGGGAGATTATGTGAATGTGGGAGAGTATGTGAATGTGAGGGAGTATGTGAATGTTGGAGAGTATGTGAATTTGAGGGCGTATGTGAATGTGAGGGAGTATGTAAATGTGGGAGAGTATGTAAATGTGGAGAGTATGTGAATGTGGGAGAGTATGTGAATGTGGGAGAGTATGTGAATGTGGGAGGGGTATGTGAATGTGGGAGAGTAAGTGAAAGTGAGGGGGTATATGAATGTGGGGGAGTATGAATGTGAGGGAGTATGTGAATGTGAGGGAGTATGTGAATGTGAGGGAGTATGTGAATGTTAGAAAGCATGTTAATGTGAGGGAGTATGTGAATGTGGGGGTGTATGTGAATGTGAGGAAGTATGTGAATGTGGGAGAGTAAGTGAAAGTGAGGGGGTATATGAATGTGGGGGAGTATGAATGTGAGGGCGTATGTGAATGTGAGGGAGTATGTGAATGTGAGGGAGTATGTGAATGTCGGGGAGTATGTGAATGTGGGAGAGTATATGAATGTAGGGGAGTATGTGACTGTGAAGGAGTATGTGAATGTGAGTGAGTATGTGAATGTGGGGGAGTATATGAATGTGAGGGAGTATGTGAATGTGAGGGACTAGGTGAATGTGAGGGAGTATGTGAAAGTGAGGGAGTATGGGAATGTGGGAGAGTATGTGAATTTGAGAGAGTATGTGAATGTGAGGAGTATGTGAATGTGAGGGAGTATGTGTATGTGGGAGAGTATGTGAATGTGAGGGAGTATGTGGATTCGAGGGAGTATGTGAATGTAGGGGAGTATGTGAATGTGAGGGAGTATGTGAATGTGAGGGAGTATGTGAATGTGGGAGAGTATGTGAATGTGAGGGAGTATGTGAATGTGAGGGAGTATATGAATGTGGGGGAGTATGTGAATGTGGGAGAGTATGTGAATGTGGGGAGTATGTGAATGTGAGGGAGTATGTGAATGTGAAGGAGTGTGTGAATGTGGGGGAGTATGAGAATGTGAGGCAGTAATGAGAATGTGGGGGAGTATGTGAATGTGGGGGAGTATGTGAATGTGAGGGAGTGTGTGAATGTGAGGGAATATGTTAATGTGAGGGAGTGTGTGAATGTAAGGTAGTATGATAATGTGGGGGAGAATGTGAATGTGGGGGAGTATTTGAATGAGAGGGAGTAAGTGAATGTGAGGGAGTATGTGAATGTGGGGGAATATGTGAATGTGAGGGAGTATGTGAATGTGAGGGAGTATGTGAATGTGAGGGAGTATGTGAATGTGGGGGAATATGTGAATGTGAGGGAGTATGTGAATGTGAGGGAGTATGTGAATGTGGGTGAGTATGTGAATGTGGGGGAATATGTGTATGTGAGGGAGTAAGTGAATGTGAGGGAGTATGTGAATGTGGGGGAGTATGTGAATGTGGGGGAATATGTGAATGTGAGAGAGTAAGTGAATGTGAGGGAGTATGTGAATGTGGGGGAGTATGTGGGAGAAGCGAGGTGGGCTCTCTTATTTTAATTAAATATGATATCATCATCAACAAACAATTTTCACTCGGTATTTTATGTTCCAAGATAATCCTGTGTAAAATAACTCCCATACATTGTTTTTATAATCTTGTCCGTGTAATACCACTATTAAAATATATCAAAATTGGGTTCGTGTGATAAAATACGGTTGATTAAATTTATCAGTCGATTAACGAGCGCTTTAATGATATTTTATGCTATCTCCAGACGATTTATTTTCTGCCTAAGAATTACCTTCTGAATTCCCGTGTTCATGTTCTTTATTACCTATCATGTCCTGTCATGTAGGACATTAAAGATAACGAAATATATATATAAATATCAAGATTGCTAGGTAGATATATGAACTACTAAACTGACAACCAGCACGGGCAAGCAGACATTTATTGACAGTTTGAAGGTATTATTTGAGTGTTGTTATTATGGCACTTAGACTGACATTAGGCTTCATGAGGAAATATATAGATAAATACATCGATGGAGGGATAGATAGATAGATCGCCAGACAGGTGACCAGATAGATGTATAACTAGACAGATAATCAGATTGATTGATTTATTGACAGATTGGCAAATACACTGATAAATATAACGATGCATATTTTGAGAAGTAGACTGTTGTGTGTGTGTGTATATACTAAATTATATTTTGTAGAGAGGTGTTTATAATTAGGAGAGAGAGAGAGAGAGAGAGAGAGAGAGAGAGAGAGAGAGAGAGAGAGAGAGAGAGAGAGAGAGAGAGAGAGATAGAGGGCTTATCTGGTGAGGGCAGCTTAAGTGATCAGGTAAGTCAAATTACCCAGCTCAGACGAACTTACAGTACAGTAAAAAAAACATTAACCTATTCCACCTGAGATCTTGTATTATTTGTTTAATATAATGTTCATTAGTGGAAGGTATATATATAACTAATTGATCAAGGAAACAATAGTGCAGATAAACTACATTATTATAATACGAAGTTCGATGTCCCTGAAATGCAACACAAATGGAAATTATTTGATTATTTGATTTGATAGCGTAATGCATAAATGCTCGGAATTTAGGTGTGAGTATCCTAGGTTCGAGTCCTTGGAGTGCCACATGTATATGTTGATTTAATTAATTGCGTTTAGAAGTAAAGTTGTTTGGTGAAAACATATAATTAATATTGCTCCTACAGTATAACACGTTTTATTATTAATTGATACTTTGTGACTACACTCGGCATAGGCCTACATACATAATTACATATTATATCCTGCAGCAATATTCAAATTCATAGTTTGTATCGCTTGTTAACTGCATGCCAACATGAGCCATTTGTTTTGCGGTATATTTGTTTTAACACTGTATGCTCTTGTTAAACGATTGGCCGCATTGTATTCAATTTGGAACTACAAACAGTTTATACACAGTACATAATTATTCACTATCTTAACCCTTTCACGCACATGTGGAAGCAGGGGTTGCCGATTAGCAATCAGAAATAGAGTTCTCTCAATCTCATAATTACCTCTCCAAAAATAATGGTTTGCCCACAGCTAACTCAAAGACAACTGCAGAGGTTGAAGTAACTAAACTAAAGGTTTCCAAACTAAAGGTTTCCAAAGGTTTCCAAAGGTGACCTGATGGTCACAAAGGATTTAAAGTATCCCAGAATAGGCTCAAATCGCGTCCTGTGCGTGAATGGGTTAAGGGGAGTGACCTGCCTTTGTTCTCTCTTTCACTCTCTTGTATCCATTCGACCCCATTCAACCTACTGTTTTAAGACATTTATCCTCATCCAGGTGTCGCTTTCTTTCACGAGCCAGCATTGTATGGAGAAATCCGGCTTCGCCGGAGACATTCTTATATAATAAAATATAAGAATTTAGCCTGCTATCAAATACCTTTTTAAAGATATGATGGTTCGCTACCGCTCCCCAGGAAAAAATCGACACCTGGATGGAGATAAACGTCTTAAAACAGTAGGCTGAATGGGACCGAATGGATACAACCAAGAGTGAAAGGGAGAGAGAGAAGAAAACAAAAAACGAGGTGGGCCCCCTTAACTAAAGCCAAGATATTTCACTAACACCAGGTGACCCGTTTCTTCCTTTTATTCTGGCTATTATTAAACGATTTGTTCAGATAAGGAAGGAATTATGAGAGTCGGAGGGTTAGTTGAGTTGAGAATGAAAGAGACACAACATCGCGGCGTGTAAATAGAGATTGTAGGGAAATAGTAGGAGAAGGCCAATTGATTTTGAGAAGTGCGAACAAAATACTTGAAACAAGGGCACACAGTGCCCCTGTACAGAGCAAGAGGCTAGGCGGAAGTGAAGAACCAACAGAAACGGTTAAGCACACCTAACTTCTATGAAGTTGTTTTAATCAAAGTGGTAATATGGTCTCTCCAAGAAAGTTCAGAAGAAAAAGATACACCACGAATATTGAGAGAAGATGAAGTTTTGATTTGTGTATTGTTGAAGAGTAAGGGATAGTCATGTGGAAAATTTCCTCTGCCCCAATAGGAAATAGTTGATAGATAATAATAATAATCAGATCAGATGATAGGCATGCTGTAGCCTCATCATGTGAGTTTTGAAGCAATTGTGTGGTGGGTCGTTGTGGAAGACAACTTGAATAGTGTAAGGTAGTGTCATTAACATATGAGTGGATAGGACTGGATGTACAGTCAAGAAGATCATTAATAAATATTATGAATATTAACTGGAGACAGGACCTGACCCTGAGGAACACCAGAGTTGATAAGTTGAGGAAGTGAGCGATGGCCATCCACAATCGCAGTTATGGAATAGCCAGAAAGGAAGATTGAGATTAAGGCACAGACAAAGGGATAGGAACAGAAGGAGGGTATAGTTTAGAAATTAGAGATTTGTACTAAACTCTGCCGAAGACTTCCGATATGTCTTGCACAATAGAAAAGGGCTCACAAAAGTCTCGAAAGGAGGATGACTAAGAGTTAGTAAGCTAAGTAAGATCACCAGTAGATCGGCCCTTAAGGAACCCATATTGGCAATCTAAAATTAGATTGTGGGAAGACATTTTGATTTAAGAATATATTATAAAATTTAGAGATGCAAGACATATGAGCAATTGAACGATAACTGGAGGTTTGAGCGTGGTCACCTTTCTTTGGGACAGGTTGAATGAGAGCAAAATTTTAGCAAGAAGGTAAGATGTTAGAGGAAAGACAGAGACGGAAGAGTTTGCCTAGCAGGGAGTTAGCACGGAAGCACAGTTTTTTAGAACAATAAGAGGAACACCATCCGGTACATATGACTAGTTAATATTAAACACAAAGGGTGCTGAATGGGGTGAATATTCTAATATTGTGTTTATTCAAGTACATTGGGGTTTGTAATTGATGATTAATGTTAAGAACGAGGTATTACTTATTGTCAAACTAAAGACCCCCTTCAGACCAAATAGGGTTAAAACTGCAACTTCGAACAACTCTGACTGGAATTGCCACTCGTAATTGGCGAATAAGGGTCGTGTGCCTCTCTTTTTATTTAGTATACTGTCAAGATGAATAATTATAATACCTTAGATGATTAAAACCCTTTTATGTTATTATCGTTCGAATCCCGGGAGGATCACATGCTTTCGTTAATTTCATTTGAGGGTGTTTGGTTTTGGGAGTGAAATTAATTCACTAAGAATATTTCTAAAGGTTCAGGATAAAGTAAGTTGCGAAGTTAGTTCTTTGATATTTGCGACCCATAATGTGTTTTTTCCTCTCACATAAGCATTGCGCTATTCATAGTGCGGTTGGGTCCAGTACATGATTAGATTGGTATCCAGTATTCGATAAATGGATGTTTATCCTGGTCATGTGCGGTACCTTTAAATGTCTTGGTGTTTCGTTTTTGGAGTGAAATTAATTAATTAGGATTATTAATGATTACAAAAACACACCATCATATATTATCAGATAATAAGACGTTCTCCTGAGCTCCTATGGAACCCAGCTAATTGTTAATAACATATCTTATAAAGTATCTTGCTAAATGTTGTGTTTCATATTCAATTCAAACTAAAAATTAAATCACTCTTATAACCGAACTTTCAAGAAATAATGCATGTGATTAAATAATGATATTATTTTCAATTTGAAGGGTTTTATAATAATAATGTTAAATGTTCAAGACAGTGCATCTATTGTTTACTGAAAAATAAATTAAATTTAAATTAAGCATATGCATATTAATACAGGATTATGATTAGTTCATACTTATTGTAATTGTAGTGCATAAAGGGAACCCACGTCGCTTTTTTGCTCTTTCTCTCCCTCTCTTTGGCTTGTATCCATTCGGCCCAATTCAGCCTACTGTTTTAAGACGTTTACCCCCATCCAGGTGTCAATATTTTCCTGGCGAGCGGTAGCGAGCCAGCATATACAGTATATACTATTGTTTTGACAGTAAGCTAAATTTTTACATTTGTCGATAGAAAAATTTCTCCGGCGAAGCCGGATTAATCCATACAATGCTGGCTCGCTATCGCTCGCCAGGAAGAAATCAACACCTGGATGGGGATAAACGTCTTAAAACAGTTGGCCGAATGGATACAAGCCAGGGAAAGAGAGAAAAGGAGAGAAAGATAAAAAAAAAACGGTGACCCCCCTTAAGAATACGTAGTTTTATCAAAGTAATAACTCAAGATATTCTTCAGCATGAACAAACTAATAACCAATAAAGCAATTAACAAAAAATGGCTAAGCATGAAGAAGGACGATAATCTGTACGAATATTCCCTTTAATGCGAACACGCCAATTTAGTTTTAGTCTAGGTAATACGTGGTAATTATAGTAATCTTAGAAATGACCCGCTAATAGCAATTGCCCAATTAACACTTGCCTGTTCTTGAGTTCCATGGTATCGTCCATTAATGATCAAATTGAAACAAACACATGCTTCATCGTAGAGAAAGAGCAAATAGAAAAGTAAAGCATAACAGGATAAAATAGCAATAACATGGTTGGCTGACAAACTGCAATGTACAATGGCGCTAATAAGTTATGTCTCGACACAAAGTATGTTTTGATTAATAATTGGTATCAGCCATATCTAAGCTTCATTTCTTCATATCGAGTGAGGTATACAAACATGTTCCTGCACGTACCCACCCTATTTAACATCTGACAGACATTAATACAGCACAGAGCAAGCTAAACGTAATGACAGCTGGGTTTTAACTTATTAGCGCGACCGTACCCTGTCACCATACGCAGATGATCTGTTTCTGTCGTGTCAGTGGTACCGGTACGGCTGTGACGTGTATAACTCTGGTGGTTACTAACACAATTCTGGTGGTTCACATGAGGGACAGTCAAACCTTTTAACCCAATAGCTTGCAACAAGTTGTTTGAGTGTGATTTTCGTCACTGTTTTGGCTTTAACGATGTGGAGGTTATGCGAATGCTTAGGTGAATTAGATACAGTAAACATTTTGTCGATTTGCTTTTGATACTGTATGGCTTTTGGTTCGAATAATTACTTATATTAATATTGTCAATTTTACTTGTATAGTATGACACTCAAGTCAACAACATATCAAAATTATAGCATTCTACTAGTATCTAGCATCTAGCCAAAAACCTCTCCAACAATTTTTCTTCCTCGTCTTTCCCTCCCCTTTTCCACTCTGATGGCATAACCATCACTTCTTCCTCTGACAAAGCTGAACTCTTCGCTCAAACATTTGCTAGAAACTCTACCTTGGATGATTCTGGTGCTATTCCTCCCTCTCCACCCCCCTCTCTCCTACTTGTGCCTAATATCCTAATATCTTCTAAAGATGTATTTTCTACCCTCTCTGGGCTTAATACTAAGAAGGCGTACGGTCCGGACGGTGTTCCTCCTGTTGTACTCAAAAATTGTGCTTCCGTGCTGACGACTCCCGTAGGCAAACTCTTCCATCTCTGTCTTTCCTCTAACAATACTAGTAGTAGTGATGATGGTGATAGTAGTAGTGATAATGGTGAGAGTAGTACTGATGATTGTAATAGTAGTAGTCATGATGATGATAGTTATGGTGATGTTGACAGTTGTAGTGATAATGATGGAAGTAGTGGTGATGGTGATTGTAGTAATGATGATGGTGGTAATAGTAGTGATGATGGTAACCCATCGCAGAGTTGGGTATGCCGTTTTTATTTTTGACAAAACGGCATGTCTACTTTATCAACTCTGCGTAAGCAGAGAGGTATCGCCCCCCTGTATAGTGGTTCCATGCCGGCCAAAATGTCTGTATGTCTGTCCGTAAACTCCTCCTAGACCGTTCAACGGATTTTCACCAATCTTCACATGTACATTCGTACATTCGGTAGGTGCATGCGACAGTCAGAAAAGATTTTTTGAATTTGAGCAATAGTTATGATTTTAGGTAAAAAATATGGTTTTGACCTCCCACTAAACCCCCCCCACCCCCTACCCCGTACCCACTCCCCAGCAATGATGATGGCTTTCTGGGGGCGAAAACAACTCGTCCCACATTTGTTAGGTTAAGTTAGTTTTGTTGACATTAGACGTAATGGTAGTAATAGTGGGGTGGTGATAGTAGTGATGATGGTAATAATAGTAGTGATGATGGTTGTAGTTGTAGTGGTAATAATGACAGTAGTGATGATGATGACAGTAGTATATATGATGGTGACAGTACTAGTAGTAGTTATGATGGTCACAATAGTAGTTATGATGGTGACAAGTAATGATGATTGTAATATGATGGTGATAATAGTAATAATGATGGTGATAGTTGTAGTGATAGCCTAATGATGACAGTAGTGATGATGGTGAGTAGTAGTGATGATCGTGAAAGTTGTATTGATGATGACAGTAGTAGTGATGATTATAATAGTAGTAGTGTTGATGATAGTAATGGTGATAGTACCTAGTAGTGATGATGGTGACGCATCGCAGAGTTGGGTATGCCGTTTTGATGTTGGGCAAAACGGCACGTCTACTTTATGATTATTATTAGTACATGAGAGGCGAGCCCATAATTATAGACGAAGTTGCCGGTCACAGACCATGTAATTAATAATACTCCAAACAATTTCAGAGAGTGGGTCTAACCTGTGGTGATGGTAGTGCTGGTGGTGATTGTAGTGAAGATGGTGGTGGTAATATTGCTGGAGAAGATGGTGGTAGTAGCAAAGGGGTGGTGCTAATAGTGTTGGCGATGGTGACAGCGTTGCTGGATATATTGTTGGACGTGATTTTGGTAAGGTTAGCTGTGGTATTGGTGGATGTCAAGAATCTAGGTTGGCGTGAGGTAGAAATAAGAAACTATAAGGGAATTACAATATGATGGATAGTACATCACTTTGTAATTGTCACTTTGATAAAAAAAAAGAGAGTCTAGGTTGTCGTGGTAGTGATGATAGGAATGGTGGTGATGGTATTGGTAATAGTAGTGGCGGGGGTGATAGTGGTGATGGCGGTATTGGTGGAAGTGATTTTGGTATTGGTGAATGTCAGAGTCTTGGATGTCTTGATGGTGATAATGGCAGTAAGGGTGATGGTGGTGGTAGTAGTAGGGGTCGTTATGATGATGGTGGTGGTGGTAGCGACGGTTGTAGTGATGATGATGGTGGTGTGGTGGTGGTGTAGTGATGATGGTGGTGTGGTGACGGTTGTAGTGATGGTGGTGGTGTAGTGATGGCGGTGGTGTAGTGGTGATGATGGTGGTGTAGTGGCGGTAGGTAGTGATGGTGGTTGTGGTAATGGGAATGATAGTGATGGTGATAGAGCTGATATATTTCCTCTTGGTGGTGGTGGCGGGAGCTCAGTTAGTTGTGATCCAGGTAGTTATATAGATATCATCGGACATATACAAAAGAATGATAATCGAGGAATCGCCTGCTAGTCCCATAATAATTACCTTTCTGATTTATTACCAAGTCGTTTGGACCGTCGCTCCTGTGGCCGGTTATGGCGAGAACATTTTGGTCGGGGATTTATGATTGTATCACGATACTTACAAACATCTGTCAATCTATATATTAATCAGTTTTACTTATTATGAAGGTCCGTCCTTTAGTCTGTGCCTGTATATTGTCCTATTCTCTCTCTCTCTCTCTCTCTCTCTCTCTCTCTCTCTCTCTCTCTCTCTCTCTCTCTCTCTCTCTCTCTATATATATATATATATATATATATATATATATATATATATACCGGTATATATACAGGGTGTCCCAGGGGGAAAGGGCATAACTTTGAGATGTGATAGAACAAAGTGTTCTAAGCCTAAAATCTTCCATAAGAAATATTCCAAATCTCAACCGGTATCGAGATATTGCATGTTGAAAATGGTATTTTCATCAGTAATTCCCCATAAGGCTGGCCTAGCTGTCCTAGAGCCTACCACACCTCCATCTTTCTGCACTTATTTTACCATAACATTTTAAAGATACTATAATTCTGTAAGTTGTAAAATGATTATAGACATATTAGCTCACTTTGGACCAGTTAGAAATTATTTGACATGGGAGAGTCCATTACAGTGATGCGGGGGAGGACACTAACTTAAACCTTCAATAACTTTATAACGGTTGAGATTTGGACTTTTTGTTATTGAACATTTTATGCTTAGAATATCTTGTATCATTTCCCAAAGTTATGCCCTTTCCTCCTGGGACACTGCATTCAATCCTGGTGCCCTTATTACCAAAAAGATATAAACAAGCTAGAACGAGTTCAGCGTAGAGTTACCAAAATGATACCTAGCCTAAAGAACAAACCATACGAAGAGCGTCTTAGAGAATTAAATCTATTTCCTTTAACCCAGCACAGATTAACCCTTATTTAGCGGCGAGCAACATAAGTCGAGTTAAATAAAGCTGGACTATGTGGCGGCGCTCGACATAGGTCGAGTGGCAATTTCAGCACGTAATGTGGCTGAGAGAGAGAGACAAGTGGTGGCAGGAGACTAGCGAGCGTATGACTGCTCCAGACCACCGCGGCGAACCTACTGACACAAATCTCAGCTCCCTCCTCCCTCTCTCACTCGCTACATACTCAATTATGTACTGAAAGTACCGAATTACCTGCTTTTTGCACTCGCGTTGCACGGTTATTGCAAGAAAACTATCCATCATACAAGGATCGTTATGGTGTCATTCGAAAGCTCTGTTTATGCCCTTTCAGGGATAGGTACTTGTTTTACGTTCTGGGTCTTATTTAGGCATGAAAATGATCACGTAAACAGCCCTATTTTGGCTAAAAACACCCCGCTGTGCGGTACACATAAATAAACCGCATAGGCCGCTCGTAAGGTGTTAAGAGGTGACTTAATTCAAGTATTCAAAATCATCAAAGGCATTGACAATATGAACTGTAGTAAGTACTTCACTATCAACCAATCTAATTACACGCGGGGAAACGGTTGCAAAATTATTGGTAAATCTTTTAACTCACACGAATCTAAGAATATCTTCTTCAATCGAGTTGTCAACTTGTGGAATGGGCTTCCCCGAGACGTTATAGACTGCAGCACCGTTGATTCATTTAAACTCCGCCTAGACAAATATCTCGCATCAAACCCGCGACTGACTGCGTTTGTAAATGAATAACTTTATTTTATCCCCCCCTCAGTTACTAACCCATCTGTCCCCTACTAACTTCCTAATCCTGCCACGGACATTAGTTCCAGGGCAGTAATTCCCTTTCCAATGTTCCCTTACCCACTCTAACCCCCTGTTTGGACACTTGATCCTCAGTGTTTTGGAGGACAAGCAACCTAGAAGGGTCACTAGATCTGTTGTTGCTTGATTTCCTTTGTACTCCTTTGTACTCCTTTGTACTCCTTTGACACCCTGTATATATTTTTCTTTTCTATGTGAATGAGGGAGACAAAAGGCATAACTACCTGCAGCGAGTGCCTCCCCCAGATTTCAAGGAGTGACAGGGCCGAAATCAAGGGACGTTCGAGCTAAAATGCCGGGGCACACAGAGTTTGAAGCAATTTAAGTCATAGGAAGAGGGAAAGACTGATTCTGGGAAAGAGTTCCAGAGCTCATCAGTTGAATAGAAGAAAGTCTGATAATAGCATTTCACTCTTGGGTTGGAGAGTTGCACAGAGTAGGGGTGGGAATGTGTTGCAAGGCGGGTACTACGCACCCTACGTAGAGGAGGTGGTATACACTGGGAAAGCTCCGAGGAACACTGATTATTGTAGTAGCGATAGAATAGCGAGAGAGGTGAACATTGCGACGAAGAGAGAGATTGCAGAGAGTTGGTGAGTGGACGGGAGTTAATGACACGAAAGGCTTTCCTTTCTACTTTGTCTAGGAGTGCGGTGTGAGAGGATCCTCCCCACACATGTGAACAACACTCAATACAAGGACGCACTGTGCTCCTGTACAGAGCAAGAACTGTATAATTATATACCCATTAATCTTGTTTTCCATCACTCTTCCAAGCTCTCTGTAAGCTTGTTTATCTGTTATATATTTTTGTTTGTCTGAATGTAATAGTCTATCTTCCTTTCACACTTTCTATTAATCTGTCTCTCTATCGCTATCGTCGTTTTCTTTTAAAAACATAAACATAATTATAATACTTGCATGTCGAATATTATCGCCAAAATACTGTTTATTTGATCACATTAGTGGGAACTATTTAAGCCTCCTGGCCCGGTTGTCATTTTAAAATGACACCACGAATGAAGGGCAGGTGCCCGGTTGTCATTTTAAAATCTGTAAACTTGAAAGCCTATTCAGCTTGGTCTGAACGCTGTGCGTCCGACGCATTTAAACAAAGCCGATCGTTACGTCACCGCACCTCCGAAAACAAGAAAGAGAAGACTCGTTTGTTATTGTATGTCTGTATGTCGTTGTTTCAGTAGTGAAAAGATCGTCATATTGCTAACATCGCCTGCAAGTGCTCTCCACTGAAATCGTCATCACAACTGAACCAGTTGACATAGAGAGCTCTACTCAATGCCAGTCTACAGATTGGAAACCGCACTACATTTATAGATGCGTGGGAAATTTCTAGCAGTTAAACTAAACAAAAATACGGTAGCTTAGGCCTAGACGTTTTTCGGCCAGATCGCCATGGTAGCCCACACTGTCATTTTGAGAGCCTGCCCGGGCCAGGAGGGTTAATCTAAGCCCGTGATTCAGAAACATTAAAGAATGAAGTATATTAAGTCTTTAAATAGGCAGTGTATTTACAGAATATTGTTGTGTGTGTGTGTGTCATTTTTTGTATCTCCATCGTGATTTTTAAGAAGTTCGTGTAAACATCGATTTTCATCACCAGCGCTCCTTAATATCATCGGTCATGCAATCAAGTCATTCTTGTCTCCACCTCTCTCCTTCCTTATTGTATCACCTCTCTCTACCTCAGACCTTCATTATTCCTCACTTTAATATTGCTCTTGCTTCCTTCTCTATCTTTCTCCCTCCTTATTAACTAATGTAGCTCAAATTATGATTTTATTTCTCACTTCCCAAATTTTACTTACTTTTTGGCAAATATTTTCCCTTTTTTTTCAGTGTATCTATCTAACTATTTGTGTTTATGCCTTCCCAATGCAAAAACACACTTTCTCTTATCTTCACTTACTCTTCTATATTTCTCTTCCCAATTTTCAATCTGACCAGAATTAATTTTGACTTTCAATACAAATATAAATTACCACCGACGAAGCTGGAGGAGATTATGTTTTTGTCTCCCGTGCCCGTCTGTTTGTCTGAAAATAAGATATCTAAACAAATGTTATGAATCAGTTTCCACGACGAAACTTAGTGTGCAAATAAGATGTGCGCCAATGAAGAAGTGATTCAGTTTAGAAGGTGGTAGATAGAGCACATACCTATACCAACGTGGGCACAGTTTAGAAGGTGGTAGATAGAGCACATACCTATACCAACGTGGGCACAGTTTAGAAGGTGGTAGATAGAGCACATACCTATATCAACGTGGGCACAGTTTAGAAGGTGGTAGATAGAGCACATACCTATACCAACGTGGGCACAGTTTAGAAGGTGGTAGATAGAGCACATACCTATACCAACGTGGGCACAGTTTAGAAGGTGGTAGATAGAGCACATACCTATAACAACGTGGACACAGTTTAGAAGGTGGTAGATAGAGCACATACCTATACCAACGTGGACACAGTTTAGAAGGTGGTAGATAGAGCACATACCTATACCAACGTGGGCACAGTTTAGAAGGTGGTAGATAGAGCACATACCTATACCAACGTGGACACAGTTTAGAAGGTGGTAGATAGAGCACATACCTATACCAACGTGGGCACAGTTTAGAAGGTGGTAGACAGAGCACATACCTATACCAACGTTGACACAGTTTAGAAGGTGGTAGATAGAGCACATACCTATACCAACGTGGGCACAGTTTAGAAGGTGGAAGATAAAGCACATACCTATACCAACGTGGGCACAGTTTAGAAGGTGGTAGATAGAGCACATACCTATACCAACGTGGGCACAGTTTAGAAGGTGGTAGATAGAGCACATACCTAAACCAACGTGGGCACAGTTTAGGTGGTATATAGAGCACATAGGCCTACCTATACCAACGTTGGCACAGATTAGAAGGTGGTAGATAGAGCACATACCTATACCAACGTGGGCACAGTTTAGAAGGTGGTAGATAGAGCACATACCTATACCAACGTGGACACAGTTTAGAAGGTGGTAGATAGAGCACATACCTATACCAACGTGGGCACAGTTTAGAAGGTGGTAGATAGAGCACATACCTATACCAACATGGGCACAGTTTAGAAGGTGGTAGATAGAGCACATACCTATACCAACGTGGACACAGTTTAGAAGGTGGTAGATAGAGCACATACCTATACCAACGTGGGCACAGTTTAGAAGGTGGTAGATAGAGCACATACCTATACCAACGTGGGCACAGTTTAGAAGGTGGTAGATAGAGCACATACCTATACCAACGTGGACACAGTTTCGAAGGTGGTAGATAGAGCACATACCTATACCAACGTGGACACAGTTTAGAAGGTGGTAGATAGAGCACATACCTATACCAACGTGGGCACAGTTTAGAAGGTGGTAGACAGAGCACATACCTATACCAACGTTGACACAGTTTAGAAGGTGGTAGATAGAGCACATACCTATACCAACGTGGGCACAGTTTAGAAGGTGGAAGATAAAGCACATACCTATACCAACGTGGGCACAGTTTAGAAGGTGGTAGATAGAGCACATACCTAAACCAACGTGGGCACAGTTTAGGTGGTAGATAGAGCACATAGGCCTACCTATACCAACGTTGGCACAGATTAGAAGGTGGTAGATAGAGCACATACCTATACCAACGTGGACACAGTTTAGAAGGTGGTAGATAGAGCACATACCTATACCAACGTGGACACAGTTTAGAAGGTGGTAGATAGAGCACATACCTATACCAACGTGGGCACAGTTTAGAAGGTGGTAGATAGAGCACATACCTATACCAACGTGGTCACAGTTTAGAAGGTGGTAGATAGAGCACATACCTATACCAACGTGGGCACAGTTTAGAAGGTGGTAGATAGAGCACATACCTATAACAACGTGGGCACAGTTTAGAAGGTGGTAGATAGAGCACATACCTATACCAACGTGGGCACAGTTTAGAAGGTGGTAGATAGAGCAAATACCTATACCAACGTGGGCACAGTTTAGAAGGTGGTAGATAGAGCACATACCTATACCAACGTGGACACAGTTTAGAAGGTGGTAGATAGAGCACATACCTATACCAACGTGGACACAGTTTAGAAGGTGGTAGATAGAGCACATACCTATACCAACGTGGGCACAGTTTAGAAGGTGAAAGATAAAGCACATACCTATACCAACGTTGGCACAGTTTAGAAGGTGGTAGATAGAGCACATACCTATACCAACGTGGCCACAGTTTAGAAGGTGGTAGATAGAGCACATACCTAAACCAACGTGTGCACAGTTTAGAAGGTGGTAGATAGAGCACATAGGCCTACCTATACCAACGTGGGCACAGATTAGAAGGTGGTAGATAGAGCACATACCTATACCAACATGGGCACAGTTTAGGAGGTGGTAGATAGAGCACATAGGCATTCCTATACCAAGGTGGACACATTTTAGAAGGTGGTAGATATAGCAGATACCTATACCAACGTGGGCACAGTTTAGAAGGTGGTAGATTGAGCACATACCTATACCAACGTGGGCACAGTTTAGAAGGTGGTAGATAGAGCACATAGGCCTACCTATACCAACGTGGGCACAGTTTAGAAGGTGGTAGATAGAGCACATACCTATACAAACGTGGGCACAGTTTAGAAGGTGGTAGATAAAGCACATACCTATACCAACGTGGGAACAGTTTAGAAGGTGGTAGATAGAGCACATACCTATACCAACGTGGGCACAGTTTAGAAGGTGGTAGATAGAGCACATATCTATACCAACGTGGACACAGTTTAGAAGGTGGTAGATAGAGCACATACCTATACCAACGTGGGCACAGTTTAGAAGGTGGTGATAGAGCACATACCTATACCAATGTGGACACAGTTTAGAAGGTGGTAGATAGAGCACATACCTATACCAACGTGGGCACAGTTTAGAAGGTGGTAGATAAAGCATATACCTATACCAACGTGGGCACAGTTTAGAAGGTGGTAGATAGAGCACATACCTATACCAACGTGGGCACAGTTTAGAAGGTGGTAGATAGAGCACATACCTATACCAACGTGGGCACAGTTTAGATGGTGGTAGATAGAGCACATAGGCATACCTATACCAAGGTGGACACAGTTTAGAAGGTGGTAGATAGAGCACATACCTATACCAACGTGGGCACAGTTTAGAAGGTGGTAGATTGAGCACATACCTATACCAACGTGGGCACAGTTTAGAAGGTGGTAGATAGAGCACATACCTATACCAACGTGGGCACAGTTTAGAAGGTGGTAGATAGAGCACATAGGCCTACCTATACCAACGTGGGCACAGTTTAGAAGGTGGTAGATAGAGCACATACCTATACCAACGTGGGCACAGTTTAGAAGGTGGTTGATAGAGCACATACCTATACCAACGTGGGCACAGTTTAGAAAGTGGTTGATAGAGCACATACCTATACCAACGTGCGCACAGTTTAGAAGGTGGTAGATAGAGCACATACCTATACCAACGTGGGCACAGTTTAGAAGGTGGTAGATAGAGCACATACCTATACCAACGTGGGCACAGTTTAGAATGTGGTAGATAGAGCACATACCTATACCAACGTGGGCACAGTTTAGAAGGTGGTTGATAGAGCACATACCTATACCAACGTGGGCACAGTTTAGAAGGTGGTAGATAGAGCATATACCTATACCAACGTGGGCACAGTTTAGAAGGTGGAAGATAGAGCACATAGGCCTACCTATACCAACGTGGGCACAGTTTAGAAGGTGGTAGATAGAGCACATACCTATACCATAATGGGCACAGTTTAGAATGTGGTAGATAGAGCACATACCTATACCAACGTGGGCACAGTTTAGAAGGTGGTAGATAGAGCACATACCTATACCAACGTGGGCACAGTTTAGAAGGTGGTAGATAGAGCACATACCTATACCATTGTGGGCAAAGTTTAGAAGGTTTTAGATAGACCACATATCTATACCAACGTGGGCACAGTTTAGAAGGTGGTAGATAGAGCACATACCTATACCAATGTGGGCACAGTTTAGAAGGTGGTAGATAGAGCACATACCTATTCCAACTTGGGCACAGTTTAGAAGGTGGTAGATAGAGCACATACCTATACCAACGTGGGCTCAGTTTAGAAGGTGGTAGATAGAGCACATACCTATACCAACGTGGACACAGTTTAGAAGGTGGTAGATAGAGCACATACCTATACCAACGTGGGCACAGTTTAGAAGGTGGTGATAGAGCACATACCTATACCAATGTGGACACAGTTTAGAAGGTGGTAGATAGAGCACATACCTATACCAACGTGGGCACAGTTTAGAAGGTGGTAGATAGAGCACATACCTATACCAACGTGGGCACAGTTTAGAAGGTGGTCGATAGAGCACATAGGCCTACCTATACCAACGTGGGCACAGTTTAGAAGGTGGTAGATAGAGTACAAAGTACAAAGGAGTACAAAGGAAATCAAGCAACAACAGATCTAGTGACCCTTCTAGGTTGCTTGTCCTCCAAAACACTGAGGATCAAGTGTCCAAACAGTGGTTTAGAGTGGGTAAGGGAACATTGGAAAGGGAAATACTGCCCTGGAACTAATGTCCGTGGCAGGATTAGGAAGTTAGTAGGGGACAGATGGGTTAGTAACTGAGGGGGGGATAAAATAAAGTTATTCATTTACAAACGCAGTCAGTCGCGGGTTTGATGCGATATTTGTCTAGGCGGAGTTTAAATGAATCAACGGTGATGCAGTCTATAACGTTTCGGGGAAGCCCATTCCACAAGTTGACAACTCGATTGAAGAAGAAATTCTTAGATTCGTGTGAGTTAAAAGATTTACCAATAATTTTGCAACCGTTTCCCCGCGTGTAATTACATTGGTCGATAGTGAAGTACTTACTACAGTTCATATTGTCGATGCCTTTGATGATTTTGAACACTTGAATTAAGTCACCTCTTAATCTGCGCTGGGTTAAAGGAAATAGATTTAATTCTCTAAGACGCTCTTCGTATGGTTTGTTCTTTAGGATAGGTATCATTTTGGTAACTCTACGTTGAACTCGTTCTAGCTTGTTTATATCTTTTTGGTAATAAGGGCACCAGGATTGAACGCAGTATTCCAGAAGAGGGCGGACTAATGAATTGTAAAGGGTTAGGATAACTTCTTTGGATTTATGCTCAAATGACCTGCCTATAAAGCCAATTATTTTGTTTGCCTTCTTAACAACTTCTGAACATTGTTGACTCGGTTTTAGGTTACTCGATATTGTTACTCCCAGATCGGTTTCTCTGTTTACATTCTTAAGCTGAGTGCCATTCATCGAATAGTTTGCTTTCTCATTTAGGTATCCGATATGTAGTACTTTACATTTATCCGCATTGAAACTCATTTGCCAAATTTGGGCCCAACATGACAATTTATCTAGATTGTGTTGCATATCGTCAACTTGTTCTTTTGAGAGTACGCTATTTGCAATTTTTGTATCGTCAGCAAATTTTGAGATTGTACAGGTGAGACCCTCATCTATGTCGTTGATGTAAATTAGAAAGAGAATTGGTCCTAGTACCGATCCCTGGGGTACCCCGCTACTTACATTGGTCCATTTTGATGCCTTACCGTTTATGACTACTCTTTGCTTTCTGTCGCTGAGCCAATTTTCTATCCATTTCAACAC
Organism: Paralithodes platypus; assembly: GCA_032716605.1. Lineage (NCBI taxonomy): Eukaryota > Metazoa > Arthropoda > Malacostraca > Decapoda > Lithodidae > Paralithodes > Paralithodes platypus. The sequence goes on from CM064482.1 coordinate 29,297,833, forward strand.
ACCGTCTTGTATTCCATGCGCTTTTAGTTTTAGCAGTAAACGTTTGTGGGGAACTTTGTCAAAGGCCTTTTGAAAATCAAGGTATATAATATCTACAGCTTTACTCTCATCGTAGAGGTTGAGGATATCGTGGAAGAAGTCTAAGAGGTTTGTTAAACAGGAACGTTTTTTACGAAAGCCGTGTTGAGTATCTTTAAGTATGTTATTTTCCTCTAAGTGATTTACGAGTCTGTCTCGTATGACCGTTTCTAGCATTTTACATACAACTGAGGTTAAGCTAATTGGACGATAGTTACTGGGTAGGGATTTGCTGCCTTTTTTGAATATCGGTGTTACGTTGGCTAGCTTCCACTGATCGGGCATAGTTCCAGACTGCAAGGATTTATTGAATAGTAATGTCAGTGGTTTAGAGAGCTCATCCTTAGCTTCCTTTAGAACTCTAGGCGAGATTGTATCAGGTCCAGGCGTTTTATTTACCTTGAGTTTATCTAAACAATTCAATACTTCTCTCTCTGTAACGGTGATATTGCTTAGAACATCTGAATTATCAATCTGAATCGGCGATGGTGTAGGGATATCACTGAGGTCTTCTGTTGTAAAAACTGATGCAAAGAAGGTATTGAGGGCATTACTCATTTGTTCTTCGTCTTTGGTGTATTCTCCATTTTCATCGACTAACGGTCCAACAGTTGAAGTAACAACTTTTTTCTTTCTGATATAACTATAGAATTCTTTCGGGTTTGTTTTACTTTGATTCGCAATATGTAACTCTAAGGTCTTTTTACTTTGCTTAATTAACTTTTTGGCTTTGCGTCGTAGCTCTACAAATTTCAGCCGTTCTTCGTCATTTTGTGAGGATTTTAATCTATCATTAGCACATTTTTTAGCAAGCAGGCAGTTTGAAATATCTTTATTCCACCATTTGGGCTTATTATTATGGCCTGGACGCCGAGTTTTTTATGGTATGCAGTCTTGCACTGCTTTTAGGTAAGTGGCTTCGAATAACTTCCAAGATGTATTTATGTCGTTATTGTGAATTAAAAAGCTCCAGTCAGTTTCTTTAAACATAGCTCTAAGTTTATGGAAGTTTGCTTTCTTGAAATTAGGGACTTTTTCGATGCTACTATTTGGTTCGTTACTAGTAAACTTTAAAGTGAAAGTTATCGTACGATGGTCGCTGTTACTGAATTCATCACCAACATTCAAATTCTCTATTAATTCTTCTTTTGTTGCAAGTACAATGTCAAGAACGTTATTACCACGGGTCGGCGTTCCAACAAATTGATAAAGCGAACTCTCTTGCAAGTTCGTATACAAGTCATGTCCGGAGTGTGAAGTAAGAGTATCGCCCCACTTGGTCACAGGTAAATTAAAGTCACCAAAAATTACGGTATCTTGTGAGTTACTTACATCTGCAATTTGTTCGTAAATTTCTCGGTCAGTTTGCACTGATTGAGCTGGAGGTCTGTATATTAATGCAAGTATTATTTTGGTACCTTTATTATTCTTTATTAGCACAAAAGATGCGTCGACGTTCACAATTTGAGGTTTTGACAAGAGGGTAGGGTTAAGACTTTCTTTGATATAAAGTAAAACGCCACCTCCATTTCGATTTATTCGGCTTTTCTCAAACATTACATAACCGGGAAGTGAATACTCTGCTAAAAAGTCTCTATCTTCTGTATTGAGCCAAGATTCTGTTATGCCAATCATATCATAATTTTCTGTAAACACTAGCTCCTCTAAATCTGAAAATTTATTGCGTATGCTACGAGCGTTTGCATAGAAAACCTTTAAATTTGTTATTTTAGAACTCACGGAACGCTCTTTAATAATATTTTTGGTTCTTGTCGGATCTACATTTATGTTCATGGCTGTCCTCGGTCCTCGCTGTCTTCGGTCCTTATCGCTGGTGGTCCTCGGTTGCCTCTGTTTTTTTCTTGGCGTTGGATGATTTATGTCACTGCTGCTTCTTCTCGGATGGCGTTTTTTGATCCATGGCTGCGGACTGCTTCGTGTAGGAGACGACCCATGCGTGCTGAACCCACAGGGTTTAGATGAGTGCCATCCTTGCGGAACAGAGTAGGCTGGTTGTAGAAGTTGTCCCAGAGGTTGATGAATTCAACTTCTTCCCTCAGACACAAATGTTTTAGTCGGCTATTTGTGCTGAAAGCCTTGTCGTAGAATTTGTCAGGTGCGTCGATCTTGGGGAGAATGCCTGAGATGATGATATTCCTTGACTTGTTTTTGTAGTGCTGGATCATCTTGCGATATTTCTCCATCAACTCTTCGGATCTGGTGCGCATGACGTCATTTGAACCAGCATGGATGACAAAAAGGGTATTTTCATTTGCATCCTTTGTGGTATCTTCGAAGGCTTCCACAATGTCGTCCAGTCCAGCTCCTGGGATGCAAAATCTTTTTTCGTTGATTTGGGACTCTGTCGCAGAACTCTTCGACCTGTCCTCGTAGGATGGAATCCCCCACGAGCCTGGTCTCTTCTGGTTCGTCTTCCATCTCTAAATTAAACGTTATAGACTGCATCACCGTTGATTCATTTAAACTCCGCCTAGACAATTATCTCGCATCAAACCCGCGACTGACTGCGTTTGTAAATGAATAACTTTATTTTATCCCCCCCTCAGTTACTAACCCATCTGTCCCCTACTAACTTCCTAATCCTGCCACGGACATTAGTTCCAGGGCAGTAATTCCCTTTCCAATGTTCCCTTACCAACTCTAAACCACTGTTTGGACACTTGATCCTCAGTGTTTTGGAGGACAAGCAACCTAGAAGGGTCACTAGATCTGTTGTTGCTTGATTTCCTTTGTACTCCTTTGTACTCCTTTGTACCAATATCTCAAATCTGTTGGACATTGTGACTGGTAGATGAGACCTTTTCTGCGTTGGCCGTGCACCATTCCTCACTGGTGTAAATCCGGAAACCTGTGGTGGCGGGACTCTACGTACAGGTCGGGGAGAGGAGTGGTTAGAACGGGGGCGAGGGGTTGGTACTGTTCGTGCTAGCAGGCTTCTTGCACGAGGAGTGGGGGAGAGACTAAGGTGAACAGGGCGGCTGTCCTGGTTTGATGTCGGCTCAGGTTCATCAGAAGCATCTGCTGCAGTGTCTACTGCAGGTGTTGGATTGTTGGCAGATGACGTTGGGGCGGTGGTGGATGCTGGAGTTGAAACAATTTGATTTTAGTGATACTCCAACGTTGAGTGTTACAAACTCTTGGAGTGATTCCAGCTTCCTGGTGAGGGCGTTGATCTTGTTGAGGGCTTCATCCAATTTTGCTGTCAAATCCCCTCGTTGCTGGCAGAGTCGGCAGACTTGTGGATCGGCAGGAGCAAACATGGAAGCACCAAACCTACCGGCGCAGTTCGTACAGGCACGAGGCATGGTGACGATCACTTTCTTCAGTTCACTTCACTCACTTAAAAACACTTAACTCACTTTAAAAACACTAAACTCACTTTAAAAAACACTTCACTCCCTTCAGGTCGCTTCACTTACTTAAATAGGCCTAACCGAAAACAAAAATGTTGAAATACACACAAATAGGTTATCAGCGGTGATAGCCTAACCAAAAATTAAAACAAAACAAAATTAAATTTGAATACGCAGTGATAGCCGAACCGAAAACAATTTTATGTTTATTTAAACAGAAATAGGCCACCAGGGGTTATAGCCTATCCTAACCGAAAATAAAAATTATATTAAGAGCACATACCTATACCAACGTGGGCAAAGTTTAGAAGGTGGTTGATAGAGCACATACCTATACCAACGTGGGCACAGTTTAGAAAGTGGTTGATAGAGCACATACCTATACCAACGTGGGCACAGTTTAGAAGGTGGTAGATAGAGCACATAGGCCTACCTATACCAACGTGGGCACAGTTTAGAAGGTGGTAGATAGAGCACATACCTATACCATAATGGGCACAGTTTAGAATGTGGTGGATAGAGCACATACCTATACCAACGTGGGCACAGTTTAGAAGGTGGTAGATAGAGCACATACCTATACCAACGTGGGCACAGTTTAGAAGGTGGTAGATAGAGCACATACCTATACCATTGTGGGCAAAGTTTAGAAGGTTTTAGATAGACCACATATCTATACCAACGTGGGCACAGTTTAGAAGGTGGTAGATAGAGCACATACCTATACCAACGTGGGCACAGTTTAGAAGGTGGTAGATAAAGCATATACCTATACCAACGTGGGCACAGTTTAGAAGGTGGTAGATAGAGCACATACCTATACCAACGTGGGCACAGTTTAGAAGGTGGTAGATAGAGCACATACCTATACCAACGTGGGCACAGTTTAGATGGTGGTAGATAGAGCACATAGGCATACCTATACCAAGGTGGACACAGTTTAGAAGGTGGTAGATAGAGCACATACCTATACCAACGTGGGCACAGTTTAGAAGGTGGTAGATTGAGCACATACCTATACCAACGTGGGCACAGTTTAGAAGGTGGTAGATAGAGCACATACCTATACCAACGTGGGCACAGTTTAGAAGGTGGTAGATAGAGCACATAGGCCTACCTATACCAACGTGGGCACAGTTTAGAAGGTGGTAGATAGAGCACATACCTATACCAACGTGGGCACAGTTTAGAAGGTGGTTGATAGAGCACATACCTATACCAACGTGGGCACAGTTTAGAAAGTGGTTGATAGAGCACATACCTATACCAACGTGCGCACAGTTTAGAAGGTGGTAGATAGAGCACATACCTATACCAACGTGGGCACAGTTTAGAAGGTGGTAGATAGAGCACATACCTATACCAACGTGGGCACAGTTTAGAATGTGGTAGATAGAGCACATACCTATACCAACGTGGGCACAGTTTAGAAGGTGGTTGATAGAGCACATACCTATACCAACGTGGGCACAGTTTAGAAAGTGGTTGATAGAGCATATACCTATACCAACGTGGGCACAGTTTAGAAGGTGGAAGATAGAGCACATAGGCCTACCTATACCAACGTGGGCACAGTTTAGAAGGGGTAGATAGAGCACATACCTATACCATAATGGGCACAGTTTAGAATGTGGTAGATAGAGCACATACCTATACCAACGTGGGCACAGTTTAGAAGGTGGTAGATAGAGCACATACCTATACCAACGTGGGCACAGTTTAGAAGGTGGTAGATAGAGCACATACCTATACCATTGTGGGCAAAGTTTAGAAGGTTTTAGATAGACCACATATCTATACCAACGTGGGCACAGTTTAGAAGGTGGTAGATAGAGCACATACCTATACCAATGTGGGCACAGTTTAGAAGGTGGTAGATAGAGCACATACCTATTCCAACTTGGGCACAGTTTAGAAGGTGGTAGATAGAGCACATACCTATACCAACGTGGGCTCAGTTTAGAAGGTGGTAGATAGAGCACATACCTATACCAACGTGGACACAGTTTAGAAGGTGGTAGATAGAGCACATACCTATACCAACGTGGGCACAGTTTAGAAGGTGGTGATAGAGCACATACCTATACCAATGTGGACACAGTTTAGAAGGTGGTAGATAGAGCACATACCTATACCAACGTGGGCACAGTTTAGAAGGTGGTAGATAGAGCACATACCTATACCAACGTGGGCACAGTTTAGAAGGTGGTCGATAGAGCACATAGGCCTACCTATACCAACGTGGGCACAGTTTAGAAGGTGGTAGATAGAGTACAAAGTACAAAGGAGTACAAAGGAAATCAAGCAACAACAGATCTAGTGACCCTTCTAGGTTGCTTGTCCTCCAAAACACTGAGGATCAAGTGTCCAAACAGTGGTTTAGAGTGGGTAAGGGAACATTGGAAAGGGAAATACTGCCCTGGAACTAATGTCCGTGGCAGGATTAGGAAGTTAGTAGGGGACAGATGGGTTAGTAACTGAGGGGGGGATAAAATAAAGTTATTCATTTACAAACGCAGTCAGTCGCGGGTTTGATGCGAGATATTTGTCTAGGCGGAGTTTAAATGAATCAACGGTGATGCAGTCTATAACGTTTCGGGGAAGCCCATTCCACAAGTTGACAACTCGATTGAAGAAGAAATTCTTAGATTCGTGTGAGTTAAAAGATTTACCAATAATTTTGCAACCGTTTCCCCGCGTGTAATTACATTGGTCGATAGTGAAGTACTTACTACAGTTCATATTGTCGATGCCTTTGATGATTTTGAACACTTGAATTAAGTCACCTCTTAATCTGCGCTGGGTTAAAGGAAATAGATTTAATTCTCTAAGACGCTCTTCGTATGGTTTGTTCTTTAGGATAGGTATCATTTTGGTAACTCTACGTTGAACTCGTTCTAGCTTGTTTATATCTTTTTGGTAATAAGGGCACCAGGATTGAACGCAGTATTCCAGAAGAGGGCGGACTAATGAATTGTAAAGGGTTAGGATAACTTCTTTGGATTTATGCTCAAATGACCTGCCTATAAAGCCAATTATTTTGTTTGCCTTCTTAACAACTTCTGAACATTGTTGACTCGGTTTTAGGTTACTCGATATTGTTACTCCCAGATCGGTTTCTCTGTTTACATTCTTAAGCTGAGTGCCATTCATCGAATAGTTTGCTTTCTCATTTAGGTATCCGATATGTAGTACTTTACATTTATCCGCATTGAAACTCATTTGCCAAATTTGGGCCCAACATGACAATTTATCTAGATTGTGTTGCATATCGTCAACTTGTTCTTTTGAGAGTACGCTATTTGCAATTTTTGTATCGTCAGCAAATTTTGAGATTGTACAGGTGAGACCCTCATCTATGTCGTTGATGTAAATTAGAAAGAGAATTGGTCCTAGTACCGATCCCTGGGGTACCCCGCTACTTACATTGGTCCATTTTGATGCCTTACCGTTTATGACTACTCTTTGCTTTCTGTCGCTGAGCCAATTTTCTATCCATTTCAACACACCGTCTTGTATTCCATGCGCTTTTAGTTTTAGCAGTAAACGTTTGTGGGGAACTTTGTCAAAGGCCTTTTGAAAATCAAGGTATATAATATCTACAGCTTTACTCTCATCGTAGAGGTTGAGGATATCGTGGAAGAAGTCTAAGAGGTTTGTTAAACAGGAACGTTTTTTACGAAAGCCGTGTTGAGTATCTTTAAGTATGTTATTTTCCTCTAAGTGATTTACGAGTCTGTCTCGTATGACCGTTTCTAGCATTTTACATACAACTGAGGTTAAGCTAATTGGACGATAGTTACTGGGTAGGGATTTGCTGCCTTTTTTGAATATCGGTGTTACGTTGGCTAGCTTCCACTGATCGGGCATAGTTCCAGACTGCAAGGATTTATTGAATAGTAATGTCAGTGGTTTAGAGAGCTCATCCTTAGCTTCCTTTAGAACTCTAGGCGAGATTGTATCAGGTCCAGGCGTTTTATTTACCTTGAGTTTATCTAAACAATTCAATACTTCTCTCTCTGTAACGGTGATATTGCTTAGAACATCTGAATTATCAATCTGAATCGGCGATGGTGTAGGGATATCACTGAGGTCTTCTGTTGTAAAAACTGATGCAAAGAAGGTATTGAGGGCATTACTCATTTGTTCTTCGTCTTTGGTGTATTCTCCATTTTCATCGACTAACGGTCCAACAGTTGAAGTAACAACTTTTTTCTTTCTGATATAACTATAGAATTCTTTCGGGTTTGTTTTACTTTGATTCGCAATATGTAACTCTAAGGTCTTTTTACTTTGCTTAATTAACTTTTTGGCTTTGCGTCGTAGCTCTACAAATTTCAGCCGTTCTTCGTCATTTTGTGAGGATTTTAATCTATCATTAGCACATTTTTTAGCAAGCAGGCAGTTTGAAATATCTTTATTCCACCATTTGGGCTTATTATTATGGCCTGGACGCCGAGTTTTTGATGGTATGCAGTCTTGCACTGCTTTAGGTAAGTGGCTTCGAATAACTTCCAAGATGTATTTATGTCGTTATTGTGAATTAAAAAGCTCCAGTCAGTTTCTTTAAACATAGCTCTAAGTTTATGGAAGTTTGCTTTCTTGAAATTAGGGACTTTTTCGATGCTACTATTTGGTTCGTTACTAGTAAACTTTAAAGTGAAAGTTATCGTACGATGGTCGCTGTTACTGAATTCATCACCAACATTCAAATTCTCTATTAATTCTTCTTTTGTTGCAAGTACAATGTCAAGAACGTTATTACCACGGGTCGGCGTTCCAACAAATTGATAAAGCGAACTCTCTTGCAAGTTCGTATACAAGTCATGTCCGGAGTGTGAAGTAAGAGTATCGCCCCACTTGGTCACAGGTAAATTAAAGTCACCAAAAATTACGGTATCTTGTGAGTTACTTACATCTGCAATTTGTTTCGTAAATTTCTCGGTCAGTTTGCACTGATTGAGCTGGAGGTCTGTATATTAATGCAAGTATTATTTTGGTACCTTTATTATTCTTTATTAGCACAAAAGATGCGTCGACGTTCACAATTTGAGGTTTTGACAAGAGGGTAGGGTTAAGACTTTCTTTGATATAAAGTAAAACGCCACCTCCATTTCGATTTATTCGGCTTTTCTCAAACATTACATAACCGGGAAGTGAATACTCTGCTAAAAAGTCTCTATCTTCTGTATTGAGCCAAGATTCTGTTATGCCAATCATATCATAATTTTCTGTAAACACTAGCTCCTCTAAATCTGAAAATTTATTGCGTATGCTACGAGCGTTTGCATAGAAAACCTTTAAATTTGTTATTTTAGAACTCACGGAACGCTCTTTAATAATATTTTTGGTTCTTGTCGGATCTACATTTATGTTCATGGCTGTCCTCGGTCCTCGCTGTCTTCGGTCCTTATCGCTGGTGGTCCTCGGTTGCCTCTGTTTTTTTCTTGGCGTTGGATGATTTATGTCACTGCTGCTTCTTCTCGGATGGCGTTTTTTGATCCATGGCTGCGGACTGCTTCGTGTAGGAGACGACCCATGCGTGCTGAACCCACAGGGTTTAGATGAGTGCCATCCTTGCGGAACAGAGTAGGCTGGTTGTAGAAGTTGTCCCAGAGGTTGATGAATTCAACTTCTTCCCTCAGACACAAATGTTTTAGTCGGCTATTTGTGCTGAAAGCCTTGTCGTAGAATTTGTCAGGTGCGTCGATCTTGGGGAGAATGCCTGAGATGATGATATTCCTTGACTTGTTTTTGTAGTGCTGGATCATCTTGCGATATTTCTCCATCAACTCTTCGGATCTGGTGCGCATGACGTCATTTGAACCAGCATGGATGACAAAAAGGGTATTTTCATTTGCATCCTTTGTGGTATCTTCGAAGGCTTCCACAATGTCGTCCAGTCCAGCTCCTGGGATGCAAAATCTTTTTCGTTGATTTGGGACTCTGTCGCAGAACTCTTCGACCTGTCCTCGTAGGATGGAATCCCCCACGAGCCTGGTCTCTTCTGGTTCGTCTTCCATCTCTAAATTAAACGTTATAGACTGCATCACCGTTGATTCATTTAAACTCCGCCTAGACAATTATCTCGCATCAAACCCGCGACTGACTGCGTTTGTAAATGAATAACTTTATTTTATCCCCCCCTCAGTTACTAACCCATCTGTCCCCTACTAACTTCCTAATCCTGCCACGGACATTAGTTCCAGGGCAGTAATTCCCTTTCCAATGTTCCCTTACCAACTCTAAACCACTGTTTGGACACTTGATCCTCAGTGTTTTGGAGGACAAGCAACCTAGAAGGGTCACTAGATCTGTTGTTGCTTGATTTCCTTTGTACTCCTTTGTACTCCTTTGTACCAATATCTCAAATCTGTTGGACATTGTGACTGGTAGATGAGACCTTTTCTGCGTTGGCCGTGCACCATTCCTCACTGGTGTAAATCCGGAAACCTGTGGTGGCGGGACTCTACGTACAGGTCGGGGAGAGGAGTGGTTAGAACGGGGGCGAGGGGTTGGTACTGTTCGTGCTAGCAGGCTTCTTGCACGAGGAGTGGGGGAGAGACTAAGGTGAACAGGGCGGCTGTCCTGGTTTGATGTCGGCTCAGGTTCATCAGAAGCATCTGCTGCAGTGTCTACTGCAGGTGTTGGATTGTTGGCAGATGACGTTGGGGCGGTGGTGGATGCTGGAGTTGAAACAATTTGATTTTAGTGATACTCCAACGTTGAGTGTTACAAACTCTTGGAGTGATTCCAGCTTCCTGGTGAGGGCGTTGATCTTGTTGAGGGCTTCATCCAATTTTGCTGTCAAATCCCCTCGTTGCTGGCAGAGTCGGCAGACTTGTGGATCGGCAGGAGCAAACATGGAAGCACCAAACCTACCGGCGCAGTTCGTACAGGCACGAGGCATGGTGACGATCACTTTCTTCAGTTCACTTCACTCACTTAAAAACACTTAACTCACTTTAAAAACACTAAACTCACTTTAAAAACACTTCACTCCCTTCAGGTCGCTTCACTTACTTAAATAGGCCTAACCGAAAACAAAAATGTTGAAATACACACAAATAGGTTATCAGCGGTGATAGCCTAACCAAAAATTAAAACAAAACAAAATTAAATTTGAATACGCAGTGATAGCCGAACCGAAAACAATTTTATGTTTATTTAAACAGAAATAGGCCACCAGGGGTTATAGCCTATCCTAACCGAAAATAAAAATTATATTAAGAGCACATACCTATACCAACGTGGGCAAAGTTTAGAAGGTGGTTGATAGAGCACATACCTATACCAACGTGGGCACAGTTTAGAAAGTGGTTGATAGAGCACATACCTATACCAACGTGGGCACAGTTTAGAAGGTGGTAGATAGAGCACATAGGCCTACCTATACCAACGTGGGCACAGTTTAGAAGGTGGTAGATAGAGCACATACCTATACCATAATGGGCACAGTTTAGAATGTGGTGGATAGAGCACATACCTATACCAACGTGGGCACAGTTTAGAAGGTGGTAGATAGAGCACATACCTATACCAACGTGGGCACAGTTTAGAAGGTGGTAGATAGAGCACATACCTATACCATTGTGGGCAAAGTTTAGAAGGTTTTAGATAGACCACATATCTATACCAACGTGGGCACAGTTTAGAAGGTGGTAGATAGAGCACATACCTATACCAACGTGGGCACAGTTTAGAAGGTGGTAGATAGAGCACATACCTATTCCAACGTGGGCACAGTTTAGAAGGTGGTAGATAGAGCACATACCTATACCAACGTGGCCTCAGTTTAGAAGGTGGTAGATAGAGCACATACCTATACCAACGTGGGCACCGTTTAGAAGGTGGTAGATAGAGCACATACCTATACCAACGTGGGTACAGTTTAGAAGGTGGTAGATAGAGCACATACCTATACCAACATGGGCACAGTTTAGAAGGTGGTAGATAGAGCACATACCTATACCAACGTGGGCACAGTTTAGAAGGTGGTAGATAGAGCACATACCTATACCAACGTGGACACAGTTTAGAAGGTGGTAGATAGCGCACATACCTATACCATTGTGGCCACAGTTTAGAAGGTGGTAGATAGAGCACATACCTATACCAAGGTGGACACAGTTTAGAAGGTGGTAGATAGAGCACATACCTATACCAACGTGGGCACAGTTTAGAAGGTGATAGATAGAGCACATAGGCCTACCTATACCAACGTGGGCACAGTTTAGAAGGTGGTAGATAGAGCACATACCTATACCAACGTGGGCACAGTTTAGAAGGTGGTAGATAGAGAACATAGGCCTACCTATTCCAACGTGGGCACAGTTTAGAAGGTGGTAGATAGGGCACATACCTATACCAACGTGGGCACAGTTTAGAAGGTGGTATATAGAGAACATAGGCCTACCTATACCAACGTGGGCACAGTTTAGAAGGTGGTAGGTAGAGCACATACCTATACCAACGTGGGCACAGTTTAGAAGGTGGTTGATAGAGCACATACCTATACCAATGTGGGCACAGTTTAGAAGGTGGTAGATAGAGCACATACCTATACCAACGTGGGCACAGTTTAGTAGTTGGTAGATAGAGCACATACCTATACCAACGTGGGCACAGTTTAGAAGGTGGTTGATAGAGCACATACCTATAACATTGTGGGCACAGTTTAGAAGGTGGTAGATAGAACACATACCTATACCAACGTGGACACAGTTTAGAAGGTGGTAGATAGAGCACATACCTATATCAACGTGGGCACAGTTTAGAAAGTGGTAGATAGAGCACATATCTATACCAACGTGGGCAAAAGTATGCACTCTCCACAATTCCACTGTAGTTTCTTTACTTGTTTTATATTTGTTTTTATTTTATATTTTTTTCTAACAAGCAGCCTAGTAATGATCAGTATATATTGTTGTTGCTTGATTTCCTTTGTATTCCTGTGTATATTTCTTTTAATACCCCTAGTAACTTTTTTCTCTTATTATGAATACATAACTTTAGTGACCTGTACATTTCTTTCCAAATTAATTTTGCTATTTCTCCACACATCCCCTCGTCTATCTTTTTTCCCCCGTATCATGTTCATCTATTTACTCGTTGAATTACTCACTTAATCTTCTCCACTTTATATTTAAATTGTATTGCTCGTATAACTATTTTCACCTTAACTTCTATCATGTTTAATGTTATTATATAATGTCTACATCTCTTTCTCCATCCTCTGTCTTCATTTCCTTTATCTACTTATTCTGAATCATTTAGTTCTCTTTGGCCTTCACTCCTCCTATATTTAACGTTACATTCTTTTATCTCCAAACACTCCCAGATGTTCCTTTACGTTCAATCCTATTTGTTGTATTCCATTTAATTATTGTTTATTGTTGAATCTCTCTTGTCTCCAAAGTTTATACCTATGTCTACGTTCTTCATGTACACCTTCCCTGTGTAGTTTATACCTATGTCCACGTTCTTCATGTACACCTTCCCTGTGTAGTTTGTATAATACTATTCACCTTCATCCTTCTCTCTTAAATGTTTATTTTTGTTTCCATCCTACTCATTCAATTTATCTCCACCAAGCGAAGCTTGTGCAGATTTGAGAACTTTCACTGTCTGTCTGTCTGTCTGCTTGTTCGTTGGTCTCTTTGCAAGCAGACTTGTTCAAACAAACTATTTGATGGATTTGCATGCCACATCGTCAGTACCTTAACTTGGTACCAGAGGAGAAACAGTTAACTTTGGGCTATCATTCCCCACGCACCACCCAAGGGGAATCAACCCCTAAAACGGAATTGGATGAAATATTGAAACTGCATTCCCTGGAATCCAATGACTCAAATCTGGTCCTCCGACCATTCAGCCTTATCCGACTGCGGGCCATTTCTGCCGTAGACTAAAACGGCCACTGAACGAATGCAGACAAAATCGACCACAGTCCAAACTAGACTGTCATAATTATTTGATCACTTGGCCCATATCAACTGCAGATAAAATTGACCAGGAATCAAAGAAGAAGCGAACCGAAACGGTCACTCTGACAATCCTGATCCGAAACAATATTTTATTGTTTTAATATTTATATCTTCTTTCTAACTCCTGTATTTATCATTTTATCTACATTCCCACGTAATTACAGTTTCTTCTTCCCCAATTCCTCTTTCATACTCTTTCCATCGCTTCATCTATACATTCAAACTAAATTAAATATCTCAACAGAATATGACTTTCAATATCGTACACAAAATGTATGACATGTTTGTTCATGATGCCAGCATATGTATTAAACTATATACACAATTTCCCTCCTTTGTTACTGTTATGCCGGGCAATAAGTCTTGCCTGATTAAGTCAGCTCTATCTTTTCTCCTTATATAAGGTTTTATAACTGTAACACTCAGCAGGAACACAAGAGACTCCCAATATGCAATTATAAATCTCCTCAATCTCCACCAATGATACAGAATACACAGTTGGGTTTCACAAGTTTTGATTTCACTTTTAATCAGGGCACGAGCATAGATCTATCTATCTATCTATTGACCGAAACCGTGATCCCCGAAGGTGTTGGCCGCGAACGAACCGCCCATATGCACCTCCGTCCCCAGTCAGTCAATGCCCCTCCTCCCAACCAGCACCGCCTTCATCCATATACTTCCTCACTCCATCTTTCCACCTCTCCCTCGGTGCACCTCTCCCTCTCTGTCCTTCCACCTCGCTCTCGTACACCCTCTTAGTCATTCTCGCTCTTTCCATACGTTCCATATGGCCGAACCATCTCAAGTTGTTCCTTTTCACACTTTCCAGCACATCTACCTCCACACCACACCTCCTTACTTCCTCATTCGTCAGGCCCAATCCCCATTTTGGGGGTAGCCGACTCAAGACAGAGCAAGAACAGGGAAAACACAAAAACAACATAAAACAACGAATAAACACAGATAAAAAACACAAATTCACACACATCTAGGTCACCCAGGAGAAGACCCAGAGACCAGGGTCACCAAGGTCGCTCCAGCACTCCCCCGGCCCCCGACCACCCGGAGAGGTTCCGATTTCGGCAGGACATGCAGCGGAGCCAAAGCCACAAGCCCTCCCACCACACTTCCAGGCGCACCCTTCATATTAATCGTCTTCCCGGGCCAGGCACCTGATGGACTATTATCTAGTCCAACTTGCACCCGACCCCTTATTAAGATAAAGAATATATTTATATACTGTATATATATATATATATATATATATTGTTACGTATCTTGATCCTCAAGTGGTTAACTTGATGAATCTAGATAGCACAGAGATATATATTAAGGTATCAGTCAGCTGAAGGCAAAACAAAAGTAAAATCTAATAAAATCATTTCCTGTTGTTGCTTCCTTTCCTTTTGGATCTTAGGACTTAGTATCCTTTATTGACTGATACTCTTTAATTATGAAAAATACTGAAACTAATTAAAGTCATGTAGTATTTATAAAGAATTATTATTTAACCGAAGCTTAGTAGGCTATGGTTATGAACCGAATAAGTTATAGCTAAAGAAGGACTATTAATTTTATAAAAGTCTTGAAAGATAAATATTAAAGTAAGAATATTTCTGTCTCTTACCCTCTTTGAAATGAATAGATAGTTTTCTTATGTCCTTTTATTTATATTTAATGTAATTATTCTTGGTTCTTGTCTTACGTTAATAGTATTATATTATTATTATCATCAGGAGTAATATCAAAGTCACATAAAAAGTTAGATATATATTTAATAATTAGTTAAATTTATTTCTTAACCACGTAACATTGAGGTTTGATTATGAGTAAATAAAGTTACAGGATCGTTTCATAGATTCGATTCAGGTCTCACTCAAATAATATGAAAACAAAATATAATATTTGAAGCAAAAGAATTTTCTTCAGCTTAGGAAATCACTAGAAGTAATATTAACACAGCCATGTTAGTCTAAGGCGATATTACTAATAAGACAATAGCATCACCGTACTAAGCACCATTAAGCACTGTAAGCTTAATTCAAAGAAAATGAAAGAACTCGTAAGTATTAATATAAAACAATAGTATTACTTTCATCATAACCCAATTACTTAAAGAGTTGCTTTAGTCCACAAGTTAGTCAACTAAAATAGTTAAGTACATAATAATAGCGTTAACGTTAATTCCCAATCAAATAGTTAAGTACATAAATAGTAGCGTTAACGTTAATTCGCAATCAAATAGTTAAACACATAATAGTAGCGTTCACGTTAATTCCCAATTAAATAGTTAAACACATAATAATAGTGTTCACGTTAATTCCCAATCAAATAGTTAAACACATAATAGTAGCGTTCACGTTAATTCCCAATCACATATCTCACTAACCAACATAACATAAGTGTTTACACCGAACACACTTAACACACATTTATATAATCTGACTGACAGTCACAATCCCATTATAATACTTCACCCCGTCTTCCTCCAGCTGCAAGTTCACCTTCCCCAACTCCAAATGAGACTGATTTCAATGCCCACAACTCGGGTCTTATATACCAAACAATGATGGTGTAGGAACGAATCAGGAGGCGAGTGATGGTGCGCGCTCCAATCATAGCTCCTCGAATCACATAACAGGTGTGTCGTCCACTCACAGCTCCTGGGCTCGATCATACGTCATAGCATCGGTCATCGAGGTATGGGGCGAGATGGTTTGCCCACTCGCTCGTTCGTCCGCTCGCTAGTCTGCTTCACCACTTGGGTAGTTTGGCTCCTTGAACTCTAATTCTAACTCTTAAATTAACATACAGGGCTCCGTATGTCAACCTCCCCCCTAGAAAAGAGTTTAAGGAGTATAGTACATAATATTAAACATAATACATAAATAGATTCACCACCAGATTGGCAACAGCAAGATTATAATGAGGATATAAGAAGGATATCACCCAAAGTAGGCAACGTCTCCAGGTACCACATCAGAACATAGCCGGAACATAGCTGGAGCGTTATTCGAACTGCAAGGCATCTCACAGCTGAAGGCTTAAAAGCGCACTACAAAAGCATGATATTTACCTCGCTACAAGGGAGAGCTAATTGCCAAAATCCTCTCATTAAATTATACTTACTGCTGCACGAGGCCAAACTGGTAAATGCAATCTTTGATCCGTGGCAGTGGGTAGGTATCGTTCTTTGTGACAGCATTGACTTGCCTATAGGCCCTACAAAACCTATGGCTCCCGTCTGGCTTCGGCACAAGTATGACCGGACTACTCCACTGGCTTAAGGCCCTTGTGATCAGCTGGTTTGAAAAAATTAAGTCAAGCTCGACCTGCAGTATACTCCTGCGTTGTGGCGAGACACGGTAGGGGGATAGTTTAATGGGAGTTGCATCCCCTACGTCGATGTCGTGCACGGCCAAAGAAGTGAGCCCTGGAGTATCACGGAACACATTGGGTGACTGAGATAAAACAGAGATTAGTTGGTTCGCTTGATCAGAGGGAAGATGACATAGTTTAGATGGTAATTCCCTCAAAGCCACTGAATTATACTGAAAGTTGGATAGGCTACATGACAAGTCAAAGTCTGCATGGATACCTTCAGGCTCTGGAACAGTCTGTTGCGGGTCAGTAAGAGAACTGAAGACTTTGTCCGCACCAGGCTGCTCACAGGTCCTGACATTCACTGCCACAGTGGGAGATTCTGGAGGAGAGGAATCAGGGGACCTATGGTAGGGCTTCAACATATTTATATGGAATACTTGCGTGGGCTTTCTCCTGTCTGGGGTAGTTACTAGATAATCGGTAATGCTCACCCTCCGAATGATCTTATATGGGCCCCTGAACTTGGCAGATAAAGGTTGGCCAAAAAGGGGGAGCAGGACCAAAACCTCATCACCGGGCTTAAACTCCCTCTCACGGGCTTTTCTGTCATACCATTTCTTCATGGAGCTTTTAGCCACTGTCAAGTTTTGAGCGGCAAACTCACATGAGGATCTCAGCCGGGTTTTGAAACCTGAAACATACTTGAGGTTTTGGTTCCCCTCCTGGCCAACTAGGCTATCCTGCAATAGTTGCAAAGGACCTCTTACCTGGTGACCGAAAACTAGCTCATTAGGGGAAAAACCCAGGGATTCAGTTGGAACCTCACGAGTAGCAAATAAAAGAAAAGGTACCCCCTTATCCCACTCAACTCCGGTCTCTGTACAATACTTACGTAACATTCCCTTTAATGTCTGATGATATCGTTCGAGAACCCCTTGACTCTCTGGGTGGTAGGTGCTAGACTTTACATGCTCGATACCCAACTCCTTCAGGGACTGCTGGAAAATGTTAGAGGTAAAATTAGTTCCTTGATCACTTTGCACCTCATGGGGGAAACCCATTCTGGTGAAAAATTTGAGCAGTTCCTTGATTACAGTTGGAGCAGAGGTAGTCCTTAAGGGTATAGCCTCTGGGTAGCGAGTTGCCATGTCCATGATAGTTAACCCGTGGAGCCCCGGCTAGTTTTGTAATGTTTGCGCACCAGAACCCGGCCGGTTTTCAAAAAATGGTTTTATTCCATAAACAATAGCGAATGGGTTAGGAATGAAGGAAAAACCACGAAAAACCGCTCAAAAAGCTTAAAAAATGGTCCTACAGAGCCCCCGAAAACGGATTTTATAAGAGTAAAAAATTGAAGGCAATTATCCCAAAAAAACAGGTTTTTGCGCGCTCGCGCGCACGCACGTGGACTTTGAGAGTTTTCAACCATCGGCACGGTTGCGTGGGATACGTACACAGTTCCCATACAAATCTGAGCCCTCTTGAGTGGCTACACCTGAGGTTACGGTCGGCGCAATTAGGGTGACGCGCCAGGCGCGTCTCTGGGGCTGTGCGTTACATACATCGCCGACGCGTCAGGCGCGTCGCTGGGGCTGTACGGGTTAATAAATAAAGGTTACCTTGGGAAGTCTTAGGCAATGGGCCTACAATGTCCACTACCACCCGAGTAAAAGGATTCTCGAAAACGGGCAAGGGCACCAGAGGATGTACAGGCACCTTCTGATTGGGTTTTCCTGTCATCTGGCAAGTGTGACACACTCTACAACACTCCACTACATCTGCACGCATTCCTGGCCAGTAAAAGTGGGATCTGATTCTGTCTAGAGTTTTTCTCACACCTAGGTGTCCTGCCAATGGTATACAATGTGCCATTTCCATGATATCTTTACGACAAGGTTTGGGGACTACTACTTGATGGACGTCCAAGCCCCGCCATCGATTGGTCTGTGTGGCGGTCTCCATCTTCGCCACAATACTCCTCCTTTGAGGTAGAAACATTCACCACCCTCCTTCTCACATTCCTCTTCACTCACGACCTGGCAGCTAACTCCTTGCATTCACTATCATCTCTCTAGCTCTACCAGGCCGCTAGGACAATTTTGGAGGGGTTTCATGGTCATCTTTGTCAAGATGAGCCATAAAGGTGGTCAGATAAATCCACCTCAGTCACATCATCAGGCACAGTTGGAGCGGTCACACTCTCATCATCCCTTTCATCAACTCTTACATTCGGTACATTTCTGTCTGAGGGAACTGCTACTTTGAGACATTGAAGTTGTCAGCACACACAGGGAACAGTTGGCATCTCCTTTCGAGCTCACCGGGTTAGTGGCTCGTTAACAGGGGAAAGTGACAAAATGGGGTCTGGTCGGACTTTCTCACCTGCTACATCATTCCCCAAAAGGAGAGTTACCCCAGGCACAGGGATATCTTGGGACCTACACCAAGCTATGGTGGCCTCACCCTGTAGTAACTCACATTCAATTTCGCCTTTTACCAAGTATGCATAAAACTGGCCTCCAGCACCTCTCATTACAACTGGTTCGCCAGGTGGGCACTCAGTGTAAGGATTCACCATGAGGGTGCTAGTAGAACCTGTGTCTCTCAGAATTTTTACCTCATGCATGCAACCATTTAATCTCACGTTGCCAGATGAAATAAAAGGGACGGTAACTGTCCTGCACTGATGGTGAAATTATTATTGGTTTAACCCTTGTGGGTTGCACCACACATGCTACTACACCCCTGTCTAGATGATTTACGTTAGTCTGCTAGGTACTCCTTCTGTCGAGAGTCCTGCATTAAAGGAACTTTTGGTGCTAGGTACTCCTTCTGTCGGGAGTCCTGCATTACAGGCACATATGGAGTTTGAGATACGGCGGCAACTGTCTGCCCCGATCTCTCGGTTCTCTCCTTGGCCCAGCACTGATAAGCTAGGTGGCCTCTCATGCCACAAAAAGTACATACTTTAGGGGATACGGGAAAGTTCCCTCTTTGAGCATTACTAATTAGTTTGGGGCCCACCTCTGTTACCATTGCCCTGAGTCCGCATTTTAGTTGGGGGAACATTTCTATTTTGGCTAGCTGGGGAAGACGTTATAGGCTTGTGACTGGGTCGGTCAGATTTTGTGATTGGGATACTTAAAATTAGAACTAGAATTATCGTAGGGCTTCTTTCCACGAAATTTGTTGTTGAGCACGTATGTGTCAGCCATGTCAGCGGCGTCGGCAAGACAATCTACCTTTTTCCCCTTTAAATGATAGGATACAGAAGAATCAATTTTCCATAGGAAATTTTCTAACAGGACCAACTCCTTCAGATCGTTGTAGCTAGTGACTTTCTTACTCTTGACCCAATGATTGAAAGTTTTAGTCATGGTCCTGGCAAATACCTTATGGGTTTCTTCTACTTTCTTCTGGTTTTTACGGAAAGATTGCCTGTAAGCCTCAGGCTGCAATTGATAGGTTTTTAGGATAGCTTCTTTGAGATTGTCATAATCCTGCCGAACTTCTGCTACTTCTGACAAATACGTGGCTCGAGCCTGCCCTGTCAAAACAGTTTGCAACATAAAAGGCCATTGATCTCTTGTCCACTTCATACCTCCAGCAACTTCCTCAAACAAAACAAAGAAATCCTGCCACATTATCCTCATGAAAGGTGGAATGACACTAGTCATAGTCAATCCCAAAGGGGGAGCAATTTCGGGAGCATTTGTATTGACATTTAGTTGAGCCGTACGATATTGATATTCACATTTTATGCTAGTTTCTTCGGTATTTGCTTTTATTCTGGCTAGTTCTAGTTCAACATTTAGTCTGGCTTGTTCAGTCTTTATTCTGGCTAGTTCCAGTACTTGATCACCGGTCAAACCAGGTGGCAATTGTTCATCAAGTTGGCTAGGTTTACTAGGGATCCCACCAACTGCTCCGTCACCCTCCTTTTCCTTCTACAGGGAACAGGTGGGTTTTTATGGTCTGAGCCACCTCTACTTCTAGACATGTTTGAAACAGTTAATTGGAGATGTGAGGCAAGCACTTTCAGTTCGGATTTTGACAGACAGTCAATATCAGGGGATGTGGGTTCTGATTCTATGAAACTCGAGCATCTTCGTTATTAATTAGTTGAGGCATGATTAATATTTGATTTTTAAGTAGTGAAACTTTAATGAAACTGAGTGAAACGTATTGAAACGAATCCTGGCGAGGTCGCCACTCTTCTGTTACGTATCTTGATCCTCAAGTGGTTAACTTGATGAATCTAGATAGCACAGAGATATATATTAAGGTATCAGTCAGCTGAAGGCAAAACAAAAGTAAAATCTAATAAAATAATTTCCTGTTGTTGCTTCCTTTCCTTTTGGATCTTAGGACTTAGTATCCTTTATTGACTGATACTCTTTAATTATGAAAAAATACTGAAACTAATTAAAGTCATGTAGTATTTATAAAGAATTATTATTTAACCGAAGCTTAGTAGGCTATGGTTTATGAACCGAATAAGTTATAGCTAAAGAAGGACTATTAATTTTATAAAAGTCTTGAAAGATAATATTAAAGTAATAATATTTCTGTCTCTTACCCTTCTTTGAAATGAATAGATAGTTTTCCTCTATGTCCTTTTATTTATATTTAATGTAATTATTCTTGGTTCTTGTCTTACGTTAATAGTATTATATTATTATTATCATCAGGAGTAATATCAAAGTCACATAAAAAGTTAGATATATATTTAATAATTAGTTAAATTTATTTCTTAACCACGTAACATTGAGGTTTGATTATGAGTAAATAAAGTTACAGGATCGTTTCATAGATTCGATTCAGGTCTCACTCAAATAATATGAAAAGCAAAATATAATATTTTGAAGCAAAAGAATTTTCTTCAGCTTAGGAAATCACTAGAAGTAATATTAACACAGCCATGTTAGTCTAAGGCGATATTACTAATAAGAGACAATAGCATCACCGTACTAAAGCACCATTAAGCACTGTAAGCTTAATTCAAAGAAAATGAAAGAACTCGTAAGTATTAATATAAAACAATAGTATTACTTTCATCATAACCCAATTACTTAAAGAGTTGCTTTAGTCCACAAGTTAGTCAACTAAAATATGTAAGTACATAATAATAGCGTTAACGTTAATTCCCAATCAAATAGTTAAGTACATAAATAGTAGCGTTAACGTTAATTCGCAATCAAATAGTTAAACACATAATAGTAGCGTTCACGTTAATTCCCAATTAAATAGTTAAACACATAATAATGTGTTCACGTTAATTCCCAATCAAATAGTTAAACACATAATAGTAGCGTTCACGTTAATTCCCAATCAATATCTCACTAACCAACATAACATAAGTGTTTACACCGAACACACTTAACACACATTTATATAATCTGACTGACAGTCACAATCCCATTATAATACTTCACCCCGTCTTCCTCCAGCTGCAAGTTAACCTTCCCCAACTCAAATGAGACTGATTTCAATGCCCACAACTCGGGTCTTATATACCAAACAATGATGGTGTAGGAACGAATCAGGAGGCCGAGTGATGGTGCGCGCTCCAATCATAGCTCCTCGAATCACATAACATGTGTGTCGTCCACTCACAGCTCCTGGCGTCGATCATACGTCATAGCATCGGTCATCGAGGTATGGGGCGAGATGGTTTGCCCACTCGCTCGTTCGCTCGCTAGTCTGCTTCACCACTTGGGTAGTTTGGCTCCTTGAACTCTAATTCTAACTCTTAAATTAACATACAGGGCTCCGTATGTCAGAATATATATAATATATATATATATATATAATATAAATATATATTATATATAGA